>BDMV01000011.1:323394-708550 GCA_008326285.1 Oryza officinalis | reverse complement strand
TTTAAAAGTGGAAGCAAATGGAAGAGAAGATCAAACATGGTACCTTTTGTATTGATTCCAATTGAAGAATATAAGTTGAAAACCTTCCCCCCTATAATTGCATTTTTTTGGAGAGAGAAACACCAAGTTCAAATGGCACTGTCGGGGGGTGGGAGCTGTTTTATAGTGCATCATCGCGTGCGGTTCACCTAACGAACCGCACGGGATAATCATTATCCCGTGCGGGTTCTTAAGAGGACCGCACGGGATAAGCATTATCCCGTGCGGGTTCTTAAGCGGACCGCACGGGATAATCTTATCTCGTGCGGTCGGCTTAAGGAAGCCGCACGCGATAATGAGTTATCCCGTGCGGTCGGCTTAAGCCGACCGCACGGGATAACTTATTATCGCGTGCGGTTCAACAGCCGGCCCCCTCGGGACCGGTTTTTCTAGGCACGGCCACTTATGGCCCGCCTGGAAACGGTTGGGGGCCTCGTCCAGAAAGCCCCTTTCTGTAGTAGTGATTGCTACAATCTATAAATTAAACTAAAAGAAACTAGTTTTGAAATCTATTGGGCTCTCTATTGAGTCAGTACATACATATTATAACTAATTTAGCAAGTTAGTAGATTACTCACAATGATCAAGTTAGTAGAGAAGTAGTTTTTGTTTTGTTATTTTGAGCAAGTAAGTTCTGTCAGCGCTTGTAACAGTTTTGTGTTCTACTAATAAATAATTTGGTTTATTTAATACCTAGATTTGTAGTAAATTAGTTTTGTAATCTGTGGGACAACACCGAAGAGTACTTCGTTTTGTTTAGTTTTGTAAGTTTTGTCATTCACGGGACAACACTACTTAGTTTTATCAATTTTGTAATTTTGTTGTCTGGGGGATGTACTGAAGAGTACTTGGGTATAGTTGTGCATAATCATGCATAAATAAGTCTTACATAATCCACGCTCATCGTATCCACATTGATGGCTATTGAGAGTACTTTGTTTTGTTTGCTCCTGTAGTTTCAGATAACTTGCAATGTTTTTTTGAGCAAGTAAGTTATGTCAGCCCTTTTAACAGTTTGGTGTCCTAATAAATAATTGATTTTTTTATATAAATATCAAGCTAGTTCTGTCAGGTTTTAAAATTATAATATATTCTGTTGAGTTTTTCTTTATATAATCAAGTTAGGTTGTTCTTTCTTCATCTTTCTCAACTGATATTTCTCGTTTTTTGCATGCACGTTTTACTAAACGGTTTGTGTTTTGTAAAAATTTTCTATACGAAAGTTGTTTTAAAAAATCATATTAATTTAATTTTTTAAAAAATAAATTAATACTTAATTAATCATATACTAATGAGTTGTTTTGTTTTTCATGAGAAGGAAATGAATTCATAACACAAGGACACGATCACACCCTTAGTTATGTTCTGCCCCGTTGAATTGTCATAAATCATGTGACAACCTAGTACGAACTATGATATATTGTGTTGAGTTTTGTGTTATATTATCAAGTTAGGGTGTGTTCGTTTTCTTGTATTGGAAAGACACACAGTGCGTAAATTAGTGGTGAGTTGGGAAGATGAGGTAAAGAACAAACCCTTAGTTACGTTCTGTTGGCCACATTGAATTGTCCTAGTGCGAAAAATGGCAACTGGATTATTTTTGGTTCTGAATTTGGCATACTGTAGCTGTTTGCTCTGAATTTGGCCTTGGAGGAAGCTATCCTTGTTCAAGGTTACTGATCATTTTTTTTCAGCATGTGTGCAGTGGAGAACTATTTTCTTGGAGAGATGTATGCAAAACCAAGAAAAACAAGAACATGTACATTTTTTGTCATTTGAGTGAATTTCCATTCTCTTGATAGATCCTTCAAGTTTAGATATGTCATAAGTTTATTTGGTAGTCACCAGCATAAAACTAATCTGCATCTACATGTTTAGATCAAAATTCAGATCTGCATACATCTGGCTGTCATAAATTATGCAGATAAGTTTTTTTTCTGTTAGCACTGAATTTGGCTAACCTCCAATTGTCTCAGACATTTCAGAATTTGGCAATTTGCACTGAATTTGAACAGATACATAAATTATGCTGTAAAATTGACAGTTTGAAACAGGAAACTAATTCCATGCACTAAGTTCATATAAGATGTGATGCATTCTGTCACTGAAACTAAAAGTCACATGAAACTAAAAGCTGATCCAAATGATCTAGAATTCTATCGGAACCTCTAGCCTGCAGAAGCCCCATGGCTCCATTACTTTTGCATCAACAATATAAATTAGCTTGAATTTTCTAACAAAGCAGCCATAATCCAGTGCTTGAAGGATCTGGTGCTTGAAGGATCTAACAAAGCAACAGATTTGGGACTCAAATTTAAATATATGGGGTCAAATTCTACCCCAGGTAAGAAAAGCCCAAAGACTGGCCCAAAACAAAACGAGTCTGGGGCAAATCCGACCCAAGAGACAGATCACTTGGATAGAAAAAAAAAATGCACCCGCGCTCGCTGGTAGGATCGTGGCACTCGTGGGGGACCCCGACAGAACGCCCATCGGACGGTCAGGGATTCTAGTGTGTTTACAATTTTTTTCACCCTGATGACAGGTAGATAGTCCATAAATTATACTATACTAGCCGCCAACCCATGTGTTACACGGGATATTAATATTGATAGCATACGTTATATGTGATTTAGCGCCAATATTATATTATATATTTTTTAGTTAGTTATATGGATAAAATATGTTTTTTCCTAATTCCAAAAAAACTATATATAAAGTCCATCCTAATTCTTGTTACTTTCAATTTATTAATCTAATAATTTTAAAATTTGCAAATATTAAGTTACGATTTGTACTCATGTCCATGTCTCAATTTAGTAATTTTTCCTTAAATAATACACATATATAAATTAATAGGTACCGTATTGTAGTTAGTTCGAAGTATTTTTTTCATGATTTAATTTTTTTTCAGTATATAATAATAAATATTAAGTTATATTCATTTTAGGTCTTAATTTTAGCTTTTCTGGACGATACTCTCTATGAAGTTTTATAGTTATTGCTTCTTCATAATAACTTTTTAAGTTGACAATCAATAATTATCGAGTTATATTTGTTTTGGAACAACAATGTTAGCTTTGGCGATCTGTAATCCAAAAATTCGGAATAAATAAGTATCGAACTATACTTGGTTTTGGAGTATCAATTATTGCTCATGATTTAGTAATGCAAAAATCTGTAATTAGTAAATAATGAGTTGTATAAGGTATCCAATCTCAACAATAGCTTTTCCGTGATTTAATAATTCCAAAAATGGAATCGATTGTAATCTCCATTTTAGCTTTTTCATAATTTACTAATTTTAAATTTGATTGTAAAAAAATACCGAGTTCTATTATATTTGAAATCTCTATTTTAGTAATTCTGTAACTAATACATATTGAACTGTACTTGGTTTGGAGTCTCAATTATAGATTTGAGTGATTTGATAATTCAAATTTAAGAATTAATCGCTACTATTTGTCCCATCCCAATTTAGTATTTTACTTAATTTACTAATTTTGAAAGTTAGAGGTTATAAGTTTCGAGTTATATACTTTGATGTCTTGAATTAGATTAAAGTAAAAAAAATTCATTTTTCGTTTGGTGTGTTTTACTTAACACAAATTTCATTTGAGCCTTATCCCCTTTTTCCATTTTTGAATGAGACCATAGATGTTTCTTTGTAGGTGCAAGGAAATAATAAGGAATACCTACGTGAATTTCAGGAGATGCAAAACTATCATGGATCTTCTTAATTAGATGCAAATGAACCTTTCTTGTGGATGAGCATATCAACACCCAAAAGTACTCCCTCCGTTTCATATTATAAGTCGCTTTGACTTTTTTTCAATTAAAATTAACCAAGTTTACAGAAAAAATTTAAAAACATCTACGACACCAAATTAGTTTCATTAAATATGATATTGAATATATGTTAATAATATATTTATTTTATGTTAAAAATGTTGCTATATTTTTGTATAAATTTGATCAAACTTAAGGAAGTTTGACTATGAAAAAAGTCAAAGCGACTTATAATATAAAACAGAGAGAGGAGTTAGCTAATTTACTCCTGCTTGTGTGGTTTCATTGAGGAACAATTAATCAAATTATTATAAACCAATCTTGTTTGAGAAATAGAATAAGTTAATAATCTTGATTAAGAAAAAAATTGTAACTGGCCTGCAAATTTAGGATCTCCAGGTTGCATGCGTCCACCGATCGGGATCCATGAAGGCATGCATCTCACGCTGTTTTCCCCACAATTTGTAGCCCCGTAAGCATGCAAGCATTTGATGATGGCGTGAGAAAACAAGATTGATTGACAAAACAAAAACATATATATACGGAAATACCAAATAGCTGATCGTGATAAACTACGACGGCCAAACCTGGAGCATCTCCCATGGTTGAGTTCGATTCCTATCGATCGGTTTCTCGTTTTGCAAATAAAATCTGTCTCTCGTTATCTTAATTAGATGCATCGATCGGTGGTGGACTCTTTTTTTTCAAGTTAGATTAGATGCGTGCTAGCTCTCACGTTCTTTCTATCTCCTGAATAATTAGATGGGCTTTAACATGGCCCACGATATTAGCTAAACGCAGGTTTTTTTAATCTACGGTTGCTGTAGCATGATCCATTTAATTAACGGATGAGTTTTTTTAATGTGAGAGCTCGTAGAAAATGTTTAATTATTAGCAGAGGAATAGACAGATAGATAGATATATTAAGCTGGGTTTATGTAAGGTACCGGAATTTGCCGCTTTCATCCCTGAAATTTGCATCTGCTTATGCTTAACTCTCGTAAGTCGTAACCACAGGACACACGGTCTCATTAGATCGTCAGCTGTTGGTCAGTTTAGCACGCGATTTCTGCCCCAGAAAATGGTGATCAACCCGCGTTTTTTCAAGTCAACTTGAAGGCGCGGCAAGAAACCTTATGCTCTGTTTTCAAAGTCGAAGGAAATGCCATCTGGTGCAGTACGTATGTAGGTATATTCTCCTAAACTGCATAAATTCCCAGGTGTGAAGTGTGCACAAGACATTGTAGATTATACAATTGCAACAGCTAAGACGAGTAAATTATAAAATAAATTGCATGAGACACGTACTGACTCTTGATAATGGTTTAAAAATACATCTTTGTTATTATATAATGACAAGTTAATTAAGGCTTCTCATCCGCAGCGGTATTTTTTTAATTACACGACAGACGCATACACACGCATAATACACACAACACCACACTTATTCCTGAAAACCAATGACACATCCTTGATCTCATTAAAACCCTGTTAAAAGCGTCACCTGAATGTGCGTAATATTTGTGCGGAAAGTCAATGCTCGACCACCACACTAATCTTGATAGATAGAGTTACGTACCTACGACTTTATCAGTGTACCGATGCTTCCCGTATCAGCAGTAGTAATTTAAGGCTTGTCAATGTTGTCTTTGCATGTATACTCCAGTCAGCCCTTGCAGCCAATGATGTTGTCAAGATCGGGACACTAAGTAGGTTCATTGATTGCTTGATAGAATGGAATCATAGAATCGGATAGGATCACTATCCTATCTGATTTTATAAAGTAAATATTTATATATATGTATAAGTTTTGTAATACATTGTAAATATGAAGCCTATAATATTGATTTTAATGTGTTTTAATTGATCTTTTACAAATTTGAGTGGGCCTATTCACATTATCTCAGTCCACCTTAATTTTAAATAATACATGGATCAGGGTATCCTTCGTATGAAAGTCTTGCATAAGATCAGGTACTATAAAAATTAGTCTACATAATAGGGCTAGTAATTTGCTCATGCTAATGTTACAGTGATATTTAGTAAAACCCATGTTATTAAAAAAAATATTCATTTCATTAAAACATATTCAATTGATTTAATTCAGGTTTGCTTTTGTGACTTTTTAGCAAGATTGTCATATTGATTAGTTGGCAGTTATAAGTAATCTTGCTTTTATTCCAAACTAAAGCATCAGATGTCAAAGGACCAATTAGCTAAAATATCTAGGACCTAGCTTATGATCCGATACAAAAGCAGTACAAATCTATTTTTATATATGCATTATATATTGTCTTCATATATCCACTTGGAGCTCGGTCTTCGTGGCAGTTCCAACACTGTCCCTCCTCAACAGTCCCCAAGTAACAATAGGATTCAAAAGAAATTTGAGTATTATATCCAAATTTCTGAAGAAAGTGCAGGATAAAACAGGGAATTCATAGTGAAAACAACATATGATTCCTATATATAAACAATTTCAGTGAGTCATAAATGCAGAAAGTTTGGCATAAAATAAAAATGAATATACAGAAATATTTCGGAGCAAATATTCACAACCCTCTTTAATCTAGTATAGTAGCTATGATGTTGAATTTAAATTTTGACTCATTCTAGATAAGCTATGAAAACACCTCCTCAGTAGATAATAGCGTGCTTACTAATGTTAAACACATACTACTCTTTCATTTGCTTGTGAAATCAATTTTCAATCTACATGAATTAAGAAAATGCTATATCAAACATTTTTGTCAGCAATACAACCAATATCTATTTCATCGACCAATATAACCAAAAAAAAATCCCTTGACCAAGGCTTGAATACTCAAGCTTCTCCCAAGCGAGATCAAAACAAATAAGCAGACAAAAAGTAGTAGCAAGATCATCCAAAATATTGACTTACAGAATAACAAAATCATATAATCATTTGTACCCGCCAGATCATTTCACTTATGTAAGAAGAAAAGCAGATAAATGCATAGTTATTCCTCTCTATATAGTTGGTCATAGTTCTAGATGGATGCCATCACAAAAAAAATTAGTCCAGTGGTGATTTCATACCAACCCTGAGCAAAGTTATGGAAAAGATAAAAAACAAATAAGGTATTAATTTTCATCCAGTGCTAACCAATGGAACAGACTAAAATAGTAAACAACAAAAGATCAATTGCTGCCCGACAGTTAGTTTTGGATCAACTGCCGCGCTCTCTCTCTTGATAGGATGGTTTAGTGATTTAGTGTGGTGACTTGCAAGATAATACGAAGCTATACTTAAGTGATTTAGTGTGGTGATTAAGTTTAAACTTTGTATGCTCCAAGATAACAAAGAAAGGGCGTGTGTGTACTAATCAACCTCTACATATACTGTGAGTGTGACATGAAAGCTGACGTGAAGAATATAAAGGCCACAGTACCAAAAGCCTTATTCAGAGTTCAGACTTTAGTGGGCTGATTCTTCCATGGATCCGGCATGCACAAACAAATCATGAATAAGTCAGGAGCTGAATGCAAACTACATCCAGCGCACCAGAATTACTGCATACACCTAGCAGCACCCGGCCATCAAGATCGATATCTTGCAAATTTTATACCTAATGTGGTTACATGTTCTTCTGAATTAACGAAATTTTAGGTTGTGATTTAAACATAAATACCAATTGCAAAGCGAAAATTTCTAACCGAGAAAAAAATGACTAATTGAAATAAACACACACCTGAAAAACTGGATCTGATGTTGCGGAGGCCGAACGCTGGCAGCAACATTCTGAGGTTAAATTCAACAGCAATATATGAATGTCAATACAGATTTAGTTGATTCAGAAAATTAGTTGATTCAACCCGTAACTATTGTCATACAGATTTAGTTTGTTAGCGTCGAAGCATCAAATGTCACTTGACAGAAACGTGATTACATCGGATGCAGAAGCTGAAGAGCAATTTGGCACGTCATTACCTGTTATTGCCGACAAATCAGGTGTTTGGAGATCCCAACAGCGTTGTCCATTGCTGTAGGCCAAGGCACGGAGATCAATAACCACCTGCAAACATACGACAGTAGCATAGTAGAATAGAACACGGATCGATTGATAGATTCAAGAAGGCCGAGCTCATAGGATACACTCCTTTCTCCCAGGGGAGACCGCTCGTGAAGAAGCCTTCGCGGGATGGCAGCAGTGGAGGGAGAGAGCAACGGCTCAGCAGAGAAACGATGGATCTCATTCGCAAACACACGTACCTGCGGATCGAGTCTCCGCATGATTTGACGCTGCCGAATGAGCGACAGCGGCGGCGTATGTGGTAGCAGGGGAGAGGGAGCAACCTGCTCGATCGCCGACGATCATGGGAGAGTGATGAGCGGCACGGTGGTATGACAGCGACGACGAGGTTCAGGTGCCCTCCCATCGATCCAACGATGATGGCGGCGAGAGGGATCCCTCGATCCGACGACGTCGGTGAGCGCACCGTACGTCCCCTCGATCCGACGATGATGGTGGTTAATCCAACGGTGGTGTGTTCTAGGGGTCCCGAGCGGCAACCTTGCAGAGGGGGTGCGTGAGGGTTGCGCGATGGTGCCCTGGTGACGGGGATTGGGGCGACACGCAGCACGGATAAGTGAGTCGATAGGGAGGCAGAGCAGAGTGGACGTTGAATGGGGAAGGAAAGAGGAGATCACGCAGAAGAGGGGAAGGTAAGAGGAGGAGATCACATGGAAGACGGGAAAGGGAGGTGGGAGCGCTACGTGACGTTGGATCTAAGTGAGATGATTTGACCGATTAATGATGAATGAGAAATATAAGACTGTGTTGATAAACTATAGAGTAGATCATGATTGCTTCGGCTTTGTAGGAAAGTATTATCATAAGATAATCGGATATCCTAACAATCTTGCTCCCAGGTTTGAAATATATTATTCAGCGGATTATTACATCAAATTATCTACTTTATTTTATGGATAAATTAAATATTTTTTTAAATAAACATAATGAATAGGTGGTCTAAGCAATAGAAGAAAAAGTTTTATAAGGATTTTTTAAAAATATATATAGCAAATAATCTACTATAAAAAACCGATGAAGTAGCTGATAAGAATCGAACCGTGGTGTTGAAGTATCTTCTTTTTCAGTGTCATCATAGACACTTTTTAGAGTTTTCTATAAAAGTAAGAATAAGCGGTCACTGAAAATATATATTTTCTTAAATTTCAACCACGTATAAAGCATGTTAAAAGTATTTGTGTAGAACTATAAGCCATACGTGTATTAATAAGTGGTGTAACTCATCTCAGTATCCTTGTCTGAGAGGGAAACCGTTTTTTGTCACGGTGCAGTGACGCACGCACTGTAGTACTTCCTTGGCCTACCGGTCTTCCAACAAATGGAAATTACAAAATCACTGTGAAAGAAAGAAAGAAAGATGTATCTACTGAAGTTTAGTAAAACCTGGTTATTATTTTCTTCGTAAACATAATATAAATGCAAGTGCTCACTTGTATAAACGCATGCAAAACCTACATTATAAGCATGTTTGAAAGATTGGCTGCATATATGTTGTGTACCACTGAAAATATAATTTTAACATAGTTATGCTAGTATCATTCACCCATCAATGCATGGTTATAACTGGCCGTTACTCTTGATGATGAAAATGTTATTGGTTGTGAACCCATATTAGACTATTTACACGGAGGAATATAAAAAATCGAGCTAAAATCAACTTGCAAAACCTAGTCATGTTTTTAGCAGGCAAATTATTGATTTTTCGAGCATCTAAATTATACTTTGGGAACACCTCTACGCTAACAAGAACGAGGTCGTTGTGTATGTCTATGTGGCCCCAAAACAGAACAAGCTTAGATTACCACAATTATAGAAAATAATAAAAAGTCAAATCCAACATCACTGGTAGTAGATGGATAACATGGATAACGCTGCCTAAATTTCGAAGAAACTAATACGTGATTAGTTTGACTGTTCTGTGATTCATTAGGCGAGACCGAGAAAACGAAACAATAACGTGTACCTCTTTCAAGCTTTGTCGTTTCATATGCCTTCCTATAAATACCATCCAATTGTACCTAGGCATTGGTTCTTCAGAGTTACCGTGCTTAGTGCTCACTGCCTGTACCAGAGTGCAGTGTCTCCCCTGAAGAAACTGGTCTATTAATATCAGGTATTTATACATTTCTCACTTTATTTTATTTGTACTACTAATGAGATGTTTATATATCTCAATTTTAAGTATTGTTTAATTAAACTTTTGCTATTTTCACATGTTTCTTGCACATGCAACATGAATTCATGAGACTCTTACAGCATGCTAGCTAGTTGCTGCTAATTCATCAGTATGTTGTCTTGCTAGGGGCATTAATTACGGACTGGTCTTCAGTTTTCCTCATGAATCGCATGAAAAGTTCTTAATAAAGTCATCAAAATAAGAGACCTTTTGTGCACTCTTTACTGCATGCTAGGTCACCAACAGTTCAACAAAACACAAGACTTTGCCTTTTTTTTCTCTCTCCCTGTTCGTCAGACTTCGCCAACCACAGGATTTATTTTCTGTTTTTTTTTACTAATGAACATTCAGAAATTTCTGTGGAATTAACCTCTGACCTGACAAAAAGATGCTTGAGCCACGTAGTAGACGACGCAAAGATAATTTCTACTCTGTTTCTCTCGTCAATTCGAGAAGTTTGTCCGGATACCACTTATGATAGCGGCAGATTTTGGACTTCTGCATGAAAGTTCTGCACCAAGGTGCGAATCTTGACTGGATCCGGCTACATAGCTTCACGAGAATCCCATCTCTGCTCACAAAACTGAATTTATGGTCGGGATTTTCCGAAATTCAGACATGTTTCACGCTCATTTGTCGGCTCACAAAGCTGGATTTGAAGAAAGTTTTGATATATGAAGCCTTGAAGAAACGAGGAAATTCTGAAGTGGCATAATCTGTTCCAGATGTCTCTCTGAACTTCAGTTTCAATTTCAGTGAACCATACTGTTGGTGAACTGAAACGAATATTCTCTTCTCGTAGCCACGTGCATTTTGAAGATTTTCTTTTTCTCAGATCAACACGCATACACATCTGAAGCTAACCGCGTGGTCTGTGTAATTTTCTCACCAATAATTAGTTTGTCATTCATCGCAAATTGCAGTGAGATTTGGTCGAAATAATTAACTTGGTGTGCACGTCAAATTGCATATTGCAGAGGAGCTGAGTTTGGCGCCATGGCCGGCGAGCTCAAGGTGCTGAACGCGCTCGACGCGGCGAAGACGCAGTGGTACCATTTCACGGCGATCGTGATCGCCGGCATGGGCTTCTTCACCGACGCCTACGACCTCTTCTCCATCTCCCTCGTCACCAAGCTGCTCGGCCGCATCTACTACTTCAACCCGGCCTCCAAGACGCCCGGCTCCCTCCCGCCCAACGTCTCCGCCGCCGTCAATGGCGTCGCCTTCTGCGGCACCCTCGCCGGCCAGCTCTTCTTCGGATGGCTCGGCGACAAGATGGGGCGCAAGAAGGTGTACGGGATGACGCTCATGCTCATGGTCATCTGCTGCCTCGCCTCCGGTCTCTCGTTCGGGTCGTCGGCGAAAGGCGTCATGGCGACGCTCTGCTTCTTCCGCTTCTGGCTCGGCTTCGGCATCGGCGGCGACTACCCGCTCTCGGCGACCATCATGTCGGAGTACGCCAACAAGCGCACCCGCGGCGCGTTCATCGCCGCCGTGTTCGCCATGCAGGGGTTCGGCAACCTCACCGGCGGCATCGTCGCCATCATCGTGTCCGCCGCTTTCAAGGCGCGGTTCGACGCGCCGGCGTACAGGGACGACCGGGCCGGCTCCACCGTGCCGGAGGCCGACTACGCGTGGCGGATCGTGCTCATGTTCGGGGCCATACCGGCGCTGCTCACCTACTACTGGCGGATGAAGATGCCGGAGACCGCGCGCTACACCGCGCTGGTCGCCAAGAACGCCAAGCAGGCCGCCGCCGACATGACGCAGGTGCTCAACGTCGAGATCGTCGAGGAGCAGGAGAAGGCCGAGGAGGTCGCGCGGCGCGACCAGTTCGGGCTCTTCTCCCGCCAGTTCTTGAGACGCCATGGACGCCACCTGCTGGGCACGACGGTGTGTTGGTTCGTGCTGGACATCGCTTTCTACTCGTCGAACCTGTTCCAGAAGGACATCTACACGGCGGTGCAGTGGCTACCCAAGGCGGACACCATGAGCGCCCTGGAGGAGATGTTCAAGATCTCCCGCGCCCAGACGCTCGTCGCGCTCTGCGGCACCATCCCGGGCTACTGGTTCACCGTCTTCTTCATCGACATCATCGGCCGCTTCGCCATCCAGCTCGGCGGCTTCTTCTTCATGACGGCGTTCATGCTCGGCCTCGCCGTGCCGTACCACCACTGGACGACGCCGGGGAACCACATCGGCTTCGTGGTCATGTACGCATTCACCTTCTTCTTCGCCAACTTCGGGCCCAACTCCACCACCTTCATCGTGCCGGCAGAGATCTTCCCGGCGAGGCTGCGTTCCACCTGCCACGGCATATCGGCGGCGGCCGGGAAGGCCGGCGCCATCGTCGGGTCGTTCGGGTTCCTGTACGCGGCGCAGAGCACGGACGCGAGCAAGACGGACGTCGGTTACCCACCGGGCATCGGCGTGCGCAACTCGCTCTTCTTCCTCGCCGGATGCAACGTCATCGGGTTCTTCTTCACGTTCCTGGTGCCGGAGTCGAAGGGGAAGTCGCTGGAGGAGCTCTCCGGCGAGAACGGGGACGATGACGATATGCCGCAAGCACCAGCGACGGCCGATCACCGGACTGCGCCGGCGCCGCCAGCTTGATACCTGGCAAAACCCAAATGGTTTGTTACCAGTGTTGTTATGTACTATATATGTGCAATGGATGATCCTTCATGTCGAAACTGGAATTCAACAATAATAAAAGGGGTAGCGCACGAGACCTAAAAGTAGATGGATATGGAAGACAAGGATTTAGATAGGTTCAGGCCCTTTCAATGAGAGGTAATACCCTACTCATGTTTGGGGATTGTATCCGTCGGGTATATATTGATCTGACGATCGAGTTGTGAATATCTCTATGATCATCTTGTGATCATCTTGTCGTCCTCCTCTAGGGGGCTCCCTACCCACCTTATATAGGTTGGGGGGCAGGGTTACAAAGAGAAAAATCAGCCAGATACGACATCAGTTTCCTAATATATTACATGGTAGTACTCAATCGGGACTCTAAGTCATGCCATAGAACATAAGGCAATATTATGACCGAGTCCTATTCTGTTACATAATATATGGATCCGATCCACCTCCTATCTCTAGTCGAATATGGAGGCCGTGTGAGTACCCGGTACCCATATTCTCCATAGTAGCCCCTGAGACCTTAGTAGTCGATGAGATAACTTCACCTCAAACCAAATAAATCCAAAGCCGAGTGCTTCAATCATCTCTGTCATAGTATCCCAAGTGCTTTTACCAAACCAAAAGCTGAAAACTGCAATAAAAGATATACTTGGGTGTATCGACTAGATGCACCTAATTAGGTGTAGCCCCCGACTATGTGTTTAGTTGAACAAACTAAGCATATAGTCAAGAACTTTTAATCAACTCACCCATCCGAGTAGTCTTATATAAATAAATGTTTAGCCAAAGCCAAAAGCATCCTGAAAAATCATATAGCACATAACCGCATTAATAAGATACGGTGCATAATGACCCCGAGTACTGGTATCACATTGTGCACATGTTGCCAAAATAGTCATGTCCGAGTCTCCTCGATACACACAACTTTAACATCCTCAGAAATATGTAGCATTTGTGGTATAAAATCCGAGTTAATAAAACCCATAGATTTACCAACCGCCTGATGAATACGACTAAAATATAATTAGCTTAAGCCATAATATTGGTCTTAATTAGGAAAGCATACCAAGGTGGCAAAATAGCATCGATATAATATAAAATTAATTGCTTTGTAAAAAACCAAGCAGCTCCTACAACCTATCGACAAGTTACTAGGACAATTATAAAAAACTTTAACCTTCTAAATTGCATCGTATCAACTCCTAAAAAGTTGTGTAACTGCTGTATGAAAGGATTTTGTAGGTATTGGGCAATAGAGCACGTGCATATTACCAAGGCAAATTTGCTTAGGTCCCTAGAAACACGTGTCAAGCCACACCTAAAAATACGGGCTGCAAGCATATTGGGATTAGGCCCAAAGCATGCCCACCAATACCCTCACAATATGATGTGTATGGCACGTCTATTAATATGCTCCCGAATAACAAATCTCTCGGGTGATGTAGCGCATCTCATTTGAGCAAAGCTTTTGTTCCAAGTAGTTATCCCTCATGAGGTGTACCAAAATAGATTTGATAATTGAATCCCGATTGGTGTAAGAACTCAACTTGTGACCCTTGTGGGAAATAATGATTGGTCCAGACCATGAGCATAGGACATAAGCTCGCGGCCATGAATTCACGTTGTATATACCCAGAATAAGTCCAGATTGAAGGTATGATCCTCGTGCTAGAGTTAGTAAGCCCCTGAGTATGTTGCTTGTTCTTCTGTTGCAGTCGAGGTTATCCATTGGTAGCAGCTGATGCAATCGGCATGAAAGCGAGATCACCAATGTGGAGATAAAATTGCCCATCAGAGGTAACGAAGATGTCGGTGGTGGAGATGTAGTTGCCCATCAACGGCGATGACAAAATCCACCAACCATGGAGATAAAGAAAATAGTCGGCGACAACAAACATAACCAGCAGTAATGGCAACTGGCGGTAGCCGAGATAGTCGGCTATGAAAACGAAGTTTCTCAACAACGGTGGCGAAGATGTGTAGCCGTGGAATCGAGAAGATCAGTCGACAACAATAGACGAGACGGCTGGCAGTAAAGACGATGACACCTATCAATGGTGACGCAATAGGCCAACCTTGAAGGAGATAATACCAGTCGCCGACGACCAAGGTAAGTCGGTGTTGAAGATGAAGACGCACATCAGCAGCGATAGCGTAGGCCAGCAATGACGACGAGACCACCAATCGGCAACGATGGAGATAACCGGATGATGAAGACGAAAATGATAATCAGCAACTGATGGTGATGACGATCCGCAGCAGGAGAAACAATCGGTTGTAGAGACAAAGTTGCTCGTCAACGATGGCAGCGAAATCCACCAATCGAAGAAGCGAAGAAATCATCCAGTAATAGCAGATACGACCAGTAGTGACGAAATTCCCATGAACGGTGACATAATAAATTAGGCCGAAGAGGCATGTCAAGATGTTGATGTAGATGGCAATGTTGGTAACCAGTCAAATTTTAGTGTAGACGAAGCCCAAACTCCTGAAGCAAAAAACTTGGTTGATAATAGTTGACTGAAGATGAAGTTAATGTCAATGACGAAGGTGTCGGAGATGACGTCAATGGTAATAATCCATCAAACTGTTGAGAAGATATCAAAACTCGAGTAGTTTCCTTGACGCTAACATGTGCGTGGCGAAGATTGATGCAACACCTCTGGATTTATGATGATGACAATAGAACTTGATGTCGTAGTCATTGATAATGCTTCACGTGAAGAAAAGTAGATGTTGTTATTCAACTCGTCGAATCTTGTTGATGATTCCAAACTCCCTAGGCCAAACTTGAGAGGCTTGAAGTAATATCCAAGTTGAACTCCAAACTCGACCATGACATATAAATTAAATCTTGAACTTGACATTTGAAAAACTTGGAGTAGACTGTAGCATCAACTGAGGGCCAAAGTTATCGGTGAAAATGTTGGTGTTGCTGAAGTAGAAAGCCTGCTCTGGAGTGAAGACGAAGCTGATAATTCCAAAGTTGATTTCGTTGGCTGGTTAATTAATTGCTTCATTTTGTCATAACACCCAGAATTTTGAGTCTTGTATTTGTGTAGTCCCCGACTCTATGCTTAGTTGGGAAACAACTGAACATAGAGTCAAGAACTATAGCTTGTCATTGAGTAGCCATTGCTTGAGTGAAGATACGCATTGAGGATGTCCTGAGTAAAAATCATGAGCACTAGAACACCATTTGATGTAGTAGATTAATATGGCATCATATTTGGTGGCGCATGCCCACATGTTGAGGCTCTTGGAGACGTCATGGTCGGTGAAGCAACGTAGCTTGCAAAGTAGAGGCAATAGAATTTGCCGGCGCTAAAGACAATAAAGATGAAGTCACTCCACAATGGTGAGAGAATTGCACAGCTGTGATGATGTGGACATGAGTTAAATGGCAATAGAGGCAAACCAGTGGCAAAGACAAGGTACCAACAACAATATTGAAGGCGCGTAGTCATAAAAGCAAAACCACCAGTCAAGATGGAAGAACTAGTCGTCAGCAAGAGAGGCAGAATGATGGCAAAAACAAAGACGTCCATGAGCGGGAACATAATAGGCCAACCGTATAGGCGGAGACACCAGTCGGGGGTGGCAAAGGTGAGCCGACGATGAAGACGTAGACGTCCAACAATGGTGGTGTGACCGACCAACTGTGTATGCGGAGACACCAGTCGACGGCGGCGAAGGTGAGCCGACGATGAAGACGTAGACGCCCAACAACGGTGGTGTGACCAACCAACCATGTAGGCGGAGACACCTGTCGGCGGCGGCAAAGGCGGGCCGACGATGAAGACGTAGACGCCCAACAACGGTGGTGTGACCAACCAACCGTGTAGGCGGAGACACTAGTCGGCGGCGGCGAAGGCAGACCGACGATGAAGACGTAGACTCCCAACAACGGTGGTGTGACCAACCAACCGTGAAGGCGGAGACACCATTCGGCGGCGGCGAAGGCAGGCCGACGATGAAGACGTAGACGCCCAACAACGGTGGTGTGACCAACCAACCATGTAGGCGGAGACACCAGTCGACGGTGGCGAAGGTAGGCCGACGATGAAGACGTAGACGCCCAACAACGGTGGTGTGACCAACCAACCGTGTAGGCGGAGACATCAGTCGGCGGGGGCGAAGGCAAGCCGACGATGATGTTCTGAATGATCCATTCCCGAAGTGTAGGAGAGAAGCTTATAGCCATGAATCCCTACTATGCATATCTGTATTTGGATCCTATAATATAAATATGTAGGATGAGTAGCATTTGATGTAAATATAATATTCGAGGAAAATTCAAGCATTTTGAAATATTTATAAATATGTATTTCTCCTCTTGTTGGTTTTGATTTCCTCGAGTAGATGACTCCTCACATTTGAACACTCTGCCCGACTAGTCATTGACATGAATTCGTCATTAATGGAACAAAGTTTCACATATCAGAATTTACTACTCAGGTACTTTTGTAATTGTTTAGAGCAGAAAACAAAATATCTTATCTCTATGCCTTTGATTTCTGCCGAGTAATACTTAGCATCTTGCGTTATACACTCCATCCAACGAGCCCCCGGGTGCTAGGATTCGGCCCAAGGCCAACTATCCATCGACGAACCAAATGGAAAGCATAGGGAAATAGAGTTTCATAACTCAATCGACACTTTTTTACTTGGATTATTTCGCAAACAATCGAGATAAACATTATAAAAATTATTGCAAGAATATGATCTAACATCTTGTGGAGATTATGGCTACCGGATATCCTCACAGCTAGCTTATCCGACTTACCATAGGGGATAGGTTATGACTTATGATTATGTAAACCGGCTTCTGACTTGGGTGTTACGTTACCATTGAGATAAGGTAGTGGCTCATAGTCTATAGTTGGTAAGATTGAGGAGTCCTACATGGAGTATGATAGGGTCTCCGACTTGTAAGCCTACCCTCCGGGACTATATAAGGAGGGTAGGGCGTTCTTTGAGGGGCAGAGGACATACACACGCACGAGCGCACAAATTCTCGAGAGCACATATTGAAAGAGATCAAGAGATCAATAAACCACTCGACGGATCGAATCCCTAAAACAGGAGTAGGGTATTACCTCTCGAAGAGAGGGCCTGAACCTGTCTAATTCCTTTTTCATACTAACCCATCGTGTTTGCACTTGACTGCTACCCCTAGATTCTTATTGCCGAAACCAAGTTTCGATAGTTGGCACGCTAGGTAGGGGAAGTGCGTCAAGACTTCTTCATCTCACCGACAAGCGCGATGGGATCAACATCAGGCTTCGACGACTTCGTCTTCGCCCCTGGGCAGGCGTTTCACTTCGGCGGCCTCGACTTCATCATCGACAAATTCGGTAAGCTCTCTCTCCTTGACTCGGATTCGGACCAGTCGGGAGGGGGAAACCCCTCGGCGCCGTTCGGGTTACTGGACGACGCTAAGATCTACTACAACCATCTGTGTTCTGGGTTGGATCCAATCCACTCGGGAGAATCTTCTTCAACATCTTCATGCTGCAATCCGGGCGCGAGGGAAGTGGCGGTCAGACTCGAACGACTCGGGTCGTACTCATCTACGGACCTCGACGAACACCTTAGCTCCACCGACTTCGACGACCTCTATGACATCTCCACAGACGACATCAACAGCTCCGATTTGGATAAAGATTACTACGATCCGACACTCCTCGACGTCCTTATGGCAGAAGTTGCTGAGACTGACTCGGCCATGGCCCGGAGGATCGCGGAGGAGGAACGAGCCAAGCTTGAACAAGATCGCAAGCGTGCCGAGGAAGAACGAGCCAAGCTGGAGTAAGAACGCAAGCGTGTGGAGGAAGAGAACTAGCGCAAGGAGGAGGAGATCAAACGCAAAGAAGAAGCCGACAAGAGGAAGCGAGACTTGAGGGCGACTGGACGCACCGCCTGTGAGGCTATACTACAGACGAGAGTCAACAACGCTAACATCTTCCAGACACCTCAACAAAACACTGTCGCTGCCCTCACCCTCATCGACAGCATCATCAAAGCGGCACCCGCGGCGGTAACACCTCTCCTGGACAAGATCAAGACTATTGTTGCGGCTACGGCCAACGGCCCTCCATCTAGTTCCATGCGGAAACCCACCGAGTCCATCGCCGAAACACCCGACAAAAGCCGCTTGCCGCCGCTCTGGTCCAGAGACTACAAGAGGCCCGAGTAGAGCAAGACACCCGTTAAGTCCAAGGACCCCCCCGCAACACAGCATGGAGGCCCCAAGAGCAATCGGCCGACTCTCATGAGAGAGGTCATGGTCGACCACCCGTCCATGATCGGATTTGTCGCAGCTACAACTCCAACCGCCCAAGCAGCTCCCTGAGGCCCCCGCCGAGTGACTTGAGGGAGGTCCTCGACCAGTGTCATCGGGAGCAAGAGAGACACTCTTATGAAGACCGACGGAAATCCCCCGACAACTACGACGATGGAGTACCTGCGTTCACTCGGGACCTGCGTCGAGTGGATTGGCCGAGTGGTTTTAAGCCCACTGGGATCGACATGTACGACGGGAAAACTAACCCTGAGTCGTGGCTGACCGTGTACACCCTCGCCATCCTCGCAGCAGGAGGAGATAGCAAGACCATGGCTAACTACCTGCCCGTTGCTCTCGCCGACTCAGCCAGGAACTGGCTCATGAGTTTGCCAAGCGGCTCGAGCGACTCATGGAGTGAGCTTCGGGACCACTTCATTGCCAATTTCTAGGGTACTTTCGAAAGGCCTGGAACCCACTTCGATCTCTACAAAGTCATCCAGAATCTAGACGAGTCGCTGAAAGACTACATCCGGCGCTTTTCGGAAAAACGCAACAAGATCCCCAACATCACTGACGACGTCATTATGGCCGCGTTCCAGAAAGGCGTCCGCGACGAGTTGCTGATCGGCAAATTTGGGCGCAAGCCACCGAAGACGGTCAAGCAGATGTTCGAGACAGCAAACGCTTACGCCAAATCTGACGATGCAATCAAGGCCTCATGACAAGATAGGCACGATAAGAAGGACGACAAGCCGTCCGGAAGCAGCTGGCGTCCTAAGAAGGACAACTGCAACAATGGTGGAAACGGCCAGAAAGACCGCAAGCGTAAGCCCGAGGATCTGGTCGCCACGACATCGAACTACCAACAACAGTGTCCCCGAGTCGCCACCTACGACAAGATCATCAACGCTCAGAGCACGCATCACCCGAATCACAAGCACGCGGAAGGATTGTTTCATCTACAAGCAGTTCGCTGAGCAATATGCATCTCAACTACGCCGGAAGCCGGCTGATGAAGCCGGCACATCGGGAACCAAGAAGAACGACCCGGCTGGCAGCTCAGAGCCCTTCCAAGACCCCGTGGGTGAGCTAAACCATATCTTCGGAGGACCGCTGGCGTATGAGTCCAAGAGGAAGCAAAAGCTGACCGACAGAGAAGTCAACGCGGCACAACCTGAAGTCCCACACTACCTAAGATGGTCGGAGGTGGCTATCACGTTCAACCACTCGGATCACCCTGACCGAGTGGTTCACCCGTGGCAGTACCCCCTGGTACTAGACCCGGTGGTTCGCAACATCAAGCTTAAGCGCGTCCTCATCGATGGCGGCAGCGCCCTCAACATTCTTTTCACCAAGACGCTGGACGAGATGCAGATTCTGAGAACAGAGCTGAAGCCTAGTTCAGCTCCCTTCCATGGAGTTATCCCAGGGCTGTCATCTATGCCACTCAGGCATATTACCCTTCCAGTTACCTTCGGAGTTCGGGAGAATTTCCGGACAGAGAATATTACCTTTGAGGTTGCCGACTTAGAGGCGGCTTACCATGCAATCATCGAAAGACTGGCACTCGCCAAGTTCATGGCAGTACCACACTACACTTATCTCATCAGGAAGATGCCCGGGCCACACGGAGTTATCACCTTGCGCAACGACTTCAGGCAGGCCTTTACCTGCGACAAGGAAAGCTGTGACATGGCCCAAACTCGCGAGAGATTACGTGGCCAACAAGAAGTTCGACTGGCTGCATCGACATCTGGAGAAGGAGATCCCTGCGAAGAAGATAGCCAAGTCAGGAGAAGGCGATGCCAAGACAAAGAAAATTCCCCTCGACCCCTCTGATCCTTCTAAAACTGCTGTAATAGGCGCGGAGTTAGACCCCAAATACGAAAACGTGCTCGTCACCTTCCTTCAAAATAATAAAGATATTTTTTCTTGGAAACCGTCTGATATGTCGGGTATTCCTAGGGAGGTGATCGAGCACTCATTAAATGTCAAAGATGACGAAAAACCTATAAAACAACTACTCCGCTGCTTCGCTCAAGATCAAAAAGATTCCATCAAGGAGGAACTCACCAAGCTCTTGGCCGCCGGGTTCATCAAAGAGGTTTACCATCCCGACTGGTTAGCCAACCCGGTCCTGGTTCGGAAGAAGACAAACCAATGGCGCATGTGCGTAGACTACACCGACCTTAACAAATCCTGCCCAAAGGATCCTTTCGGATTGCCCCGTATTGATCAAGTCGTCGATTCAACAGCCGGCTGCAAGCTTCTGAGCTTCTTGGATTGTTACTCGGGTTACCACCAGATCAGCCTGAAGGAGTTTGACTGCCTAAAGACCTCATTCATTACCCCGTTTGGAGCATATTGCTACATCACGATGCCCTTCGGCCTGAAGAACACCGGAGCCACTTATCAACGCATGATTCAAAGATGCCTTCAAACTCAAATCGGGAGGAACGTGGAAGCCTACGTTGACGATGTCATCATCAAGACCAAGCAGAGAGAAGACCTGATCGCCGACTTAGAAGAAACCTTCGCAAATATTCGGGCCTTCAGAATGAAGTTAAACCCGGAGAAGTGCACCTTCGGTGTACCGTCTGGCAAGCTGCTTGGCTTTATGGTGTCTCATTGCGGCATAGAAGCAAATCCAGAAAAAATAATTGCCATTCGGAACATGAAGCCCCCGAGTACACATAAGGACGTCCAGAAGCTCACTGGTTGCATGGCGGCACTAAGCCGATTTGTTTCCAGACTCGGCGAACGAGGTATGCCTTATTTCAGGTTGTTGAAGAAGACGGACGAATTCCAGTGGACCACCGAAGCCCAGAAAGCTTTTGAAGGCTTCAAGGAGTTCCTCACAACGCCACCCGTGCTGGCTTCGCCTCACCCTCAAGAACCCCTGTTGCTCTACGTTTCTGCAACTCACTAGGTGGTTAGCACGGTCTTGGTCATCGAACGTGAAGAGGAGGGACGAGCTCAGAAGGTTCAAAGGCCGATCTACTTTGTTAGCGAGGTGCTGGCAGGAGCCAAAACCCGCTATCCTCTGGTACAAAAACTGTTATATGGAGCTCTGATTACTGCTAGGAAGCTTGTCCATTATTTTCAGGGTCACTCGGTCACCGTGGTCACATCCTTTCCACTCGGCGATGTCATCCATAACCGGGAGGTTACTGGGCACATTGTGAAGTGGGCTCTGGAGTTGATGCCGCTGGACATTACTTTCAAGGCGAGGACGTCAATAAAGTCTCAAGTCCTGGCGGATTTCTTGGCCGAGTGGACCAAACAGTTGGAAGATGTACCTTGGGAAGAGCTGCAGTACTAGACCATGCACTTCGACGGAACTAAAGGAGTCACCGGCCTGGGAGCAGGAGTCGTGCTGATTTCCCCGAATGGGGAGAGGCTACGGTATGTTCTTCATATTCACTTCCCGGCTTCGCACAACGTCACCGAGTATGAGGCCTTGTTTCATGGCCTATGAATAGCTATGTCGCTTGGCATACGACGGTTGATTGTACGAGAAGATTCCCAGTTGGTGGTTAACCAAGTAATGAAAGATTGGTGCTGCTTAAACGATACTATGGAGGCTTATCGACAAGAAGTTCGCAAACTTGAGGACAAGTTTGATGGACTAGAGTTATCCCATGTCTTGAGACATAATAATGAAGCAGCAGACGAGTTGGCGCAGTTTGGGTCCAAGCGAGAAGCCGTCCCGATTGACGTTTTCGTGGAGCATCTCTACGAGCCGACTGTCGCTGAGAAATCAATTCCCAATAAAGAAGCTATCCACTAGGTTGCCATGCTCGACGCCGACTGGAGGACGCCGTTCGTCAAGTTTTTAACTCAGCAAGAGCTGCCGGAAGACCGGGACGATGTGGAGCAAGTCCGACGTCGCAGCCAAGGATACGTCATGGTCGGTTTGGAATTATTCAAAAGAAGCCCTTCTGGAGTTCTGATGAGATGTGTCACGCCTGAGGAGGGACGACAATTGTTGCACGATATTCACTCGGGTATATGCGGCAGTCATGCGGTGGCGCGCACTCTGGTGGGCAAGGCTGATAGACAAGGTTTCTTCTGGCTCACGGCGGTCTCCGACGCTGACCAGGTCATCCGCACGTGTGAGGGTTGTCAGTTCTTCGCTCGGCAAAGCCATGTTCCAGCCCAAGATCTACAAATAATCCCTTTCTCATGGCCTTTCGCCGTATGGGGCTTGGATATGGTTGGTCCCTTCAAGAAGGCTCCGGGAGGATTCACGCATCTGTTCGTCGCAATTGATAAGTTTTCCAAGTGGATTGAGGCTAAGCCGGTTGCTACAATAACTGCGGATAAGGCGCAAGATTTTATTCTAAACATTGTGCACCTGTTTGGTGTCCCGAATAGAATCATAACCGATAATGGGACTTAGTTCACTGGAGGTGTTTTCAAGGAATTTTGTGAAGACTTTGGAATTAAGATTTGCTATGCATCGGTAGCACACCCTAGAAGCAACGGACAAGTCGAACGCGCTAACGGTATGGTTCTTCAAGGCATCAAGGGCCGAGTGTTTGATAGATTACGACCGTATGCTAGAAGATGGGTTCAAGATCTACCTTCGGTATTATGGTCACTGCGGACTACACCCAGTCGGGCTTCGGGTCAATCTCCCTTCTTCTTGGTTTATGGAGTTGAAGCAATGTTGCCGAGTGAGATGGAGTACGAATCTCTCCGAGTTCACAGTTTCAACGATGAACGCTACGATCAAGATAAAGTTGACGACTTAACCCGACTGGAGGAAGCTCGTGAGGCTGTATTGGTCCAGTCGGCAAAGTACCTCCAAGGACTTCGACGTTACCATAATCGCAACGTTCGGTCACGAGCCTTTGTTGCTGGCGACATGTTTGTATGAAAAATTCAGACTACAAAAGACAGACACAAGTTATCTCCGCTGTGGGAAGGACCCTACATAATCGCTGAGGTTACTCGGCCAGGAGCATGTCACTTGAAGCGTGAAGACGGGACCATGGTGGAGAACTCTTGGAATATTGAGCACCTTCGTCGATTTTATGCTTGAGCCTTTTTCGGCTTTATGTTCTTCGCGACTGCCAACTTTAAGCAAGATGACTTCTTAAGTTGACAGTCGGGGGCTATATATATATCAATAAAGTATGATTTTATTTTCATTGATAACTTGTTCATATTTGGTTTGTCATTGCTTAGTGCTTTGGTCTGAGTTCAATAGATAAGGACTGAGGATTTTTCGATGACTTAATCGAGTCTAGGCTTGGTGGCAGTCAGATGAAAATTCTTAAGAAATTATATATGAAGACTCGAATCAGGGCATTAGCATAAATTAAGCTAAATATTTAAAAGTCAACATTACAACAAGTTATATACATCAAGGCAACTACCCCTGGAAGTTTTCGGCTACATCTGCGGCTACTTTTTTTGCCGACTCCTGCGCTTCATTTATGAGTTCCAGGGCTCGTTCATCAGTAGTTCCGTGTGCGTAGCCATCTCCTACAGAGTCCACATCTATCTGAGGATAGAGTGATTTCGTCTGTGCAAGAGCAAAGCTTGCACTCATGACGGTAGCATCTGCGATGTTTTCCATGTATTTTGCCGGTGCCGTCCTGAGCTTGTCGAAGACTTCAACGGCATCCAAGGAACTCATCCCGAGTCTGTTTCTGTACAGTGCTGACAGGATTGGAGCAGCGGCATTGGCAATGTCATCCCTTACACTTTCAGCCCTTCGGACTCTCTCGGCGAAGACATCAAATTGTGCTTGGGACTTCACCTTATTAGCTGCAAGATTGATACGATTCAGATTACATCAGTAGTCAAAGGCCAGAAAAATTGAGAAGCATGAGCTTCACGGGGTACCCTCGATTTCTTCCAGGACTTTCTCCTTGTCAGACTCTAGCTTGGCTTTATCGGTCTCTGCCTTTTTCAGCTGGGCCTTGAGGGAAGTGACTTCAGATAGATTGGCTATGACATGAAGACTCGTAAGCGTCAGGATCAGAGAGATGCACAAAGACATCACAAGGACAAGATGGTTTAACTTACCTCCGATTGAACCGCGGAGTTCCAGGTTTGCGTCTCGGAGCTTCGCAATTTCTTCTCGCAAGATGGCCTCTCGAGCTGCAGCCTCTTCTCTGGCGGCCTTGAGGTCCAGTTGGACATTCGCCAGGGAGTTTAGATGGGGAACCAGCTTCTCGAGGGTGTCTGACTTGGCTATCGACCGGCGGTATATTCTCTGCATGCAAGATTCAAAGCTGGTCAACTATATCAGATCGTGAGAAAAAGACATAGGGGAATTGCACCTACATTCATTAGCCAGGTCGCGTCTGACGGAGCGTGAGGCTCCTCACCGGGAGACCGCGCGGGCCCCCCTTTGCCGGTTCGGCCGGGGGCGCTAAGTGAGGTTCTTCGCCCTCGATTTGAGGAATGTCAGCGAGAGAGGAAACGCACAAGACGCGGGCGACGTAGACAGGTGCGGGCCGCTGAGAAGCGTAACACCCTACTCCTGTGTTCTGGTGGATCTGGGGGTCTCTAATAATACAAAGAGAGTTCCGTTTCTCGAGCGTATTCGCCGGAGTCCTCCTCTTTCCTAGGCCTGGGCCTCCTTTTATCTGATAAGGGGTCACCACATGGGCCTCTAGCTGCCTAAGAAAGGAAACATTCTTTTTACAATGAGGGCTAGTCTACAGCCGGAAGTGACCTCTGACAGGCATGGTACACGCCTTCTGCCCCGCTCGCCAGCTCTCCCGGTGGACGCCCGTTTTAACCTTCATTCAATGGCCAGCGACTTCCTTGCCACGCCTGCGCTGAAGTCTGGATTGGATCTGACCGGGACTGACATACCAACTCCAGGAGTTAGCACGCCGGCTTCGGCTAGGGACGAGAGCCAGGAGGCTCTGATCATTCTGACGGGACGGGGCGAGGCGTGCCACCGGCCGCCTGTCGCCACCTAACCCGCGATCTGACCGGTCTGTGACCGGTCACACACCGCGACTGGTCACGGACCGGACGAGCGTGCGCTGCGCCGCATTAAATGCGGCGTGGTGCGCTCGTCTGACCCGCTATAAATGCGGTTAGGTGTGCCCTGCTGTGCTCACCTAAGCCGCACACGTGGCGCCAAAATCACAGGGGGTCGGGGCGCCCCAGCCCTCGGGGCCGAAATGGGAGCGGCCCGACCCCTCGGGGAGACAGAGGGAGGGGTGGCCACGTCACCCTCGGGCCCGACCCCCCAGAGGGGGTCGGGACACGTGGGTGACCGCGGCTACCCAGGCCTCTAGTCATGATACCCCCGGTCCCATGTCACCGATAGTAGCCCCCGGCGTTACGCCAGGGCGACCGCCCCCCTCGAGGGAAGCGCTCGGGCGTGACGCCACTCCTTAGGCCCGGTGTCGAGTGGGGCTGGTCCCTACAGGCGGACAGGAACCCAACGGTCACGAATCGCGCGCACCGGCAAGAGAAAACCGACTGACAATAATGAGCGGCCTCTTCAAGACCGCTACATTACTCGAGCAGCGCGGGAATCGGGACGTGCCGGTTCGTTTCGCCTGGGGATATGATGATGGCGTTTTTCACGGTCGGCGAGCGCAGTTAATGCGCGCACGATCTGCCCCATCTCAACCGCCACGGCCGCACGTCTGCCGCGTGCGCCGCAAACGGGCGAGTGGGGTTAGTGGAGGCGTGGGCGCGAGAAACGAGGGGGCGAGGTAGTGGGTGCAGGAAACGAGGAGCCGGACATAGCGTTGGCAAGGGTATAAAGACGCTGAGGAAGGGATTTGTTTCCTTCCTCTCTCCACTTTTCTCCTTGCCTTCGCCACTCGTGCCCTAACTCTTCGTTTCCTGTGCCCTACTCTTGCCGCACGCGCTCGCTCTCAAGCTCCTCCTCCGCCGGCACCATGGCACGGGGCTCCGCACCGCTCGACGGTAGCGTGCTGCCGCCTTCCCGCATCACGAGTGAGAGGTAGGCCGGGCTGCCGCGCCGATTCATGCCGGAATCTGCCACCGGCCAGGAGGTGGTCACGCTGGGCGAGGGACGCCCGGCGCCAGACTACCCGGGGCGGTCCGTCTTCTTCCTCTCTTTCGCAAGGGGGGGGCTGGTCCCGCCATTCTCTATTTTCTTCATGGATATTCTGGAGTTTTATGATCTCTAGATGGCGCACCTCACCCCCAACGCGATAATGACGTTGGCCATCTTCGCGCACCTGTGCGAGATGTTTATTGGGGTGCGCCCATCTCTCCGGCTATTCCGGTGGTTCTTCACCGTGCAGCCGGTGTCGCCGCCGATGGCAGTCGGTGGCTGCTACTTCCAGCCGCGGGGCAGGTGCTGAACCGCTACATCCCCTGCGTCCTGCCCAAGAAGTGGGACGACTGGAAGAGCGAATGGTTCTACACCCCCCTCGCCGACGAAGCGCGCCTCCGACTTCCGAGCCAGCCCCCGGCGCAGGCCTCCAGCTGGCGGGCGGCGGTGGATCTGGGGGACGGCTACGACGCCGCTCTTGACCGCCTGGCGGGTCTGCGATCCCAGGGGCTCACGGGGGCCATGGTGTTCGGCGACTACCTTCGCCGCCGGATCGCGCCGCTCCAGCGGCGCGCCCGGGGCGCCTGGGAGTACACCGGGCCCGAGGACCACGTGAGGACCCACCAGGGGCGAAAATGGGACTGGGACCCTGAGGACTTCAGGATGGTGGTCCAACGGGTGCTGAATCTCAGCTCCGTGGAGGCATCCCTCATCCCCCAAGGGGTCCTCCCCCTCTGCTGCGACCCAGAGCGCGCCAACATCCTGGCCATCATGCAAGTGGTCGGGGCGTCGGGGGAGCGGGCCCCCCGAGGCCACGATGGCGCGGGCGGGAGCCGTAGGGGGGAACAATCTACCCCGGGAGGGGGTCGTGCTTATGGCCCCCGCGACGGGGGCCCGGGGGCAGCCGCCCCACCGACGCCAGGGGGAAGAGGAAGCAGGGAGGTACTCCTCCCCCATCTCCTCCCCGAGGGGGCGGGGCGGTGCGTGCCAGCAGCAGGCGCCCAGAGGGTGCTGTGCCGGCGCCGCAGCCCGAGGGGGAGCGACGGAAGAAACGGCTCCGCAAAATGGGGGAGACCGAGCCATGCCGGGGGAGCCTCATCTCGCCCCCGAGGTGGTCGTTCAGCCGACCTCCCCGCAGGTTCGTTCCCGCGCCCACTGCGGCCGTATCCACACCCCAAGGCGAGTTTTTACTCACCCGTTTCTTTGTCTTTGGTTTTTCTTCTGCCTCAGCGAGATCCTGTCGCGCCCCCCACGCCATTCCAAGTCCGGCCGGTCCGAGGTCGAGGAGACGGCTACCGCGGAGGCCCGGAGGCGGGAGGCTGACCGACGGGAAGCCGCGGACCGCCTTCGGGAAGCCGAGGAGGCTGCCCGGGAGGCCGCCCGGGTTCGCCAGGCCGAGGAGGCCGCTCGGGAGGAGGCCAGACTCCGCCGGGCCGGGGAGTCCGCCCGGGAGGCAGAGGCGGCGCGTGCACGCCGGGCAGCCTGCCAAGCCCCCGACCCGACTCCGCCCGAGGCGACGACGACCCCCGAGGCCACCCACGACGAGGTCGCGGGCGCGCCGCCCGGGCCTGACGCCCCGGGCGACGCTCGGGACGAGCCAGCTTCGGGGGACGCCCCCGAGTCCAGCACGCCGATCGGCGGGCCGAGCCGCGCGGCACCCACACCGAGGCGGCTCTCCCCTCTGCCTTCCGCTGCCCCACTGAGCGGGGAGCCCCTCCTGCAGGCCCTGGCCACCGCGAACAGCACGGTGCTGGAAGGGCTAAGTGCCCAGATGGAGGCCCTGCAGGCGGAGCGGGCAGAGCTCGACGCGGCGTGGGCGCGCGTCGAGGAGGGGCGGCGCTCGGTGGAGGCCATGGTGGAGGCGGGCCGCAAGGCATACCGCCTCCGCCGAGGAGGAGTCCGCACTCCGCCTCCGCGAGGACGCGCTCGCCGAGCGGGGGCGAGCTCTCGAGGAGGCCGAGGCCGCTGCGCAGCGGCTGGCGGACAGCCTGTTCCTCCGCGAGGCGGCGCGGGAGGAGCAGGCGCGCCGCAATCTGGAAGGCGCCCGCGCCGAGAGGGCCGCGCTGGACCAGCGGGCCGCTGAGCTCGAGGCGCGGGCGAAGGAGCTGGACGTGAGAGCGCACAGCGGCGGGGCGGCCGCGGGCCACGGCGACCTAGCCGCCCGCCTCGCAGCCGCCGAACACACCGTCGCCGAGCTGCAGGGCGCGCTGGACTCGTCAGCCGGGGAGGTCGAGGCCCTCCGCTTGGCGTGCGAGGTGGGGCCCGGCATGCTTCGTTATGTCGTCTCGCGTCTAGACCGCGCCGGCCGGCAGGCGGGCCTCTGGGGCGGGCGGTACGCGAAGTACGCCGCCAACCAGGGGGGCCTCGCCCAGCGCCTCTCGGAGATGGCCGGGGTCCTCGAACGGCTCCCCGAGGAGCTCGAGGAGACGATCAAGTCATCCTCGAGGGACCTCGCCCGGGGGGCGGTGGAGCTCATACTGGCAAGCTACCAAGCCAGGGACCCTGACTTCTCCCCGTGGGCAGCGCTGGAAGAGTTCCCTCCCGGAACCGAGGACGGCGCGCGCGCGCAGGTCCGGGACGCCGCCGACCACATCGTCCACAGCTTTGAGGGTACGGCCCCTCGGCTCGCATTCGCCCTCGACTCCGAGGAGGAGGACGGCGACGACGGTGCGGACGACGGCGACGGCGGGGCCGGCGACCCGGGTGCGTCGGAGTGAGCCCCCAAGGCCCCGCCGATCTTAAATTTCTCCTTCTACTTCCGAGGTCTTCGAGCCCCCTTCTTGTATAGACTGGTTTAATCTGCAATCAAATAAAGTGGAAATTTCTATGTCAGTTATGTTTGTTGTGCGTATAAGACGAGGATGGTCTGTGCCGTGGTCTTTCTGAGTCTTGGCTTGAACAAGGGCTCGTGCCCAGGTCCCAGCCTCAAACGGCGCGGGTCAGGGCCAGTGCCTGGGGAGATCCGCGTGTCGAGACTGGCCAGGCCGGGAGCGCGGTGACCGAGGGTTAGGAGGACTCGATTGTGGGCCTTTGCCGATTCCCCCCCGGAGTTCACCACGCCCCGGGGCACGGCTCGGTTCTGGGCCCCATTTGGCGGTTTTAGCCGGCTCAGGCCACCGAGGGCAGGGCCGAGCACGAGCGTACTAACTCAAGCTGAGATTCTTCAAAAGGAAGCGACGGCACAGACACGGTCCTCTGGAAATCGAAAGTGCTTTTATTGAAATACGACAGAGAAAAAAGATAACTATGTGCATGTGGTAGCCCCCGGCCAACCCTGCACGCCCGGGGGGGTGCGGGGTTGGCCCGAGCTCGAGACATGACACCCGACCCCCATTAGGGGTAGAAGCGATGAAGATGTTCGATGTTCCACGGGTTAGGCAGCTCTGTGCCGTCGCCCGTGGCCAACCGAACCGAGCCCGGCCGGGGGACGCCGATCACTCGATACGGACCCTCCCACATTGGTGAGAGCTTGCTCAGTCCAGCACGCGTTTGGACGCGGCGTAGGACGAGGTCGTCGACGCAGAGTGATCGGGCCCGGACGTGGCGCTGATGGTAGCGCCGCAGGCTCTGCTGGTAGCACGCGGCTCGAAGGGCCGCGCACCGCCTTCGCTCTTCCAGATAGTCGAGGTCGTCTCGGCGAAGCTGATCTTGATCAGCCTCGCAATACATGGTGGCCCGAGGGGACCTCAGGGTGAGCTCAGATGGGAGGACCGCCTCCGCGCCGTAGACGAGGAAGAAAGGCGTTTCCCCGGTTGCTCGGCTTGGCGTGGTTCGGTTCGCCCAGAGCACCGCTGGCAGCTCCTCGATCCACGAGTCGCCGTGCTTCTTGAGGATGTTGAAGGTCTTGGTTTTGAGGCCCTTGAGGATTTCCGCGTTGGCGCGCTCCACCTGGCCGTTGCTTCTGGGGTGGGCGGGTGAGGCGAAGCAGAGCTTAATGCCCATGTCTTCGCAGTAGTCGCCGAAAAGCTCACTAGTGAACTGGGTGCCATTATCCGTAATGATACGGTTAGGCACCCCGAACCGAGCAGTGATGCCCCTGATGAATTTAAGCGCAGAGTGCTTATCGATCTTGATGACCGGATAAGCCTCGGGCCACTTAGTGAACTTGTCGACAGCGACATACAGATACTCGAACCCGCCTGGGGCCCGCCTGAACGGTCCCAGGATATCGAGCCCCCAGACAGCAAACGGCCACGAAAGAGGTATGGTCTGCAGGGCCTGGGCCGGCTGATGGGTTTGCTTGGCATGGAACTGGCACGCCCTGCACCGCCGGACCAGGTCGACCGCATCGTTGAGAGCCGTCGGCCAATAGAAACCCTGGCGAAAGGCCTTGCCAACCAAGGTGCGCGAGGCGGAGTGGGCTCCGCACTCGCCTTCATGGACATCGGCGAGAAGCTCGACGCCTTGTTCCCGAGGAATGCACTTCAGGAGGACTCCGTTAGCCCCGCGCCGATAGAGGGTCCCTTCCACCAGCACGTAGCGCTTGGAGATGCGACGGACGCGTTCACTCCCTTCGCGGTCCTCGGGCAAAGTCTTATCTGCGAGATACGCCTGGATCTCAGTGATCCAAGCAATCAATCTAGGGGAGCTGGGAGCGCTCCCCTCGGGTCCCGAGGCCTGGACTCCGACGGGCCTCGGGGGCCGTTCAGACGCGTCCGTCTCCCCTAGGGGGTCGGGTCGCGCCGACGGCTGGGCAAGCCTTTCTTCAAAGGCGCCCGGTGGGGTCTGGGCTCGCGAGGAAGCGAGCCTTGAGAGTTCATCGGCGACCGCGTTATCCCGCCTGGGCACGTGCCGAAGCTCTATCCCGTCGAAATGGCGCTCCATACGCCGCACCTGGCGGACGTAGGCGTCCATCTGCGGGTCAGAGCGCTGGTACTCCTTACGGACCTGGTTAACGACCAACTGGGAGTCGCCTAACACCAGGAGGCGGCGGATCCCCAGTCCAGCCGCCACTCTGAGTCCCGCAAGGAGTCCCTCGTACTCCGCCATTTTGTTGGTCGCCCGAAAGTCAAGGCGGACCAGGTATCTGAGGACGTCTCCGCTCGGCGAGGTCAAAGTGACCCCCGCACCGGCGCCCTGAAGAGACAGGGAGCCGTCGAACTGCATCACCCAGTAGGCGGTGTGAGGCAGCTGCGAGGGGCCCGGGCTGGCCTCGGGGACGGAGACGGGCTCGGGAGCTGGGGTCCACTCCGCCACAAAGTCGGCGAGGGCCTGGCTCTTGATCGCGTGGCGTGGTTCAAAGCGCAAATCGAATTCAGAGAGCTCGATCGCCCATCTCACCACCCGTCCAGTACCCTCTCGGTTATGCAAGATTTGGCCGAGGGGGAAAGACGTAACCACCGTGACCCGATGCGCCTGGAAATGATGGCGCAACTTCCTCGAAGCCATCAGAATAGCGTAAAGTATCTTCTGGGCCTGAGGGTATCGGGTCTCGGCGTCCCGGAGGGCCTCACTAACGAAGTAGACGGGCCGCTGCACCTTTCGGCGGGGCCTATCCTCTTTGCCAGGGGCCGCGTCTCCAGGGCGCTCTCCGTCCGAGAGGCCGTGCGAGGCGCACTCGGCTTCTGTGCCGACAACCTCGGGGTCAGAGCGCGATAGGCGCGGCCTTCCCGCAGTGGCCCCGGGGCCATCCTGGGGGTCGGGGGCGCCTGGCACCGTCAGACAAGCAGGCGGAGGGCCAGCTCCGGCCGTCGGGGGCCTTAGGCCGCCATTCGGCTCGGGGGCCTCTCCTCCCTGCTCTCTCCCGGGCCGAGCCGACACAGGGTGGGAGCGCGCGGAGCGGGGGTTGTCCTCGTCACGCTCCACGACCAACGCCGCGCTGACCACCTGCGGGGTTGTCGCCAGGTAGAGTAGCAACGGCTCATCTGGCTCCGGGGCGACCAGGACCGGGGGAGAACTGAGGTACGCCTTCAGCTGAGTGAAGGCCCGCTCAGCCTCCTCCGTCCAGGTAAACGGCCCGGAGCACTTGAGGAGCTTAAATAGGGGTAGCGCCTTCTCTCCCAGCCTCGATATGAACCGACTTAAGGCGGCCATGCAGTCGGTGACGCACTGCACATCCCTAAGCTTGCTGGGGGGGCGCATCCGCTCTATAGCTCATATCTTCTCGGGGTTGGCCTCGATGCCTCGGGCAGAGACCAAGAACCCGAGAAGTTTGCCCGCAGGCACGCCGAACACGCACTTATCGGGGTTCAGCTTTATGCGGGCGGAGCGGAGACTTTCGAAAGTTTCCGCTAAATCCGAGAGCAAGGTCTCTTGGTTGCGCGTCTTCACAACCAAGTCATCAACATAGGCCTCAACATTGCGTCCTATCTGGCTACCCAAGGAAATTCGAGTAGTACGTTGAAAAGTAGGACCTGCATTCTTCAACCCGAAAGGCATTGTCGTATAACAATAAGTTCCTATGGGGGTAATGAATGCAGTTTTCTCCTCATCCTCCCTAGCCATATGAATCTGATGATAACCAGAGTATGCATCTAGAAAACACAAAAGGTCGCACCCCGCGGTGGAGTCGACAATCTGATCTATGCGTGGCAGGGGGTAAGGGTCCTTAGGACATGCCTTGTTGAGGTCGGTGTAGTCGATGCACATCCGAAGCTTGCCGTTCGCCTTGGGAACGACGACCGGGTTCGCCAGCCACTCCGGATGGATGACCTCACGGATGAATCCGGCCTCCAGAAGCCGCGCCACCTCCTCGCGGACGAAGGCTTGACGTTCCGGGGCCTGCCGCCGCACTTTCTGCCGGACCGGCCTTGCGCCCGGCCGCACGGTGAGACGATGCTCAATCACCTCCCTGGGGACCCCAGGCATGTCCGCCGGTCTCCAGGCGAAGACATCGGCATTTGCCCGCAGGAAGGAGACGAGCGCGTCTTCCTATTTGTCGTCCAAAAGACCACCGATTCGGGTCTGCCACATCGAAGTCCACCCGCTCCGTGCGGAAGTTGGCGGAACCACCGAAGGTGACCGGGAGGTCGATATGACCCAGCGGCCAGGTGTGCCCCGGCGTCACGCCAATGATCGGCTGGGACGGTCGGAGCACCATCCTCGGGGCCTTGATGGCATCAAAGGCTGCGGGGGAAAGGATGTTGAGGGCTGCACCCCTGTCTACGAGGACACGCCCCAACTTGACGTTGCAAACGGTGGGGGAAACCACCATCGCGATCTGTCCTCCCCGGGCAACGCACGGCGGGTGGTCGGTCTGGTCGAAGGTGAGGGCAACCTCCGACCACCGCGCCCGCCGCGTCGCCTCATGGGTAGGGGCCGCGGCCAGAAGCTCGCGCTTCATGGCCTTGAGGCTCCGGCGAGAAGCGTGAGCGCACGCTCCCCCATCGACGGTGGCGACGGTGGCCTCAGGCTCCTGAAACCCTAGGTCATCGTCGCCATCGTCGATGTCCTCGGCGGGGGCCTTCTGCTTGGCCTCACCTCGCCGGTTGCCGGCGGGAGCCGCCGGGGCCTTGCCCTCACGGCGCTCCTGCCTCTTCTCCTCCTCCCACTTCCTCGTCCGCTCGGCCAAACTTTTTACCGCGCAGCAGTCCGCGAGGTCGTGGAGGGAGGTGTTGTGCACGGTGCACCACTTGCCGGTCGGACGCTCCCTGCTAGGAACGCTGGCCTCCTTCTTTTTGTCGCCCGCAGGCCTCCCCTTTCGGGGGGCCCGCGAAGCGCCCTCGACGGTGAGGACATGACCCTCGTCGTCGGAACGGGCCGACCTCTTCTTCCTCCTCCTGTCCCGTCGCCCTGACCGAGCGACGGACCCGGGGGCGGCCGGAGCTGCCACGCCAGAACCGGAGGAGTTCCAGGTCCAGGCCTCCTCCTTGCGGGCCACACGGTCCGCGAGCTCAAAAAGCTGCGCGGTGGTCTGGGGCTCCTTGGAGGCGATCTTCTCAAGCATGCGGTTGTGTCGCACGCCCCCCCTGAACGCGTAGATCACCGCGTGTGCGGGGATGCATGGTATGGTGTTGCGGACTTGACAGAACCGCTGAATGTACGAGCGAAGAGACTCATCGTCCCTTCGCTGTACCGCATGCAAGTCCGCCTCTTCGCCTGGGCGCGGATATGTGCCCTGAAAGTTCATGGTGAACTGCTAGCACAAATCCTCCCAAGAGTGGACCGACGCAGGTGGCAAGTTCATTAGCCAAGCCCGCGCCTGACCCTTCAGGGCCATGGGGAAGAAATTCGCCATGACCCTGTCGTCACCCCCCGCGGCCTCGATCCCGGACGTGTAGATCTGGGGAAACTCGGCGGGGTTGACGCTTGCGTCGTATTTTTCGGCAATGGTGGGCCGGAACCTTGGGGGCCAACGGACGTTCCGAAGGCTCGCCACAAAGGCTCGACAGCCGGCACCACCGACCGGGGACACGGGGGGCCGGCCCCCGTGACCGGACCGAAGTGGCGCTCCGGACGAGGAAGCGCCCTCCGTTGCGTGGGCGGCGCGACGAGCGTCGCGCCGGCGCTCGATATCGAGCTGGGCATCCGGCCCCCCACGCACATCTTCTTGGGTCGGAGGCGTTGACGAGGGAACGGTGGACGAGCGGCGTGTAACGGCCGTCGTTCGCCGCGCCCTCCGCCTCGACGACATGGAGCCGGCGACGGCAGCGCCAGAGGCCCCGGCGGCGGAGGACCGCCCGCCGGCGTCTAGGCGCTGCTGCGCCGTCATGACCAAGTCGGCCACGTCATCCAGCCAACGTCGGGCTGGAGTCTCTGGATCGGGGACGACGGGCGGGTGACGCAGGAGCGCGCCTGCAGCCTGGAGCGCGTCCTGGGGCGTGCCGCCATCGCCGTAGGCGAGGCGGCGACGCGCCCTGTCCCGCCGTCCTCCCCCGTCGCCCGCAAGCGGCGAGGTCGCGGATCCTTCGACCTCCTCGAGCGCCTTCCCCCGCCCAAGACTTAGGCGAGAGGGGGACGGCGGGGTGCGAGCCCGACGGCGCGGGTTCTTCTCCCCGTCATCACCACTAGCGCTCGGAGAGAGGCTGTGCGCCGCTGCCCGTTCGGCCATAGGGCTGAGCGAGAGAAGCTTGGCCCACACGAAAGAGGATGAGGGCTCAGAAAGACACACGCGCCCCCTACCTGGCGCGCCAGATGACGAAGCGTGAGGCTCCTCACCGGGAGACCACGCGGGCCCCCCTTTGCCGGTTCGGCCGGGGGCGCTAAGTGAGGTTCTTCGCCCTTGATTTGAGGAACGTCAGCGAGAGAGGAAACGCACAAGACGCGGGCGACGTAGACAGGTTCGGGCCGCTGAGAAGCGTAACACCCTACTCCTGTGTTCTGGTGGATCTGGGGGTCTCCAATAATACAAAGAGAGTTCTGTTTCTCGAGCGTATTCGCCGGAGTCCTCCTCTTTCCTAGGCCTGGGCCTCCTTTTATCTGATAAGGGGTCACCACATGGGCCTCTAGCTGCCTAAGAAAGGAAACATTCTTTTTACAATGAGGGCTAGTCTACAGCCGGAAGTGACCTCTGACAGGCATGGTACACGCCTTCTGCCCCGCTCGCCAGCTCTCCCGGTGGACGCCCGTTTCAACCTTCATTCAATGGCCAGCGACTTCCTTGCCACGCCTGCGCTGAAGTCTGGATTGGATCTGACCGGGACTGACATACCAACTCCAGGAGTTAGCACGCCGGCTCCGGCTAGGGACGAGAGCCAGGAGGCTCTGATCATTCTGACGGGACGGGGCGAGGCGTGCCACCGGCCGCCTGTCGCCACCTAACCCGCGATCTGACCGGTCTGTGACCGGTCACACACCGCGACTGGTCACGGACCGGACGAGCGTGCGCTGCGCCGCATTAAATGCGGCGTGGTGCGCTCGTCTGACCCGCTATAAATGCGGTTAGGTGTGCCCTGCTGTGCTCACCTAACCCGCACACGTGGCGCCAAAATCACAGGGGGTCGGGGCGCCCCACCCCTCGGGGCCGAAATGGGAGCGGCCCGACCCCTCGGGGAGACAGAGGGAGGGGTGGCCACGTCACCCTCGGGCCCGACCCCCCCCGAGGGGGTCGGGACACGTGGGTGACCGCGGCTACCCAGGCCTCTAGTCATGATACCCCCGGTCCCATGTCACCGACAGCGTCATAGAGGCTAGCCACGAGCATGTCGCGTTCTTCGTCTTCTTTTTGCTTGTTTAAGACGATGCCCTGCTTCACACCTTCGGCATCGTGCCACTCAATCTTAATAGGAGGGACCGAGTCCACTGAAGCTTTCAGTCGGGTGATCTCCTCCTCTTCGGCTGATTGGTTTGGAGAAAATGAATGAAGATAGAAGTAAGAAACATGTTAAAGACAAGAGTCTGGAGATTATATTAAAGCTTACCTGTTCTTGGAGCCCGGTCCTCAATTGGTGCTTCTTGACTTTGTGAGCCCTGTGGATCTTCAGTCGACTGGTTTCCAGCCGGGATACCTTGGTTGGCAGTCGGGGACTCTATTTCGGGAGCATCTTTATTCGGGGGCTCCATCACAGGAGCATCCTCAATCGGGAGAGGGTCTTGAGATCCTTGTTCTGCAGGCCTTGCTTCTTCTGGCTCTGTAGGTGGATTTGTAGTTTCAGTCTGCCCGGTGGGGTCTATGTTTTGAGGTTTTCTACAAGAAAGAAGATGGAAACGATTGAGACGGAAACGAAAATATTTTCAACGAAAAGCTGATCTTGGTTATAAGAGATACCTGTTAGATCTCCTGATCTTAGGGGCAGATTTGGGGGACGACTTCGAAGAGTCTATGTTGACTTGTGGAATCTGGATTTCTTCGTCATCCGAGTCGTCAACAATCAGTCTCCTTTTGCTTGCTCACTTGTTGATATCTTTGTAACCAACAGCCCTTTTGCTTTTAGGTTCGATCTTGATTTTGGGGCCGCTGGTTGGTTTCTTGGTAGCACGCCGAGTCGGCATATCATCGTGATACACCTTGTACGGTCGAGAGATGATAAGAGCATTTGCCTGCAACCAGAATTCTTGAGATATATTCAAGGACATAAGTAAGATTGAAAGTTTGAGAAGCTGAGTCTGCTTACCGGCGGAGGGGGTTGGAACAGGTTGAAGGGAGGAACTGGCATCTTGTGGCTGCGGTCAACTGTGATCCCAGAGAGAAAAACTTGTACATGCGAGTGCACAAAGCTTGGTAACTCAGGGGATCGCGGTCTTCCCGATTGGGGTCATTTTCGCCCTCATACTCGAATGCTGGCTTGGATCTCTCCTTGATGGGAGCCAGTCAGTTTTTGATGAAATGTCGGGTAATTTGCTCTCCTTGGAGGCCTTTCTTCTTCATTTCAAGGATGTTAGCTAGGAGGTTATTAGCTTCTATCCAATCTTGATTCTCTGGCATTGTGCTCCAGTTAGCCCTTTGGATTGGTGGGAGACCGACGAAGTCGGGCAAACTAGGAGGGGGGTTGGAGATGTAGAACCAGTTTGCGTGCCAGCCCTTATTGGAGGATTTCAAGGGAAGGGAGAAGTAATCTCTGTGGAGAGTCCCGCGGAGTTGGAAGCCAGCCCCATCGACGACGCAAGGGTCGTCCTTGGTCGGGTGTGGCTTGACATAGAACATGCGACGAAAAAGGTTGAAATGGGGAAGGATGCCCAAGAAGGCTTCGCATACATGAATGAAGATTGCAATGTGGAGAATAGAGTTGGGATTCAAGTGATAAATTTGAAGGCCGTAGTATTTGAGGATACCACGGAAGAAATCGGAAGTGGGAAGACCAAATCTGCAGTAAAAAAAGGAGGTGAAGACCACAATCTCACCGGTGTTTGGGGTGGGGAACTCCTCGCCATATGCCGGGCACCAGCCGATGATTTCCTTAGGAGGAAGGACTCCGTTCTTCACCATCTCCTGCAAGGTCGACTCCTTCACATCTGAGGTCGCCCATTGGTCGAAAGGGATTTCTCTCTCTTCTGCCATGGATGCGAGTTGAGAGGAGGTGGATCTAGCACCGGGGATGGGGATTTTTGGAGCAGATGCTGGACGCTGATGCGTTTGATGAATTGTGGTGGAACTTGAGTTCCTGAATGGATGGATTTGAGTATGTGCGAGTTCTCGGATTCTTCGGAACGGTTGATGAACAAGAACGCAAAAAGGGGAAAAATTTCGAGAAGATGAAGCGGCGGGGAAGAAGCCGGCGCTTTAAGAAAGATTTTTTAGGGTTTTGCTGGGTTTTCTCGAGTTTGGGCCGAGCCCATGAGAAACTTATGACCCATATTACAGGTGTGGCTTGACATGTGTCTTTAGGGACTTAAGCAGATTTGCCCTGGGAATATGCGCGTGTCTCATTGCCCGATACCTTCAAAATCCTTTCATACAGCAGTTATTCAACTTGTTGAAGGTTGGTACGATGCAACTTGGAAGGTGACAAACAGTAAAGTTTTTTATAAATGTCCTGGTAACTTTTTTATAGGTTGCAGGAGCTGTTTGGTTCTTACAAAGCATTTGATTTTAAGATTATGTCAATGCTTTCTTTGCTACCTTGGTGTGCTCCTTTTGATTAAGACCGATATTATGGCTGGAGCTATTTAATATTATGGTTATATTTTTCAGATGACTGATAAACTATTAACTCAGATTTTCTACCCATAAGGGTTAGTTGAGTTGTTGATTCCGAGATGACTCGGGCGGAACGACTCGAGTAAGCATGAGCTTGCCGATTACTTGGATTCATTATACACTATGCCTTGATTATGAGGTTATGTGTTATATGATTTTTATGATTACTTTCGTCTTAGGCTAGGCATTTATTTAACTCAAGAGAGAATGATTGTTATAGTTCTTGATTATATGCTTAGTTTGATTAACTAAACACATAGTCGGGGGCTACACCTAATTAGGTGCATCCGTCGATGCATCTAAATGACTATTTTTGTTATTTTTCAGATCCTAAATGTCTATTTTTGATATTTTTGAGATGTTTGGAGCCCTTCACAGCCTTTTTGGATGATAAAGCAATCGAGAGACTCGGGCAGAGGTGATGGAGGCACTCGGCGATGGAGGCACTCGGCTAGGGAGTCACTCGGCTGTGTGTTGTTCTGGTTTGAGGCAAGATTATCTCGTTGACTGTGAAGGTCTCAGGGGCTACTGTGGAGATTATGGATACCGGAAATCCTCACAGCTAGCTTATCCGACTTACCATAGGGGATAGGTTATGACTTATGATTATGTAAACCGGCTTATGACTTGGGTGTTACGTTACCATTGAGATAAGGTAGCGGCTCATAGTCTATAGTTGCTAAGATTGAGGAGTCCTACATAGAGTATGATAGGGTCTCCGACTTGTAAGCACCTACATATAGTTGCTAAGGAGGGTAGGGTGTCCTTTGAAGGGCAAAGGACATACACACGCACGAGCGCACAAATTCTCGAGAGCACATATTGAAAGAGATCAAGAGATCAATAAACCACTCGGCATCTCGAATCCCCGAAACAGGAGTAGGGTATTACCTCTCGAAGAGAGGGCCTGAACCTGTCTAATTCCTTTTTCATACTAATCCATCATGTTTGGCACTTGACTGCTATCCCCAGATTCTTATTGCCGAAACCAAGTTTCGACACATCTGTAGCCCGACTCACTGCTCAACGGAGGACCAATTGATGTAGTGAGGCAGAGGAAAAAGAAAATATCATATAAAGAAGAAAATTAATGATGATTTAGCTTTTTGGTATTTTCACCAGTGACGTCAGAGGTGGCTGATCTAGGGACAAGGTCATCCATCAATGGCGACGAAGACACCAACCGAGAAAGCAGCGTGGAGGCGACCGATGGTGGAGGTGAAGGTTCCCAACAACGTGAAAAAGATGCACGGCCATGGAAGCAAAAACACTAGTCGGCAACATAATCCTCCAACCGTGGAGACAAAGAAACCTGTCGGCGATGACAAAGACGATCGACGATGTCGCCATCAGCGACAGCGGCGGAGTACACCAACCATGGAGGCAAAGAAATCAGTCGGCGACGACGAAGATGACCGACGGTGAAGACGATGTCACCATCAGCAACGGCGGCAGAGTACACCATCGTGGAGGCGAAGAAACCAGTCGGTGATGACGAAGACGACCGACGGTGAAGACGATGCCGCCATCAGCAACGATGGCAGAGCACACCAACCATGGAGGCGAAGAAACCAGTCGATGATGACGAAGACGACCGACGGTGAAGACGATGCCGCCATCAGCAACGATGGCAGAGCACACCAACCATGGAGGCAAAGAAACCAGTCGATGATGACGAAGACGACCGATGGTGAAGACGATGTCGTCATCAGCAACGGCGGCGGAGCACACCAACCATGGAGGCGAAGAAACCAGTCGGCGATGATGAAGACGACCGAGGGTGAAGACGATGTGCTCATCAGCAACGGCGGCGGAGCACACCAACCATGGAGGCGAAGAAACTAGTCGGCGATGATGAAGACGACCGACGATGAAGACGATGTTGTCATCAGCAACCGCGGCAGAGCACACCATCCGTGGAGGCGAAGAAATCAGTCGGCGACGGTGAAGACGACCAACGGTGAAGACGATGTCGCCATCAGCAACAGCGGTAGAGTACACCATTGTGGAGGCGAAGAAACCAGTCGACGATGACAAGGACGATCGACGGTGAAGACGATGTCGCCATCAGCAACGGCGGCGGAGCACACCAACCATGGAGGCGCAGAAACCAGTCGGCGATGACGAAGATGACAGATGGTGAAGACGATGTCGCCATCTGTTAACAGCAGATTTTCGTAATCTACTCGGAGAGGAAAGAGAAAACCGATGCAGAAAAGAAGGACTAAGTTGGGGTCGGACCAAGCGTCGTATTGGACTCGGTGAGCGTATCGGACTGGAAGAAGCATTAGCAGGAAGAGTATATCGGCCAATACGGGTTCAATATGGCCATTGACCGATAGAGCCAGGAAGTTGATCGAGTTAGCATGGGCTTGGTCTGGGCTCGAGATAAGCTTCAAGGAAGTTGCCAAATAGAGATAAGGCTCGGTTTTAGGCAATTGTATCTTGTAAATTAAGTAGGTTTAGATCTAATCTCTAGCAAGAGTCTGCCGCAAAGACTTGTTTGTTAGTTAGAGATAAGATCGTGTCCTATATGGACCATGTTGTAATCTCGGGTATAAATATCCCGGTAGTTTGTACATAGAAACTCTCTCACAATCCAATACAACAAACAATTTGTTTTAATCTATTTTTGGCGCATCGCCAACCTTCGCAAGAGGTTGTCTTCCGGTGAGTTCTTGCTTCCCCAGAGTAGAGGTAAGAACTCGTGCCCGACGATCTACATCGTCGGGGTTAGCGTGTCGTTTTACACACGTTAAGCCTCGATGATGTGATCGTCGTTTATCGTGTTTTGAATGATTTTGATAGATGCTTTAATTATGCTTCACCAGCGATTAACTCGTTTTAGGGTTTATTGCCGACGCAAGTTTAATTATGGTGTTTAGCTAAATCCTGCAATACATCTACCATCCCCAAAAATAATCAGCGACTTGATTTTCTTCGTGTTAAGTCTCAATTCACACTTTGAGTTGCTATCGACCTTAGTCCTGTTTTGAGATCTAACTTGAAGCCTGTTTTCGGTTGTAATTAAGGATAGTACAAGGGTTTCAGCCAGTCTTACCTGATGCTTATGATTATCACTAGGTTTTTATATGTATCTGCCACCTACATGAATAAATCAATGAATATGGATGTATCTGTTACAGATTGATCTTTAGGGCTTATATGTGATTGTTATGTTCCTGTTGGCTGATTAGTTCGTGTAGATTCACACTGGAGTAATAGCCAGTGTAGTTATCTTTATTATCCCTTATCGGTCGATGGTATTAATTGACATCAATATGTTGATGATGGCCAATAAGATTAGATTCATATTTAATTCTTGCTTTATCACAAGTAAGCCGATATAGCTTTGCCCTATCGGCTGGGTTATGACAATGCGACATCGGCCTATCAGCCGATCGGCCATTGTTGTCTAACATGGTTTACTTGTTTATCTTGTTAATTGCAGATTAAATCAACTAGCACGCTCTACACGCACCTAGGCAAGCCATTGAACCTGCACTGGAGCTAAGCAGATCTCCCAGGCCGCCGTGGAAACGTGGAACCTGTTTGGTTGCAATGCGGGTCTAAATTCTATGCCAACACGCTTTTGGCACGCCTGGTGGGACCTCAAGAACGCAAGCGTTGCAACAACAAGAAGATCACCGCAGGATGTCGAAGCAGAATGAGATTTCCGAGGAGAACGTCGTCTCTGTGACCGTCGACCAGCTCAATGAAGAGCAAAAAGCTGAGATGGAAAAGCTGGTCGAACAATTTCAAAACATGTACCTGCAGACGTATTCTAGGACTCGGCAAGGCACTCTTATTCAAAAATCTAAAATGGTGATGCCGAGCCCTAGAGATGGAGCCAGTACGTCGGCATCGGCACACGACCATACGATCAAGACCGAAGAGTACTCCGCGCTGATGCTACAAGACTGCATCGACTCTGCAGTTCACTCTGCGCTAGTCAATCAGTCGGGCATCCTGGTGAACACATTGACCAATATGGTTAAATCGATTCTAGATGGATCTATCCACCAGTACAAGCCTCAAGGGCCGATTTTTCTGCCCGACAACAAGTTCCCTGCTTATCGGACTTTGAGGACCGATCTGAGCACGGCTCCACAGCCGACGACGCCGATCCCACCTCCATTGGCCCGACCAACATCAACCTTACCGCTGGTCCTCACCAGGCAAACGGGAGGAAGCCCCCAGCATATCACGGAGGAACAATATGCACAGTGGACGAAGGGGAAACAACCGATGGTCGAGCCGATGCAGCAAGTTCCAATCAACCCGCCATCGGCTGGACAACCTCAATTTCCCATGTTTAGTAACCCTCCGCAACCAGCTGCTTACAACGCGCCACAAGGTTACCAGCAGTACACCACCGGGCAGTATGACGCACAAAACTTAAATCATCACTTCCAACCGTACTCCCCCAGGCAATATCGGTCAGAGGGCCTGCAGCAGTCTTACCACTAGGAACTCCCACATCAACCCGCAGGATACTGGGCGGACCTGATAGCCGAGGTGATGCGAGATCAGTTCGGCTTAAAGCCCAAGGAGAGTTATACAGTGTATCGGCACCCGTATCCCGAGGAGTTCGACAGAGTGCCATTGCCGAGCCGATACAAGATCCTGGACTTCTCCAAATTCTTGGGGCAAGATAACGTCTCTACATACGAGCACGTAAGCCGATTCCTAGCACAGTGTGGGGAGGCATCGGCCATAGAGGCGTTGAGGGTGAGATTTTTCCCTCTGTCTTTGTCAGGATCAGCATTTAGATGGTTCTCCTCTTTACCCTGCAATTCCATCAGAGGGTGGATAGATCTAGAGAAGCAGTTTCACAGATACTTTTATAACGGCGTACACGAGATGAAACTGTCTGATCTCACTGCCATCAGGCAATGGGTTGATGAATCGGTCCCAGAATACATCCAAAGATTCAGGGACATAAGGAATAGGTGTTACAGCCTTAGTTTGACCGATTCTCAACTGGCTAATTCCTATGCTTGGCTAGATTATTCAATGCATCTACCATCCCCAAAAGCAATCGTTGACTTGATTTTCTTTGCGTTAAGTCTCAATTCACACTTTGAGTTGCTATCGACCTTAGTCCTGTTTTGAGGTCTAACACAAAGCCTGTTTTGGGTTGTAATTAAGGATAGCACTGGGGTTGCAGCCAGTCTTACCTGATATGCATGATTATCTTAAGGTTTTCATATGTATCTGCCATCTGCATGAATAGATCGATAAATTTAGATGTATCGGCTTTAGGTTGCTCTTTAGGGTTTATCTGTAGTTGGTATATTCATATTGATCGGTTGATTCATATAGGTTTGCACTAGAGTATTAGCTAGTGTAGTTATCTTTGTTATTCTTATCGGCCGATGCCGTTAATTGACATCCATGTGTTGGTGATTGCTGATAAGATCACATTCATGCTTTAATCTTATTTTATCACGGGTGAGCCGATACAGCTTTGCCCTATCGGCTGGGCTATGACAATGTGTCATCGGTCTATCGGCCGATCGGCCATTGTCTTCTAACTTGGTTTACTTGTTTCTTGTTGATAGAGGGCCTGCAGCAGTCTTACCACTAGGAACTCCCACATCAACCCGCAGGATACTGGGCGGACCTGATAGCCGAGGTGATGCGAGATCAGTTCGGCTTAAAGCCCAAGGAGAGTTATACAGTGTATCGGCACCCGTATCCCGAGGAGTTCGACAGAGTGCCACTGCCGAGCCGATACAAGATCCCGGACTTCTCCAAATTCTTGGGGCAAGATAACGTCTCTACATACGAGCACGTAAGCTGATTCCTAGCACAGTGTGGGGAGGCATCGGCCATTGAGGCATTGAGGGTCAGGTTTTTCCCTCTGTCCTTATCAGGGTCTGCATTTACGTGGTTCTTATCGCTACCCTACAATTCCATCAGAGGATGGATAGATCTTGAGAAACAGTTTCACAGATATTTCTACAATGGTGTACAAGAGATGAAACTGTCCGATCTCACCGCCATTAGGCAACGAGTTGATGAATCGGTCCCAGAGTATATCCAAAGGTTTAGGGACATAAGAAACAGGTGTTACAGCGTCAGCCTGATCGATTCTCAATTGGCCGATCTGGCGTTTCAAGGATTATTCGGGCCGATACGAGAAATGTTCTCGTCACAGGAATTTGAAAGCCTAGCTCAGCTAGCACAATGGGTATCGGCGCACGAGCAACGATTCCAGGAGGCACAGAAGTTTGCAAAGAAGATCAATACGATCTATCAGTATGCCTCCAATGATGATGATGAGGAAGATGTCGATGTCGACCTGGCCGTGTGGGCCCGGATGAGGAAGCCGACAACATGCCAGTGGGCAAAAAAGGGTGACAAAGAAGACAAGTTTGACTTCGACATCAACAAGGCCGATAAGATATTTGATCTACTGTTGCAAGAAAAGCAAATTCAGCTGCCAGTGGGTCACGTATTGCCATCGGCCGAAGAAATCAAGAAGAGAAGATATTGCAAGTGGTATAACTCCTATTGACACCATACCAATGAATGCAAGATCTTCAGACAACAGATCCAATCGGCCATCGAACAAGGCAGAATTAATATCGATGACGCCAAGAAGCCGATGAAGATAGAAGGGCACCCGTTCCCAATCAACATGGTGCGGGCAGACAGGGCCGACGGCGGTGGCCATCGGACCGGCAAGCGACCTTATCAGACCTCTGAAGGACTAATCAGAAAATACCAGCAGCGGCAAGAAGAACAAGCTCAAGACTACGCCGATCAAGACAACTCCTACGACCCACATTGGGAGTGTGAGTTTTTTCGGTTTTGCTGGAATGAGGGAATGAGGTTGCCATCCATCTAGGAGTGCCCTGCATGCATTGGTGCAAAAGATTCTTATCAGGGCAGCTCAAGCAGGCGAGCGCATCGGCCGGCCAAGCAAAAAAAATCTGTTCATGAACGGTTGGGGCCGATGCATCAAGAGCAACAGATTGAAGCCGAGGAGCAAGTCCAGAACCCCCAATGGTGCCCAAGTGATGTATTCAGCAAGACACAAAAACGGTGGGTTCAGAGACTAAGAAGGAATGAACAAATCCAAGAGCAACAGGCGACAATAGCCCATCGGCCGGCCGAGACCAAGAAAGAGTGGAGGATAAAAACCACAGTGGTCACGGCCGATGAGGGCACCTCCGATACAGCTCGGGCTTCTGCGGCCTCAAAAGGTAAACGAGTAGCATCGGCGTCTGTTAACATGGTTTTCATACTGCCAGCGGAATACAGCGTGCAGGCGGCCAAGGAAGCAGTAGCCGACGATGAGCAATCCTCGGCTAGGCTACAGTTGTCACCAGATCAAGCTATATTCAACAAGCCAGCAGACACCAGCCACAGGCACCTACGGCCGTTATACATCAAGGGCTTCATCAACGGGCGGCTGATGGCAAAGATGTTAGTAGATGGCGGCGCGCCAGTGAACCTAATGCCGTACACAACCTTCCGGAAGCTTGGAAAGGTGCCAGAGGACCTCATCAAGACTAACATGGTGCTGAAAGACTTCGGTGGCAACGCATCTGAGGCGAAGGGGGTGTTGAACGTGGAGCTCACCGTGGGAAACAAGACGATACCTACCACTTTCTTCGTTTTTGATGGAAAGGGTTCCCACAGCCTGTTGTTGGGATGAGATTGGATTCACGCAAATTGTTGCGTCCCTTCAATAATGCACCAATGCCTTATACAATGGCAAGGGGACCAGGTTGAGATAGTGCAGGCCAATCGGTCAGTACACGTGGCCAATGCCGATCTCGCAGTTTGGGAGATGGAGGGAATCGATTGCTTGTCCGGGCGAGTCTGGGACGCCGATTTCCTCAAAGTGACTGATTGTGACATCGAGACGATCGAAGATCAAGGCAAGCAGTTGCTTTAACAAAGATGTGCCATCCACTGTCCAAGACGAACAAGCTAGTCCCTACACAGATGATGCGGTGGATGAGTTAGATGGAAAATTGGGACAAGGCTTTGCGTCGGCCGATCAGCTCGAAGAAGTTGATATAGGAATAGGTGATAGGCCTAGGCCGACGTATGTAAGTGCTAACCTACCAAAGGAATATAAGAATAATTTGATAAATCTTTTGAAAGAGTTCGTAGATTGTTTTGCATGGGAATACCATGAGATGGCAGGATTAAGTCGATCGATCGTAGAACATCAGTTGCCTATCAAACCAGGCTATCGGCCATTCAAACAAGCTCCTAGGAGATTTAAGGCTGATATGCACGAAGCTATCAAGGCAGAGATCACAAGACTTTACGACGCCAACTTTATCAGACCCTGCCGATATGCGGAGTGGGTTTCCAACATAGTTCCAGTGTTAAAGAAAAACGGCAAGCTTAGGGTATGCATCGACTTCAGAGATTTGAATAAAGCAACACCAAAAGATGAGTACCCTATGCCGCTGGCCGATCTGCTGGTAGATGCCGCGTCTAGACACAAAATCATCAGTTTCATGGATGGGAGCGCAGGCTACAACCAGATTTCCATGGCCAAGGAAGATATTCACAAAACAGCCTTTCGGTGTCCGGGTGCAATCGGCCTGTATGAGTGGGGGTTATGACCTTTGGCTTGAAAAACGCTAGAGCTACTTATCAGAGGGCTATGATTTATATTTTTCATGATCTTATTGGTTCGCTGATGGAAGTTTATATTGATGATGTTGTCGTGAAGTCTAAGGAGTACGATATGCACTTGGCCGATTTACGCAAAGTACTAGAAAGAGCAAGGAAATATGGTTTAAAGATGAATCCTAACAAGTATGCCTTTGGCGTATCGGCCGGTCAGTTTCTGGGTTTCTTGGTCCATGAAAGAGGAATTGAGATCACGCAGAAGAATATTGATGCCATAAAAAATATCAAGCCTCCAGCAAACAAGACCAAGTTACAATCTCTGCTCAGGAAGATCAACTTCGTCCGGCGTTTCATATCAAACCTGTCAGGCAGAATAGAGCCATTCACTCCATTATTGAGGATAAAAGACGATCAGGAGTTCGTATGGGGTGACAAGCAACAAAAAGCACTGGACGATATCAAAGAATATTTAAGTTCTCCCCCAGTCTTAATCCCTCCGCGGAAAGGGATTCCGTTCAGGCTGTACCTATCGGCCGATGAGAAATCCATCGGCTCAATTCTGGTTCAAGACATTGATGGCAAGGAACGAGCTATTTTTTATCTCAGCAGGAGGTTGTTAGATGCCGAGACAAGGTACACGCCGGTTGAGAAATTATGTGTGTGCTTGTATTTTTCATGTACTAAGTTAAGGCATTATTTACTCTCCAATGAATGCATTGTGGTCAGTAAGGCAGATGTGATGAAATACATGCTATCGGCCCCTGTTTTAAAAGGAAGAATTGGGAAGTGGATTTTTGCTCTAACAAAGTTTGACCTCAGATATGAATCGGCCAAAGCAATCAAAGGACAAGCCCTGGCCGATTTCATTGTTCAACACAGAGATGATTCAGTCGCATATGCAGATATCGTGCCATGGACGTTGTATTTTTATGGATGTGTCTGCCGACATGGATGTGGTATCGGCCTGGTCCTTATATCCCCTCGGGGGCAAGATTTGAGTTTGCTTTCACTATCAAACCTTATTATACTAACAATCAAGCAGAGTATGAAGCGGTACTTAAAGGTTTGCAGTTATTACAAGAAGTCGAGGCCGATTCCGTCGAGATCATTGGGGATTCACAGCTGGTAATTAATCAACTTTCTGGAGAGTATGAATGCAAAGATGATATTCTCAAAGTCTACAATGAAGAGTGCAAGGTGTTGCTCCAAGCATTCAAGATTGTGGCGATGAGACATATACCCAGGAAGCAAAACTTCGAGGCCAATGATCTGGCTCAGGGGGCATTGGGATACAGGCCGATGGTCAAGGACGTACGGGTTCAAATCGCTGCCGTGGACGCCGATGATTGGAGACCTGCTATCATTGATTATCTGAAGAATCCTTCCCAGTCGGCGTCACGACAAATGAAATACAAAGTGTTGCAGTATGTCCTGTTAGATAATGACTTATACCATTGGATGGTTGATGGTATCTTGCTCAAGTGCCTAGGTCCTGAGGAGGCCTAAATTGTTATGAGCGAGGTCCATGAAGGGATTTGTGGAACACATCAATCGGCCCATAAAATGAGGTGGCTTTTAAAGCGCGTTGGATATTTTGGCCGACAATGCTAGAGGATTGTTTCAAGTATTATAAAGGATGTCAAGATTGTCAGAAATTTGGAGCAATTCAGTGAGCACCGGCATCGGCTATGCATCCAATCATAAAGCCGTGGCCGTTTCGTGGATGGGGAATAGATATGATCGGCCAGATAAACCCGCCATCAATCAAGGGACACAAATACATCTTAGTGGCTACAGATTACTTCACAAAGTGGGTTGAGGCCGTTGCCCTTAAGAAGGCTGATTCCAAGGATGCGATTCGGTTTGTCAAGGAATATATCATATATCGGTTTGGGTTACCTCAGACAATAACCACCGATTAGGGATCAATCTTCGTGTCCGATGAGTTCGTCCAGTTTGCCGACAGCATGGGCATTAAATTATTAAATTCTTCTCCATGTTACACGCAAGCTAATGGGCAGGCAGAGGCTTCTAATAAGACTTTAATTAAGCTAATCAAGAGGAAAATCGACGAACAGCCGAGGCAATGCCACACGACGCTGGCCGATTCCCTTTGGGCGCATCGGATGGCTTGCCATGGTGCGATTCAAGTGCCTCCGTATCAGTTGGTTTATGGACATGAAGCTGTGCTGCCATGGGAAACCAACATCGGCTCAAGAAGGATTGCTTTGCAAGACGACTTGACAGCCGATGAGTACCATAATCTTATGGTTGATGAGTTAGATGACTTGGCGCATGTCCGATTACGGGCATTAGAAAAGATCAAACGTGATAAAGACAGAGTGGCTCGTCATTATAACAAAAAGGTTGTTGCCAAGTCATTTGAGGAAGGGGATCTTGTATGGAAGTTAATAATGCCGATTGGTTCCAGAGATAATAAATTCGGCAAGTGGTCACCTAATTGGGAGGGTCCTTTTCAGATTCATCGATGTGTTCCTCACAATGCTTATTTGCTCAAGGGGCTAGATGGTGAGATTTATGAGCGAGCTCTTAATGGCAAGTACTTAAAGAAATATTATCCTAGCGTCTGGATTGATTCATGATCGGCCCCTCAGCCGGTTTATGATAATAGCCGATGGGCTATATATTGTCTTTAGATGGCCGATATACATTATCGTCCTTAGTTCAAATTTTACAACATGAGCCCTCATCTTCTAAAATTTGGGGGGCATACATACATACAACAAGACTAGGATCTTTCAAGCATATGGAATTTTTCATGGAAATTTTCAAGACTTTTCAGCTTATGGAATCTTTCAAGCTTAACGGTTTTTGTCGGATTGATCCAAGTTCAAGTTTCTCAAAGTTACCAAGAGTGGCTTAAGTTCATGGTCTTCAGATTTTTTCAGACTTGGACTGATCAAATTCGGCCAGTAGGCCAATGAAATCAATTACAGCAAGAAGGTATCTATTTACAAGGTATCTGTTTACAAGAAGGACATAAAATATATTACATTACCCTAAGAAATTTTCAATAGCTGCAATCGCCCTGCGACGGATTTGATCAATATTTTCTATAATTTGGGCGTCATCGGCCATCGACCCTAAGATCGGCTTTAAAGATTTACTCAGGGTTGCCAAGTGTTTGGCCGATGCCTTCAGCTTTGCCGTCTGGTCTTCTATAGCTTTCGGCGATGCAGCTATCCCGGCCTGGACTTCTTGGATTTCCTTGCGTGTTGCTTCTAGCTTGGAGACGAGGTCTGCTTCGAGGCATTGGAGTTCTTCAAGTCTGTTCTTCAAGACAATCGGCTCCACAGCTAGCTCATCCAATCTGGTCTTGTCAGAATTGACTTGAGCCTTGCTAGCGGATAGGGCCGATTCCAGGCTCTCACGTTCCCGCCTCTCCGTGATCCTTTCTTTAGCTTTCTAAAGCTTGAAGCGGTATTGTTCCAGGAAGATGGCCGGTGTTAGGGTCTCCATCAGGTCTTCGGGCAGTTGGTCTTGAATTTCTTGTACCCTGACTCTGATGGGAGTACAATCCTCCACCAAGAACTCCAGCGAGGATTCCAGACGATTGGCGATTTTGGACAGCCAGTCCTTCAGTTCTTCAGGGATCGACACCTTGGTTGTCATGAGGGGTTCCTTGTCCTCATCGTCAAGAAACTGGCCGATATCGAAAGAGAACATATCGGCCAAGTTCTGCAAATATCAGTGTAGGTCAAGATTAGCCTTGTCAAGCAGCAATAGGCAAAGAGGATCGAAATAATCTTGGTTACCTGTGATGGAGCGGTAGTGGTACTCGCATCGGCTTCCTTTTGCTGTATTGAAACACTAGGCGAGGGGGTTGGCCGATGAGGTGCAGGTGATGGAGCCCGTGGCTGAAGAAAGACAAGAAGATGATGAACAGGTGTGTGCTTTTATAAAGACAACGCAAAATCAACTCTTACTGAAGCAATCGGAGAGGATGGTGGAGAAGGAGAAGGAGTCCTTAATCGAGCCTTGGCCTGTTGACGCCTTTGTAGGGTTGCCTTCTTGGTTCTTAAAGGGGCCGATTGAGTTTTCTCCTTGAGTGTAGATGACGCAGCAGCCAGATAAGGATATCAAATTATAGCGTGCTAATATGAAGGGGATTGCATGGGGTTCAGTAAAAGAAATATGCTAACCATGCGGTCTGCATGTCTAGTCTTCTTTGGTTGGGCAGCGCCGGCTCGGTCATCGGCCGATGGGACTTTGGTGGTTTTGGCTGATGGTTTCTTGGCAGTCTCAGTTGACGAATCTTCTTCTTCAGACGCATCGGCAGCTGCTGCATCGACTTCTTCCTCCATCACTTGTTTATCAAGGAATTCTTCCATGGAGGGGTCTAGCTCTTCAAGATCGGCTTGGTCATCAGTTTTAGCCTTCTTGCTGGATTTTTGGGATTTGCCCTTGGCTGGCGCTTTCCTCTTGGGATTTTCTTTAATCATCGGCCCTTGGAGTAATGATGATACCTTTGGGGCAGTAAGGCCGATGATTGACTCCAGGATAATTGATCCTAATGGAGCCACAGCTTGAGCATAGCAAATTCCCTGGCTGCTGTTGCTCATAGATGGGATCAGCTCGCCTGGGACTTGAGGGCTGATACCCTGGATAAGCTCTATCACGTAGAATCTGGCCGATTGATGGAAAATATGAGCAGCCCATTCTTGCCACCATGCTTGGAAGCTAATATGTACGAAGGGGTTCAGATGCAATCGGTCGCAGTCGCCTAGGTTCGGGGTTCTGATTTCCAGTGCCTTGCTCATGATTAATCCTGATGGCACTATGCCCCTGCTCTCTAGGAGTCTATGGAAGTATAAGTTAATGGGGAGTTGTCCAAGCCCGTACTGTCTAGCAGCTACCATGGGATTATAGAACTCATAAGACAGGCTGGTGCTTCTTCCTTGAAATATGCCTACTGGGAGCAGGCATGGGGTGATGCCGATCATAAATGACTCTCGGGATTCCATGTCATCCTTTATCAGGTTCAACTACAGATCGTCAGGGAGTTCAAAATCCTGATCCGAGAGGTAGGGGCACATATCCATCTTAATTGATGGGGGTCCGGTGTAGAATCGGATGAACCTAGTGGACATGTCTTCGACCGATTGATCTGCTCCAGGATAGACAGAGGCCGCTTCTCCAAAAGACATGCATCTTCTGGTTCTATGGTCTTCATGATCGGCATACTTTGATGCGAAAAGGGAGTCCGATAGCGGAGGCTGATCAGCCATGGTGTTGGTATGAATAGTTAGCCAGAGCTGAATGAACCACCATGGTCCTCCAAGAGCCACGGTTTGTTTCAACATCAGATCTTGTGTAGAGACATGAAGCAACCGATAGACGGCTCCCAAAAGATATCGGCCGAGAGGGATGTGTTTCTTGTCGACCAGAACTTGGGCTAGATGTTGGCAGTTGTTAGTGGGGCCACAGGTCGATCCGCAGAAAACGAATCATTCTAACCACAGTGTCAGGAAGGCCACATGTTCTCTCTCTGAGATTGACCCTTGTTCCATATGCTCAGAGATGTATCCAGACCAGCCTCCAATCTTCTTGGTTTTCAATTTATGGCTGCTGTTTGCTAGGAGGCTGAAGGGGTTGATTTCAGACAAGATGTCTAGTCCTGTTAGCATCTTGACGTCGATTAAAGTGGGGGTCATCGGACCTTGCTTGAACAGGAATGCGTTCAAGGTGCTGGACCAGAAATAGGTGGCCGCCGACATGAGTGGCTCGTTTTTCTTGGTATCGGCCAAGGACAAAGTAATACATTGGCCGATCCCTATCTCGTCCCAGTGGACCTGTTTGGCTGCAGCGATTCTCTTATGCCAGGTCCTGTACCCATTGAGCTTCGACGGCTAGGATCTGAAAGTGTGTTTCCATGAAGAGACGTTGGGCTTGGCTTGTTTGAAAGGGATTCTGTTCGTCTCAGTGTTGATTAACCAGGTTGGGTCGCAATCGCCCATGGGCCTAGCAGGAATCTGTGTGATTTGTCGCTGGTGGGGATCAAGATTTGGTTTTTGAAGACCTATATCATAAGAACAACGATGAAAACATAAGACCCGGGGGGCAAAAAGCTGAATCCCTAGTTCGAAGAAATCGGCAGGAAAGTGAGAATGTGGATGCAGAGGAGATTGACTTACCACAGGGATCTCGGAGGCATAAAATGGAGTGGAAGCCATTGGTGTTGTTGAAGAGGTCGCCGTTGTGCAGGATGATGCCGATGGAACGTCGAGGGGTCGCCGGAGTTGAAGAACGCGGGTGATTGCTAAATCGGTGGCGGAAAGTTGCGAATCTGGATCTGCGCGGTTTTCAGACAAACCCTAGCAAGGAAGTCGATGAGTTCTTCGGGGCTAATTCCGCCACATTATATAATGAAGCGGAATTGGGGGGCATGTGTTAACAGTGGATTTTCGTAATCGACCCGAAGAAGAAAGAGGAAACCAAAGCGGAGAAGGGGAGCTGAGTTGGAGCCAAACCAGGTGTCGTATCGGACACAGTTAGCATATTGGACTCAGTGAGCTGCTGGCAGAAAGACTGTATCGGCCGATTCGGATTTGTATGGTTATCTGCCGATAGGAGTTAAAAGTTGACAGAGTCAGCATGGGCTTGGTTTGGGCTCAAGATAAGCTTCAAGGAAGTTGCCAAATAGAGATAAGGCTCGGTTTTAGGCAGTTGTATCTTGTAAATCAAGTAGGTTTAGATCTAATCTGTGGCAAAAGTCTGCCGTAAAGACTTGTTGTTTGTTAGAGATAAGATCGTGTCCTACAAGGACCCTGTTGTAATCTCGGGTATAAATATCCCGATAGTTTGTACATGGAGTCTCTCTCACAACTCAGTACAACAAACCAGTTCAATCTACTTCGGCGCATCGCCAACCCTCGCAAGAGGTTGATTTTGACGAGTTCTTGCTTTCCAGAGCAGAGGTAAGAACTCGTTCCCGACGATTTGCATCGTCGGGGCTAGCGTGTCGTTTTAGACACGTTAAGTCTCGATGATGTGATCGTCGTTTATCATGTCTTGGATAATCTTGACAGGTATTTTAATTATGCCTCGCCAGCGATCTAGTCGTTTTAGGGTTTATTGCCGACGACAGTCTAATTCTTATGCTTGGCTAGATTGTTCAACGCATCTACTATCCCCAAAAGCAATCGGCGACTTGATTTTCATTGCGTTAAGTCTCAATTCACACTTTTAGTTGCTATCGACCTTAGTCCTGTTTTGAGGTCTAACACAAAGCCTGTTTTCGGTTGTAATTAAGGATAGCACTGGGGTTGCAGCCAGTCTTACCTGATATGCATGATTATGTTAAGGTTTTCATATGTATCTGCCATCTGCATGAATAGATCGATAAATATAGATGTATCTACTTTAGGTTGCTCTTTAGGGTTTATCTGTAGTTGGTATATTCATATTGATCGGTTGATTCATATAGGTTTGCACTAGAGTATTAGCTAGTGTAGTTATCTTTGTTATTCTTATCGGCCGATGCCGTTAATTGACATCCATGTGTTGGTGAATGCCGATAAGATCACATTCATGCTTTAATCTTATTTTATCACGAGTGAGCCAATACAGCTTGGCCCTATCGGCTGGGCTATGACAATGTGTCATCGGTCTATCGGCCGATCGGCCATTGTTTTCTGACATGGTTTACTTGTTTATTGTTGATTGTAGATTAGATCAACTGGCACGCTCTGCACACGACTAGGCAAGCCATTTGGACCTGCACTGGAGTAAAGCAAACCTCCCAGGCCGCCGTGGAAACGCGGAACCTGTTTGGTTGCAAGGCGGGTCAAAATTCTGCGCCAACACTAATTTGGCGTTTCAAGGATTACTAGGGCCGATACGAGAGAGGTTCTCATCTCAGGAATTCAATAGCCTAGCTAAGCTAGCACAATGAGTATCGGCCCATGAACAAAGATTCCAGGAGGTGAAGAAGTTCGCAAAGAAGATCAATACAATCTATCAGTACACCTCCGATGAAGATGACGAAGAAGATGCCGATGTCGATCTAGCCGAGTGGGCCCGGATAAAGAAACCGACAACATGCCAGTGGGCCAAGAAGGGCGACAAGGATGATAAATACAACTTCGACATCAACAAGGCCGACAAGATATTTGACTTACTCCTGCAAGAAAAGCAGATTCAGCTGCCAGTAGGTCATATACTGCCATCGGCTGAAGAAATCAAGAAGAGAAGGTATTGCAAGTGGCACAACACATATTCGCATCACACCAACGAATGCAAGATCTTCCGGCAGCAAATCCAATCGGCCATCGAGCAAGGCAGGATCAAGATTGATGAAGCCAAGCGGCCTATGAAGATAAAAGGACACCCGTTCCCAGTCAACATGGTGCGGACGGATAGGGCTGATAGCAACGCCTATCGGACCAACAAGCGACCTCATCAGACTTCAGAGGGTCTGATCAAGAATTACCAGCGAAGACGTGAGGAGCAAGCACAAGAGTACTCCGACCAAGACAGATCCTATGACCCTCATTGGGAGTGCGAGGTTTTTTGCTTTTGTTGGAACGAAGGAATGAGGTTGCCAACAATTCAAGAGTGTCCTGTGTGCAATGACACAAAAGACCCTCACCAGGGCAGTTCGAGCAGGCAAGCGCATCGGCCAGCCAAACAAAGAAAATCTATACACGAAAGGCTAGGGCCGATGCACCAAGATCGTCATGACGAAGAAGACGATCAACTCCAGAACCCTCAATGGTGCCCAAGCGACGTGTTTACCAAGACCCAAAAATGACGGATACAGAGGCTGAGCAAGAAGGAGCAGGTCTAGGAGCAGCAAGTGACAACCGCCCATCGGCCCACCAGGACTAAAAAAGAGTGGAGGATAAAGTCTACGGTGGTCAAGGCTGATGAGAGCACCTCAAAATCAGCACGAATTCCTGCGTCTGCAAAAGGTAAAGGCGTAGCATCAGCTCCTGTTAACATGGTTTTCATATTACCAGCAGAATATAGCGTACGGATGGCCGGTGAAGCAGTAGCTGACGACGAGACAGAGCAAGCTTTGGCTAGGCTGCAGTTGTCACCAGACCAAGCCGTGTTTGACAAGCTAGCCGATACCAGCCACAGGCACCTCCGGCCGTTATACATCAAGGGCTTCATCAATGGGAGGCCGATGACGAAGATGCTGGTCGACGGCGGCGCGGCGGTCAATTTGATGCCATATACAACTTTCAGGAAGCTCGAAAAAATACCTGAGGACCTCGTCAATACCAATGTCGTGTTAAAGGACTTTGGCGGCAACGCAACTGAGGCAAAAGGGGTGTTGAACGTGGAGCTCACGGTGGGCAACAAGACAATACCTACCACCTTTTTTGTCTTCGATGGAAAGGGTTCCTGTAGCCTGTTGTTGGGACGAGATTGGATCCACGCAAATTGTTGCGTCCCTTCAACAATGCACCAATGCCTTATTCAGTGGCAAGGGGACCAAGTCGAGATCGTGCAGGCCGATAGGTCAGTACATGTGGCCAGTGCCGATCTTGCGATTTGGGAGATGGAAGGAATCGACTGCCTGTCTAGACGAGTTTGGGAGGCCGATTTCTTAAAGGTAACTGATTGCAACATAGAGCCTATCGAAGATCAAGACAAGCAATTACTTTAGCAAAGATGGGACATCCACTGCCCAAGACGAACAAGCTAGTCCCTACACAGACGACGCGGTGGATGAGTTAGATGGCAAATTGGGACAAGGCTTTACGTCGGCCGATGAACTTGAAGAGGTTGATATAGGAATAGGTGATAGGCCTAGGCCGACGTATGTAAGTGCTAACCTGTCGAGGGATTATAAGAAAATTTTGATAAATCTTTTGAAAGAATTCATGGACTGTTTTGCATGGGAATATCATGAGATGCCAGGGTTAAGCCGATCGATCATAGAGCATCGGTTACCTATCAAACCAGGCTATCGGCCGTTTAAGCAAGCTCCTAGGAGATTTAAGGCCGATATGCATGAAGCTATCAAAGCAGAGATAACTAGACTTTACGACGCCAATTTCATTAGACCCTGTCGATATGCGGAGTGGGTTTCCAATATAGTTCCGGTGTTGAAGAAAAACGGCAAGCTTAGGGTATGTATTGACTTCAGAGACTTGAATAAGGCAACGCCAAAGCATGAGTACCCGATCTGCTGGTAGATGCCGCGTCTGGACACAAGATTATCAGTTTCATGGATGGAAACGCAGGTTACAACCAGATTTTCATGGCCGAGGAAGATATTCACAAAATAGCTTTCCGGTGTCCAGGGGCAATCGGCCTATATGAGTGGGTTGTCATGACCTTTGGCTTGAAAAATGCTGGAGCCACTTATCAGAGAGCTATGAATTATATTTACATCGATTGAGGTTTACATCGACGACGTCGTCGTGAAGTCCAAAGAGTACGATATGCACTTGGCCGATTTACGCAAGGTACTGGAAAGAGCAAGGAAATATGGTTTAAAGATGAACCCTAACAAATGTGCCTTTGGCGTATCGGCCGATCAGTTTTTAGGTTTGTTGGCCCATGAGAGAGGAATTGAGATTACACAGAAGAACATTGATGCTATTAAGAATATCAAGCCTCCAACCAACAAGACCAAGTTACAATCTCTGCTGGGCAAAATCAACTTCGTCTGATGTTTTATATCAAACCTATCGGGCAGGATAGAGCCATTCACTCCATTGTTGAAGATAAAGGACGATCAAGAGTTGTATGGGGTGATAAGCAACAAAAAGCGTTGGACGATATCAAGGAGTATTTAACTTCCCCTCCAGTTCTAATCTCTCCGTGGAAAGGGGTTCCATTCAGGCTGTACCTATCGGCCGATGAGAAATCCATCGGCTGAGTTTTAGTTCAAGATATTGATGGCAAAGAGAGAGCTATCTTTTATCTCAGTAGGAGGTTGTTAGATGCCAAAACAAGGTATACGCCAGTGGAGAAGTTATGTTTATGCTTGTATTTTTCATGTACTAAGTTGAGGCATTATTTACTTTCCAACGAGTACATTGTGGTAAGTAAGGCCGATGTGATGAGATACATGCTATCGGCCCCGGTTTTAAAAGGGAGAATTGGGAAGTGGATTTTTGCCTTAACAGAGTTTGACCTCAGATATGAATCGGCCAAATCAATCAAAGGACAAGCCCTGGCCGATTTCATTGTCCAACACAGAGACGATTCAATTGCATATGCAGACATTGTGCCATGGACACTGTGTTTTGATGGATCCGTTTGCAGACATGGATGCGGTATCGGCCTGGTCTTCATATCCCCTCGGGGGGCAAGCTTCGAGTTTGCTTTTACCATCAAGCCTTATTATACTAACAATCAAGCAGAGTATGAAGCCGTGCTTAAAGGTTTGCAGTTATTGCAAGAGGTCGAGGCCGATTCCGTAGAGATCATCGGTGATTCACAGTTAGTCATCAATCAGCTCTCTGGGGAGTACGAGTGCAAGAATAATATTCTCAGAGTTTACAATGAGGAGTGCAAGGAGTTGCTACAAGTCTTCAAGATCATGACGATGAGGCATATACCCAGGAAGCAGAACTTCGAGGCCAACGATTTAGCTCAAGGGGCATCGGGATACAGGCCGATGGCTAAGGATGTTCAGATTCAAATCGCTGTCGTGGATGCCGACGACTGGAGGTTTGCTATCATTGATTATTTGAAAAATCCTTCCCAGTCGGTGTCACAAAAGATGAAATACAAAGTCTTGCAGTATGTCTTGTTAGATGATGATCTCTATTACCGGACGATTGACGGTGTCTTGCTCAAGTGCCTAAGTCTCGAGGAGGCCAAAGTTGTTATGAGTGAGGTACATGAAGGGATTTGCGGAACCCATCAATTGGCCCATAAGATGAGATGGCTTTTGAAGCGCAGCGGATATTTTTGGCCGACAATGCTTGAGGACTGTTTCAAATATTACAAAGGATGCCAGGATTGCCAAAAGTTTGGAGCGATTCAGAGAGCGCCAGCATCGGCTATGCATCCGATCATAAAGCCGTGGCCGTTTCGAGGATGGGGTATAGACATGATCGGACAAATCAATCCACCATCAAGTAAGGGACACAAGTATATCCTACTGGCTACAAACTACTTCACCAAGTGGGTTGAGGCCATCCCTCTTAAGAAGGTTGATTCCAAAGACGCAATTCAGTTTGTCAAGGAGCATATCATATATCGGTTTGGATTACCACAAACATTGACTACGGAGCAGGGATCAATCTTCGTGTCCGATGAGTTCGTCCAGTTTGCCGACAGCATGGGTGTTAAGCTGTTAAATTCTTCTTCGTATTATGCGCAAGCCAATGGGCAGGCAGAAACTTCTAATAAGACTTTAATCAAGTTGATCAAGAGAAAAATCGACGAATAGCCGCGGCAGTGGCATACAACGCTGGCCGATTCGCTTTGGGCGTATCGGATGGCCTATCATGGTGCAATTCAACTGCCACCATATCAGTTGGTTTATGGACATGAAGCTGTGCTGCCATGAGAAACTAACATCGGTTCAAGAAGGATTTCCTTGCAAGATGACTTGACGGCCGATGAATACCACAATCTTATGGTTGATGAGTTAGATGATTTGGCACATGTTCGGTTGCGGGCCTTGGAGAAAATCAAGCGAGATAAAGATAGAGTGGCTCGTCATTATAACAAAAAGGTTGTTGCCAAGTCATTTGAAGAAGGGGATCTTGTTTGGAAATTGATAATGCCGATTGGTTCCAGAGATAATAAATTCGGCAAGTGGTCACCTAATTGGGAAGGTCCTTTTCAGATCCATCGATGTGTTCCTCACAATGCCTATCTGCTCAAAGGATTAGATGGTGAAATTTATGGTCGAGCTCTTAATGGCAAATACTTAAAGAAATATTATCCTAGCGTCTGGATCGATTCATGATCGGCTTGCTAGCCGATTTATGGTGATAGCCGATGTGGTGTACATCGTCTTTAGATGGCCGATATATACTATCGCCCTTAGTTCAAATTTTACAACATGAGCCCTCATCTTCCAAAATTTAGGGGGCATATATATATACAAGCATGAAATTCTTCCAAGTTTCTCGGATTGTATCGGATTGGTCCAAGTTTATGGACTTAAATTCTTCAAGATTATCAAGATTATCAAGAGCGGCCTGAGTTTATGGATTTTTAAAACTTTTTCAAGCTTGGATTATTTCAGATCAGACTCGGCTGATTGGCCGATACAATTTACAAATTTTTCAAGCTTGGACTTCTTCAGATTCGTTCAAGTCAAATTCGGCTGATTAGCCGATGAGACTCATGTTAATCAACACAAGAGTTTATCAGTTTACAAGAAAAACATAGAATATAGTACATCAGCTTATGAATTTTTCGATAGCTGCTATGGCCTTGCGGCGGATTTGATCAATATCCTCTTTTGCTTGGGCGTCATCAGCCGCTGACCCTGGGATTGGTTTCAAGGATTTGCTCAGGGTTGCCAGGTGTTTGGCCGATGCCTTCAGCTTCGCCGTCTAGTCTTCTATGGCCTTCGGTGACGCAGCTATCCCAGCCTCGACTTCTTGGATTTCTTTACGAGTTGCTTCCAGTTTTGAGACGAGGTCTGCTTCGAGGCGGTGAAGTTCTTCAAGCCTGTTGTTCAGGATAATCGGCTCGACGGCCAGCTCGTCCAACCTGGTTTTGTCAGAATTAACTTGAGCTTTGCTGGCGGTCAAGGCCAATTCCAAGCTCTCTCGTTCACGCCTCTCCGCGATTCTTTCTTTAGCCTTGTGGAGCTTGAATTGGTATTGTTCCAAGAAGATGGCCGGTGTTAAGATCTCCATTAGGTTTTCAGGTAACTGGTCCTGAATTTCCTGCACCCTGCTCCTGATGGAGTTGCAGTTCTCCACCAGGGTTTCCAACGAGGACTCCAGCCGATTGACGATGTCGGACAACCGGTTTTTCAAATCTTCAGAGATTGATGTCTTGGCTATGCTGGGTGGCTCGTTGTCCTCATAGTCGAGAAATTGGCCGATATCAAAAGAGAATATATCGGCTAAGCTCTGCAAGCGGTAAGATAGGGCATGGTTAACCCAGTCAAATGAAATAGGCAAGGGATTCGAAGCGATCTGATTCACCTATGACTGGACATCGGCTGTGTCCGCATCGGCCTCCTTTTGCTATTCTGAAACGGTGGGCGAAGGAGTAGGCCGATGTGGTGCGGGTGATGGAGCTCGCGGCTGAAGAGAAGTAAGAAAGGATGATCAGATCCATGTCAGCAAAAGAATAACAAAAAAAGGGATCAACTCTTACCGAGGTAATCGGAGAGGGTGGTGGAGAAGGAGAAGGTGTCCTGAATCGGGCCTTGGCTCGCTCGCGCCTCTGCATGGTGGCCTTTTTAGTCTTGGGCAATGGGACCGATTGAGCTCTTTCTTTCAACAGAGACCATGCAACAATCTGCAAGGGATCGAGATGTAACATACCAACAGAAGGAGGCTGCATAGATTCAAGAAAGGAAATATGTACCTTGCGGATTGCATGTCTGGTCTTCCTTGGTTGAGCAGTACCGGCTTGGTCATCGGTCGGTGGGACTGCGGTGGTCTTGGCCGATGGTTCCTTAGCAGCTCCGGCCGATGGGTCTTCTTCTTCGGATAGATCAGCGGCAGCTGCATCGACCTCCTCCTCCATTGTTTGGTCATCAAGAAATTCTTCTACAGAGGGGTCTAATTGAGTAGGATCGGCCTGGTCGGCAGCCTTGGACTTTTTCACAGATTTTTGGGGCTTGTCCCTTGCTGGCGCCTTCCTTTTGATGGCTTCGTTGGCTATCGGCCCTTGGAGTAGCGATGAAACCTTCGGGGCAGTAAGGCTGATAGCTGATTCCAGAACAGAATTACCCAATGCAGCTAGGACCATTGCATATGATATCTTTTGTCCACTATTGCTCACGAATGGAATCGGGCTGTCGGGGACTTGAGGGCTAATATCCTGGATAAGCTCTGTTAGATGAAATCTGGCAGATTGGTGGAAGATACGAGCAGCCCATTCTTGCCACAATGCTTGGAAGCTGACGTGGATGAAGGCGCTCAGATGCAATCGATCGCAGTCACCCAGGTTTGGGAATTCGATCTCCAGAGCTTTACTCATGACCAGTGCTGATGGCATAGTACCCCTGCTTTCTAGGAGTTGATGAAAGTATAGGTTGACAGGGAGTTGTCCCAGCCCACACTGTCTAGCAGCCACCATGGGATTGTAGAATTCATAGGACAGGCTGGTGCTTCTTCCTTAGAATATGCCTATTGGGAGCAGGCATGGGGTGATACCTGTCACACCCTGATTTTCATTTCAGGGATTTATAAATTATTTAATAAATTATTTCTAGAATTTATATTAAATGTTTATTAATTTACAAGTGAAGTTGATGTGGCACATAAAATTTCATAATTAAACATGGCTGAATTTATTTTTTATTAAATTCTTCATGGTTAATTCTACTCTTTGGAATTTTCTCGGATTTTTCGGAGCTCAAATACTAATTTTAATAATACAAATAACATTTCAGTAAATATTAAAAAAATAAATTAATCATTAAAGGATCTGATTATAATTTTATTAAATACTTTAAGTGTCTAAGTATTTTCAGGATTTTTCTTGGAATTATTTGATCATTGAAAGTATTTTTAATAATCAAAAGATCATTTCAGCAATTATTTAATTGGAAAAAGTAATTTAAGTCTCTTTCCTGATTTGGGCCGAATCTGCTGAAGTCGTTTTCGTGTCCCTCTCTTTCTCAGCCCGGACTGCCCCTCCCTTCTAAAGTCTGTTTTGTGTCCTTCTTCAACCGGCCCAACAAAAAAATAAAAACAAAAAGTCTACTTTTCGTCCCTCGTTACTGTTCTTCTTCAACCTCGGGCCAGCCGAACTGAGCCCGAGTTGGCTCGGTTTTTCTCCTCCAAATCCGGCCTTTTCTCTCGTGTATTCCTAAAATTAGTTGAGGGGATTTGTTTCCCTTATCTTCTTCTATCTCTTTCCCCAAAAATCCGATTTTATCCCTTTTGAATTCGGTGTGAATTTGGATTCGTTTTCGAGTTTATCTCTCCACCAAACCCTAGGTTTTCCCGGCGCAATTCCTTGCGTTTCAAGCTCGATCTCTCTCTCACATGGCTATAAATAAAACCCCCTCCCTCTCCTCTTTCGGCCGCCACCCCTCCCTCTCTCCACCGTCGCCGGAAATCTCCTCCCCGCAAACTCTTTCTCTCTCCGCCGGCGATGATGTCATCGCTGATGTCAGCGATTAAATCGGTAAACTTCATTAATTCATCGTAACTCGGATTAATGTGGTTCCAGTTGCTAAATTTATCTAAAATCAAGGTCTATTTAATAATAATAATAAATATAAATTGTGTCATAAATCTATTTAATCTTTTTAATTAATCTTTAATTGGAGTAAATCTTGTAAAAATCATAACTAATTGATATGAACTCAGAATGAGGTCGTTCAAGTCTCTAAATTCATCTAAATTTAAGCTCAACCCATGTATGTTTTTTTTATTTGTACTGTTTATTTGGTTTTTATTAGTGTTTTCCTTGTTTTGTGTTCTAGGTTTAGTTTTCAGTCGTTTCGAAGGATCGTTTGTTCGTTGGAAAAGTTTCTGAAGACGAGTTAAAGACGCTTATTTGCAAGGCAAGTCACACAGATCCCAAACACAATCCTTTGAGCATGTTGATCCTATATTTAAATTCTCTATTTATTTCAAATGTGCATTTATTTTTGAATGTCATTGGGTGGCGTGAACCTATTCCTTTGTTATGGCCAATTTGCATTGATTATCCTATTCCTTGATACCTTGGGTTATAAATTTGACTAGTTGGACGTTATATATTGGTTCAACTAGATAGCAGGATAATTGCTTAGTCATGCTTAGAAACATTATCACACTATTGGGATAACTAATGTTTCACTAATACTTAATGATGGATATTTAATGGTAGCTCACGATGGTCAATCGTGATTGGTTAATTAATTTGCCAACTCAAACCTGATTAATGGTGGGTTGTGAGCACATGGTTTGAGGTTTGGATAGTTGTGCTCATGACAATTAAGGACCGGTTCGCGAGCTACTGTTGTGAAGCATTAACCGTACTAACCACAAGCCAGCGTGGGCAACGGCTTTATCTTTTGTATAGTATGGTTCATTGTGGGGCACCAGACTGTGAAGTGGCGATAAGTCCATGGGGGTCGCTGGGGAGTCCATACCTTGGTTAAAGGGGGTGACTATGATCCGGGAACGGTGCACTATTTTGAATTGTGTTATGCGAGGGGTACTGTCACAGCTCCTTATCGAGGTACCGTGGTGGTACTGAGGGCATGGCAACATGTTGTGGGGCTGTGTCTTGTGGGTAAATTTGTACACCTCTGGCCAGAGTAAAACTATTCGAATAGCCGTGCCCGCGGTTATGGGCGAGCCTAACAATATTTTTCGTGATTAGTCCCACTTGTTCATCAATAATAATAATAATGTGATATATGGTGATAATTGGCTTAACTCCTGGTATGGAATGGTTAATTCCGGTTTGGAGGTTTGATTTGTACGACCGGGAATGGTTGTTCAAGTTTGGTTGGGCCTGTGCAGCATTGGTGTGTTGTGCAGTGATTGGTTAATATTGATATTTAGTAACTCAACTGTTTTATAATTCTCAGATATTTGCTAAATGCTGCCTTTGCAAATGAACCCTATTATTGCCATCCTTTGTATCCCTGTGCACTTGCATACTTGCTGTGTGGCTTGTTGAGTATTCCATGTACTCACCTTGCAATAATCATCAAACCTCAGTTGGAGAAAAAGGATCCAGAAGGAGAAGTCGTTTGGCTTATACCCCAGTTGAGCTGCCTGCGAGAGTGGAGTTGAAGCCATCGCTAGATCGTTTGTCCGCTGCAGTTTTCTTTACTTTTGTAAGCATGTAACGTTATTATTTTGATGATTCTGTATATTAAATTGTCGATTTGTGTACCTCAGCTGATTCCTGGACGAGGATTGTATGCACAAATTAGTTCGGAAATTACTAGTGAATTTCCGGGTGTGACAATACCGATCATAAACGATTCTCGTGACTCCATATCATCATTTACTAGGTCCAAGTGGAGATCATCGGGGAGTTCAAAATCCTGGTCTGAGGTGTAGACGAACATGTCCATCTTAACTGATGGGGGGCCGGTGTAGAATCGGATGAACCATGTTGACATGTCTTCGGCCGATTGATCAGCTCCAGGATAGACAGAGGCTGCTTCTCCAAAAGACATGCACCTTCTGATTCTGGGATCTTCATGATCGACATACTTTGATGGGAAGCAGGAGTCTGATAACGGAGGCCGATCGGGTATGGTGTTGGCATGGATAGTTAACCAAAGTTGGATAAACCACCATGGTCCTCCATGCGCCACAGTCTGTTTCAGCATCAGATCTTGAGTGGCGGTGTGAAGCAGCCGATAGATAGCTCCAAGGAGATATCGGCCAAGGGGGATTTGTTTCTTATCAACCAGAGCTTGAGCCAGGTGTTGGCAATTCAGGGTAGGGCCACAGGTTGATCCACAGAAAAACAAATCTTTCCAACCATAAGGTCAGAAAGGCCACCTGCTCTCTCTCTGAGACGAATCCTTGTTCCATATGCACAGAAATATACCCAGACCAGCCTCCAATCTTCTTGGTTTTCAACTTAAGGCTACTGTTTGTTAGGAGGTTGAAGGGATTGATCTCAGAGTCGATATCTAGTCCTGTCAGTATCTTGACATCAATTAATGTTGGGGTCATCGGACCTTGCCGGAATAGGAAGGCATTCAATGTACTAGACCAGAAATAGGTGGCCGCTGACATGAGTGGTTCGTTCTTCTTGGTATCGGCCAGAGACAGAGTGATGCATTGGCCGATTCCTATTTTGTCCCAGTGAACCTGCTTGGTTGCAGCAATCCTCTTGTGCCAGGTTCTGTAGCCATTGAGCTTTGACGGCCAGGATCTGAAGGTGTGCTTGCAAGAAGAAACATTGGGTTTGGCTTGTTTGAAAGGAACTCTGTTTGTCTTCGCGTTTATCAGCCAAGTTGGGTCGTGATTGCCCATGGGGCCTAACGGGAATCGGTGTGATTTGTCATTGGTGGGGATCAAGATTTGATTTTTGAAGACCTATGGCATATAAACAGTAATATAAGATAATGACCCAGGGGGGCAAGAGCAGGAATACTAATTTGAAGAACTCGGCGAGAAAATGAAAATGTGAATTTAGAAGGGATTGACTTACCACGGGGATCTCAGAGGCGTAGAACGGCAAGGAGGCCATTAATGAACTCGAGGAGGTCGCCGATGCGGGGGTCGATGCCGATGGGACACTGAGGTGTCGCCGGAGTCAAGAAGCGCGGATGGCTAGCGAAGGACTGTGCGAGGAAATCGGCGGCGGAAGGTTGTGAATCTGGATCTGCGTGGTTTTCAGACAAACCCTAGCGAAGAAGTCGATGGGTTCCACGGAGCTAATTCCGCCACATTATATAATGAAGTGGAATTTGGGGGCATGTGTTAACAGCAGATTTTCGTAATCTACTCGGAGAGGAAAGAGAAAACCGATGCAGAGAAGAAGGACTAAGTTGGGGTCAGACCAAGCGTCGTATCGGACTCGGTAACCGTATCGGACTGGAAGAAGTATTAGCAGGAAGAGTATATCGGCCAATACGGGTTCAATATGGCCATTGACCGATAGAGCCAGGAAGTTGATAGAGTTAGCATGGGCTTGGTCTGAGCTCGAGATAAGCTTCAAGGAAGTTGCCAAATAGAGATAAGGCTCGGTTTTAGACAATTGTATCTTGTAAATTAAGTAGGTTTAGATCTAATCTCTGGCAAGAGTCGGCCGCAAAGACTTGTTTGTTAGTTAGAGATAAGATCGTGTCCAATACAGACCATGTTGTAATCTCGGGTATAAATATCCCGGTAGTTTGTACATAGAAACTCTCTCACAATCCAATACAACAAACAATTTGTTTTAATCTATTTTCGGCGCATCGCCAACCCTCGCAAGAGGTTGTCTTTCGGCGAGTTCTTGCTTCCCCAGAGCAGTGGTAAGAACTCGTGCCCGACGATCTACATCGTCGGGGTTAGCGTGTCGTTTTAGACACGTTAAGCCTCGATGATGTGATCGTCGTTTATCGTGTTTTGAATGATTTTGATAGATGCTTTAATTATGCTTCGCCAGTGATTAACTCGTTTTAGGGTTTATTGCCGACGCAAGTTTAATTATGGTGTTTAGCTAAATCCTTCAATACATCTACCATCATCAAAAACAATCGACGATTTGATTTTCTTCGTGTTAAGTCTCAATTCACACTTTGAGTTGCTATCGACCTTAGTCCTGTTTTGAGATCTAACTCGAAGCCTGTTTTTGGTTGTAATTAAGGATAGTAGTAGGGTTTCAGCCAGTCTTACCTGATGCATATGATTATCACTACGTTTTTATATGTATCTGCCATCTACATGAATAAATCAATGAATATGGATGTATCTATTACAGATTGATCTTTAGGGATTATATGTGATTGTTATGTTCCTGTTGGCTGATTAGTTCGTGTAGATTCACACTGGAGTAATAGCCAGTGTAGTTATCTTTATTATTCCTTATCGGCCAATGCTATTAATTGACATCAATATGTTGATGAAGGCCGATAAGATTAGATTCATATTTTAATCTTGCTTTATCACAAGTAAGCCGATATAGCTTTGCCCTATCGGCTGGGTTACAACAATGCGACATCGGCCTATCGGCCGATCGGCCATTGTTGTTTAACATGGTTTACTTGTTTATCTTGTTGATTGCAGATTAAATCAACTAGCACGCCCTACACGCACCTAGGCAAGCCATTGGACCTGCACTGGTGCTAAGCAGATCTCCCAGGCCGCCGTGAAAACGTGGAACCCGTTTGGTTGCAAGGCGGGTCCAAATTCTACGCCAACACCATCAGCAACGGCGGCGGAGCACACCATCCGTGGAGGCAAAGAAATCAGTCGGCGACGGCGAAGATGACAAACGATGAAGACGATGTCGCCATTAGCAATGGCGGTAGAGGATACCATCGTGGAGGCGAAGAAACCAGTCGGCGATGACGAAGACGACCGACAGTGAAGACGATGTCGCCATCAGCAATGGCGGTGGAGCACACCATCTATGGAGGCGAAGAAACCAGTCGGCGATGGCGAAGACAACCGATGGTGAAGACGATGTCGTCATCAGCAACGGCGGCGGAGCACACCAACCATGGAGGCGAAGAAACTAGTCGGCGATGACGAAGACGACCGACGGTGAAGATGATGTCGTCATCAGCAATGGTGGTAGAGCACACCATCCATGGAGGCGAAAAAATCAATCGGCGATGGCGAAGACGACCAACGCTGAAGACGATGTTGCCGTCAGCAACGGTGGTAGAGTACACCATTGTGGAGGCGAAGAAACTAGTCGGCGATGACGAAGACGACCGACGCTGAAGACGATGTCGCCGTCAGCAACGGCGGCGGAGCACACCAACCATGAAGGCGCAGAAACCAGTCGGCGATCACGAAGACGACCGATGGTGAAGACGATGTCGTCATCAGCAATGGTGGTAGAGGACACCATCGTGGAGGCAAAGAAACCAGTCGGTGATGATGAAGACGACCGACGGTGAAGACGATGTCACCATCAGCAACGGTGGCGGAGCACACCATCCGTGGAGGCGAAGAAACCAGTAGGCGATGACGAAGACGATCGACGGTGAAGACGATGTCGCCATCAGCAACGGCGGCGGAGCACACCATCCGTGGAGGCGAAGAAACCTGTCGGCGATGATGAAGACGACCGACGGTGAAGACGATGTCGCCATCAGCAATGACGGCGAAGCACACCATCCGTGAAGGCGAAGAAACCAGTCGGTGACGGCGAAGACGACCGACGGTGAAGACGATGTCGCCATTAGCAACGGCGGCAGAGGACACCATCGTGAAGGCGAAGGAACCAGTCGGCGATGACGAAGACGACCGACGGGGAAGACGATTTCGCCATCAGCAACGGCGGCGAAGCATACCATCCGTGGAGGCGAAGAAACCAGTCAGCGATGACGAAGACGACCGACGGTGAAGACGATGTCGCCATCAGCAACGGCGGCGGAGTACACCAACCGTGGAGGTGAAGAAACCAGTCGGCGATGATAAAGATGTAAGCTCATGGTCGATTATTCGCATAGCGATGCCTTGAGTCCATGTCCATGATGATCGTGTCAATGACGTCGGAAACAACGTGTCCGTAACAGCAGTTATTTTTGTGACGATAAAGTCTAACTCTTGGAAGCGAAGAAGTTTGTTGACAAAGGCGACGCTGGCGGCGGCCATTGTAGATTGAATCTGAAACTCGCCGTGGTAGAGTAGTTGTTATCCTCCTTAGCTAGATTGAATCTCCCCCGACTGATTTATACCCAAGTCAAAGAGCAATAGCTTGTTGAAGTTGCCAGTGGCGAAGCAGTCAAAACTCCCAAAGCGAAGATGAAGCTGGCGACTCATGAAGGTGATTCCATCGCACTCGTCGATAGGAAACTCGGCGTAACCCCTACCTGACGCGCCAACTGTCAAAACTGGAACTCGGCAATAATAAAAGGGGGTAGCGCACGAGATCTAAAAGTGGATGGATGCGGATGACAACGATTTAGAAAGGTTCAGGCCCTCTCAATGAGAGGTAATACCCTACTCCTGTTTGAGGATTGTATCCGCCGGGTATATATTGATCTGACGATCGAGTTGTGAATATCTCTGTGATCATCTTGTGATCATCTTGTTGTCCTCCCCTTGGGGGCTCCCACCCACCTTATATAGGTTGAGAGGCAGGGTTACAAAGAGGAAAACCTAGCCAGATAGGACGTCAGTTTCCTAATCTATTACATGGTAGTACTCAATCGGGACTCTAAGTCATGCCATAGAACATAAGGCAATATTATGATTGAGTCCTATGCTGTTACATAATATATGGATCCGACCCACCTCCTATCTCTACTCGAATATGGAGGCCGTGTGCGTACCCGGTACCCATATTCTCCACAATTCAGGTTCTGGTAGTGTACCAAACAAAATTACAAATATTATTATAGTATCGTAGCAGTAAAAAGAGCACCTAGCTGCGATTATCTTGTTTAATTTATCAGAAAAACTACCCTACAGAATCACGTGGAGATGGACTAAGTTTGCCTTATCTTTTCCCCTTCTTTTTCTCTCCTCGAGCCTTCATCTCTCCTCTTTTGCCTCTCTTTTTCCCCTCCCCTCCTCCTCTCCGCAGAGAGTTTCTCTGTGCAGGCATAACTATGGTGGAGTAGGTCCATGAAAACAGATCTAGAGGCCCGAGTGCACATCGGCTACAATGGCGGTGGGCGACACTGGTCTCGTGGCCTCCTTGTCCGTCTTGGCATGGCGACACCCGTTGGATCTAGCTCCCATGGCGGAAGGTCACAACTAGAAAGAACGGAGGCTGTCAGGAAGGATACTGACCGAAGTGGGTTCCTTGCTGGTGCTTCTTCATAGAGGAGGTTTATTTGGCAGTGGGGTCAAGTCCACTTTGTTGGTGCCCTTCAATAACCGCGACAACTTTTGCACGGAGCGCATCGTCTTTGATGTCGCCAAGCACAACCTGTCATATAATGCAATGCTCGGGCGCCCCGCGGTCACCAAGTTCATGGCAGCTACGTGTTATGCATAATCGACAATGAAGATGGCGAGCCCCATGTCATGCCCAGAAATTCACCTTTAATTTATGAACTATTTTGCATATTCAATCCTTGTTCAGGAATCAGCTGAGGTACATGAATAGACAATTCAATATACAGATCCTATATAATATAAATGTTAAATACAAACAAAAGAGACACTTAGTCCAAGCAAAGAAGAAACAGTAGAGAATGTGACGAGCTCCGGCTAGGGGTTGAAAACGGAAGAGGAGACCTCGGGAAGATATTTATAGGCAAAGGGAGAAGATATTGGGTCAGCAACGACACAACATCGGCTGGGGTTTATCCCAAATTTTCGAGGATCGGGCGGCGATAATTCAGGGTGGACTCGTTCCGATTCTTAGGGGAAATGGAAGAGGAGGATATGGGAAAGATGTCACGTCCTGATAAATTCATCCCAAGTTAAAAATCATTCGTTAAAAGGAATAATACAATTAATTAAAATTTGAAAAGAAATCGCAACCACTAAAATTCGAAAGTGGCTTGGAGTATTTTTCCTAAATTCTCCATGCCCTAAATTGGTCCATCAATTTTTACGTGAATTTTCAGAGCACAGGAAATAATTCTAATGCAACAATAACCAATTTCAGACTTAATTAAATGGAAAACCTAAAAATAATTCACTCCCTCTCTTTGGGCCACTTTTAGCCCAAAGTCCTCCTCCTCTCCCTCGGCCTGTCGCCAAAGTCTCCTTTTCCTCCTCCCTCTCTCCCTCCCTCTTGGGCCATTTTTTTCCCCTAGGCCCAAAGTCCTCCTCCCCTCCCCTTGGCCCAGCCGCACCCCCCCACCGGCCTCGCGCAGCCCAGCCAACCCAGGGAGGTAAGACGTTGTCGTCTTCCTCCTCCAGCCGAGCTGCCGCCTTCTCCTCTCCCTCCCGACCGAACAGAGGCACCCCTGCCTCTTGATCTTCTCTCCCCGGTTGTTTCCCCTCCCATTTGATTGCAAAAATCAGTTCCTCTCCTCTTCCTCTTCAATTCCCCCAAGTTTCCCCCTCTTGATTCGGCTTAAATTCGTGGGGATTTAATCCCTCTCCTTTGGCTGCCATGGATGGCCGGCCGACGAGCTCCCCGGCTGTCCCCTCGTCTCCCCGGCCGTCCCCTCCTCTCCTCCGGCCTATAAATGGTGCGACATCCTCCCTTCCACTCCTTTTGCCTCTCCACGTGCGGCCTCCTCTCTCCACCGCGCCGCCAACTCCGGCTGCCCCTCCCCATTGGCCGGAGCAGCGCCGACCGTGCCGTCGCCTCCCCCGACATCGCAGCTGCTCCCATCTCTCCCGGCCTTGCCTTCGTCTTCTTCGAGGTCAGCCGGAGCACCGTGGACGCCGGCAACCCATGGTGCCGTAGCCGCTGCACCGTCTCCAACCGCCATCGTCCTCCTCGTACTCCGGCAGCCCTTACCGCCTTTGCCGGTGTGCTGCCCGACGTCGTGGCGTCGTTCTTTTCCTCAGCCACTGCTCGGTCTTGCCGTGCGTTGCAAACGTTCCGTCGTCGTTCGTTGCCACCTTTGGCCGACCGATCCTCCTCGCTGGCATGTCGACCCGCTGCGTCGCCACCGCCGTCGGTACCGCAGCGGCGTGCTTCACGCCGGCCTCACCGTCATTCGGCTGAGCGCAGCCCGTCGTCGTCAAGTGCCAAGCCCGAAGTTCGTCGAGTGCTGCCCGTTCGTCTTCATCGTCCCCGAGTCATCGCTGCTGCCCTCGTCGTCACCTTCGTCCTCGGCACCGCTTTGTCAAGCTCGTCCTCGCCTTTGCGCATGGGTTGCTGCCGAAGCGGTCTCCTCGTTGTCTACCCATTCGTCTTCATCGCCCTCGTTCGGTCACTGCCACTGTTCCCACGTCGCGTTGTGCTCGTGGTGAGAACCCTCCCTCGCTGCCCCTTCCTCGAAGCCCCGTGTTGTGGCCCTCGTGCCCGTCGTGCCGTTGTCGGTCCCGGTCTCGTCCACCGGTGTCGGTCTTCGTGTGCACTTGTGGTGGTCCTTTTCGTCTGCCCGTTTAGCCGCCTCGTGATTGCCCACATGTGCAGCCTGCGTGGCATTCGTGTGAGTCTCTGCTTGTCGGCCACTTGTTTTGGTTGTCCATGGTGAACTAGCCATCTGACCCGTGGGTCCCGGCTGCCAGTCGCTCGATCCTTTCCCCTCCTCGAGCGATATTGCATTACACGTAATTTAATGGTATAATAATAATTAAACAACTCAGAAATATCCACTTTAATTGCACCTAAATTTTGGATGGTCGTTTCTCGGCCATACAAGCTCCAAATTGACCCGTTCAAATTGCTTAGTTTTTGTTATAACCTTAAGAACCCGTGTTTGTTGTTTTTATGTATTGTTCTTGTTTCTTTCTTAGAGCTATTGCTTTGTTTTGTTTGTTCGTGTAGTTGCTCTCGTTTCGGTGGTTCTCGTGGTGTAGTTCGAGCTCGTCGTTGAAGCTTCAGAAGCCTCCCTTTTCCTCTGAGCAAGGCAAGTCACGCTCTCCTTGAGCATATTGAATCCCAGTTTGCAAAAAGTATTGTAATTTAAATTATTGCATTCGCTTTACTAAATTTACCGCGTTATAACTTTTTTATTTAGCCTACATTCCTTGTTATAGCCTTATTATTTGTTATTATGTAATTACCTTCGACAACCCTAGGTAACCAAAAACCAGCTAGTAAGAACTCTATATGTGGTGCTTACTAGATATTTTAGGATTATGCTTAGCCCTGCTTAAATAGAAACATTTAGTTGTTTTATAATATCTAGACTTTGGGAATGTCACTATAATCTTATTTATTGATGGATTAGAGGCTTGTTGGCCTGGACATGTTGGAAACCCCTTTCAAAATTCCCAAATTTGCCTTCGGCTGGGCTCGAGGTGCATGGTTTTGTTAGTCGCACCTCAGCCGACATAAGGACCGGTCTTCGGGGCACGATTGCAAAGCATATTTCGTACTACCACATGTCTAATGGGTAAGGCTTAACGTATCGGTTAGTGCGGTCATGAACAAGGATGACACGGATAGGGATGGATGAAGCCCTTGGTGGGGTCGACGACTCTGGCAGTACGCCTGGGGGCATAGACTGTTTGCTTGACCCAGGGCACCTGGCGGGGGAAGTCTATGTCGGTCTTCTATGTTTAGGGCAGTACTAAACGGTGGGTTATGTCACGGTTTCCGCCCATATGCCATGGTGGCATGTGTCACGTGGTGACACGTCAGGAAAACGTGTCTTGTGCATAAAGATGTACACCTCTGGCCAGAATATAAACTATTCGAATAGCCGCGCCCTCGGTTATGAGCAAGCGGAGCAATGACCCAAAGTTAGAGGTTTTATTCTGATGAACTGGAATAATTGGATTGATTATCTGTGGGCCTGGTTTAAGGCAAGATCGCGTTGGTGCGCGCTTGATAATAATTTGACTAGAGATAAGCCGTGGTTTGATAAAAATGCCTTTAAATGATTAAATGTTTTGAAATGCTTATTTACCGCAAAATAACCCTTATAATTGAATCCTTGTACTCCCTTGCATTAAGTGCATTTTCCGGTGTGGTTTGCTGAGTACGGTGGTTGTACTCATCCTTGCTCAATCTTTCCCCCTCTAGTCAGTGAAGCTCTTGAAGAAGAAGTCTTAGGTGGAGTTCTGGCTTATACCCCAGTTGAGCGCCTGTGAAGATGGAGCCGTAGGCCCGCTAGTCCGCTGCTGTTTTTCTTTTGTTGTCAGGCCTTATGTGCCTTTGTAATAATGTAAATATTATCGTAATAATTAATAAAGATGAGTCTTTTGTATCAAGTTTGCGTCGTGTACCGCGGCTTTTCCAGGGATGGGAATTAATACACTAGCGTTCGGGAAAGGTATTTTCCGGGCGTGACAAAAGAGAACCACTCAACCAATTTTGGAAAATATCAAGCAAGGCAGCCGGTTTGCGTGGGATTACGACAGCAGTGTGCGAGCTCGGGAGTCCGGCTGGAGCTTGAAGACAAGCCCAACATGTGGAGGCGTGGGACGCTACGACGCAGCTATGCCAGTGCTGATGGGCCACGTCCTCGTGAAAGAGAGCAGACGTAGGGGTGATGAGATGGGTCGGCTTGCACATGCGGGGCGGAAGGAAAGCAAGTCGGCCCAACTTGAGCTAGGCCAGACAGAAGGAGAGACGAAGCAGGCCCAACATGGCTAGGTGGCGGGAAGGAGGAGAGGAAGGGACCAAAAATGGCCCAAGCCTTGGAAGAGAATTTCTATTTGGTTTAAATAAATGCTGAAATGATCTTTATATTTTTAAACCTAGCAATTGAGCTCTTAAAAATCCAAGAAAATTCCAGAAAGTGTATTTGACCATGGAGAATTTAAGAAAAATACTCCAAGAATTAGTTTATTATAGAAATTTTTATTCCCCACATTTACTTCACTTGTAAATTCTAGTAATCATTCATTAATTCCTAAAACAAAAATTAGGGTGTGACACCCCACTGGCCAGACACCTCAAGAATGCCATCGCATGTGCGTAACAGCGTGCAGTGGACCTCACCTGGACTGTTCCCAAGATCGATGATGGTACGGGACCTTGGACTCCCCATAACAAGAAGCCGTGCATCCTGACAACTGATTTGATACCCAAGAACGATGATGGTGCAGGACCTTTGACTCCCCATACCAAGAAGCCACGCATCCTGACAACCGATTTGATACTATTCAAGGAGGTCCCGCTCAGCGATGAGGTGTTCAAGACCCTCCAAATTGGTAGTGGCTTGGATCGCAAATCTGAAAGCATGCTCCTTGCCTTCCACCGGGCAAATGCCGACATGTTTGTTTGGCAACTATCGGACATGCCCGGGTGTTGGCATAGAATTTCGACCCGCCCAACAAGAAAACGGGTTCCACGTTTTCACGGCGGCCTGGGAGGTCTGCTTAACTCCAGTGCAGGTCCAATGGCTTGCCTAGGTGCGTGTAGGGCGTGCCAGTTGATTTGATCTGCAATCAACAAGAATAAACAAGTAAACCATGTGAGAAATGATGGCCGATCGGCCGATAGGCCGATGCTGCATCGTGGGGGCCTAGCCGATAAAGCAAAGCTATATTGGCTTACTTGAGGTAATAATATGATGTAACTGATAAAACAGATCTAATCCCATCGGCCCACGTTAATGTGTTTATAGTAAATTACTGGAATCGGCCGGTGAAGGCTGCATAAAGATAAATACACTAGCTAATACCCTAGTGCGAACTTATACAAGCCAATCGACCAATATAAATACACCAATCACAGAGAAATCCTAAGAATACCCTGTAACCGATATGCTTATATCCACCAATTCGCCTGTATAAGTGGCAAATACATGCAAGAACATAGTTGATCATATGCATTAGGTAAGACCGGCTGAAACCCCGTTGCTATCCTTAATTACGATTGCACAACAGGCTTTGGGTTAAACCTCGAAACATGACTAAGGTCGATAGCAACTCAGAGTGTAGATCAAGAATTATCACAAAGAAAATCAAGTCGTCGATCGCTTTTGGGGATGGTAAATGCCTTAGATAATCCAGATGAACAAACTAATTCGATCGTCGTCGGCAATAAACCCTAAAACGAGTTAGCCGCTGGCGAGATAGAATTAGAAAGCCACACCAGAATTAGCTAACACACGATAAACGACGATCACATCGCCAGGGCTTAACGTGCCTAAAGCGACACGCTAGCCCCGACGATGTAGATCGTCGGATACGAGTTCTTACCTCTGCTCTGTGGAAGCAAGAACTCGCTGGGAGTTAACCTCTTGCGAGGGTTGGCAATGCACCGAAAATAGATTGTGTTTGATTGATTGTGTGTCCCCTTTTCTATACAAACTACCGGGATATTTATACCCAAGATTACAACACGGTCCGTGTAGGACACGACCTTATCTCTAATTAACAAACAAGTCTTTGCGGCAGACTCTTGCCAAAAATTAGATCTAAACCTACTTGATTTACAAGATACAATTGCCTAAAACCGAGCCTTATCTCTATTTGGCAACCACCTTGAAGTTTATCTCGAGCCCAGACCAAGCCCACGCTGACTCTGTCAATTTCCAGCCTCTATCGGCCGATGACCATATTGAATCTGTATCGGTCGATATGCTCTTCCTGGTAGCGCCTCTCCCAGTCCGATACGCCTACCGAGTCCGATACGAGACCTGGTGTTGGCGCAGAATTTGGACCCGTCCAACAACAAAACGGGTTCCGCGTTACCACGGCGGCCTGGGAGATCTGCTTAACTCCAGTGCAGGTCCAAATTGGCTTGCCTAGTCGTGCGCAGAGCGTGTCAATTGATTTGATCTGCAATCAACAAGAAACAAGTAAACCATATCAGAAAACAATGGTCGATCGGCCGATAGGCCGATGTCACATTGTTATAGCCCAGCCGATAGGGCAAAGCTGTATCGGCTTACTCAAGATAATAAGTAAATTGAAACAGATCTAATCTCATCGGCCTATTTTAACATGTCTAAGGCAAATTACTAGAAGCAGCCGATGATGATTTCATGAAGATAAACACACTAGCTATTACCCTAATGCAAACCTATACAAGCCAATCGGCCAATATAAACACACCAATCACAGAGACATCTTGAAGACACCCTGCAATCGATACGTTTATATTCGTCGATCCACATGTATAAGTGGCAAACACATGCAAAAACATAAATAATCACATGCATTAGGTAAGACCGGCTGAAACCCCGGCGCTATCCTTAATTACAACCGAAAGCAGGCTTCATGTTAGATCTCGAAACAGGACTAAGGTTGATAGCAACTCAAAGTGTGAATTGAGATTTAATACGAAGAAAATCAAGCCGTCGATTGCTTTTGGGGATGGTAAATGCCTTAGATAACCTAAGCAAGTAAACCAATTCGATCATCGTCGGCAACAAACCCTAAAACGAGTTAACCGCTGGCGAGATGGAATTAGCAAACCACATCTGGGTTAGCTAAAACACGATAAACGACGATCACATCATCAGGGCTTAACGTGCCTAAAGCGACACGCTAGCCCCGACGATGCAAATCGTCGGGTACGAGTTCTTACCTTGCTACACAAGACTTGATGCTAAAACAGACTGTGGCTCATGGAGGACCATGGTAGTTCATTCAACTCTGGCTAACCATTCACACTAACACCATGGTTGATCGGCCACCTCTATTGTATTCACGTTTCCCATCGAAATATGCCGATCACGAAGATCCCAGGTGCAGACGATGCATGTCCTATGGGGAAGCAGCCTCCGTCTATCCAGGTGCAGACCAATCGGCCGAAGACATGTCCACATGGTTCATTCGTTTCTTCACCGGCCCTCCATCGGCCAGGATGGACATGTTTGTCTATACATCGGACCGAGATTTTGAACTCCGTGACGACCTCCAGCTGAGCTTGATCAATAATTACATGGAGTCACGGGAATTATTCATGATCGGCCTCACTCCGTGCCTGCTCCCAATAGGCATCTTTCAGGGAAGAAGCACCAGCCTGTCCTATGAGTTTTTACAACCCAATGATAGCCGCCAGGCAATGCGGGCTCGGGCAACTCCCCATCAGTCTGCACCTTCATAAGCTCCTAGAGAGTAGAGGCACTATTCCATCGGCACTGATCATGAGCAAAGCGCTGGAAATCGAGCTCCCGAATCCTGGCGACTGCGACCGATTGCATTTGAGTGCCTTCATCCATATCAACTTCCAAACATGGTGGCAAGAATGGGCCACTCACATTTTTCATCAATCGGCTAGGTTTTATGTGACGGAGCTTATCCAAGGCATCAGCCCTCAAGTTCCAGACGAGCCGATTCCATCTGTGAGCAACAGTGGACGGAAGATCTTCTACGCTCAAGCCATAGCTCCATCAGGGTCAACCATTCTGGAATCCATCATCGGCCTCACTGCCCCAAAAGTGGCGTCGCTTCTCCAAGGTCCAATGCCTAAAGAAAACCCCAAGAGGAAAGCGTCGGCCAAAAGCAAATCGCAGAAAGCCAGCAAGAAGGCTAAAACCGATGACCAGGCCGATCTTGAAGAGCTAGACCCTTCCCTGGAAGACTTCCTCGACGAACAAGTAATGGAGGAAGAAGTTGACACAGCAGCGGCCGACGCGCACGAAGAAGAAAACCCGTCGGTCGAAACCACCCAGGAGCCATCGGCCGAAGCTACGGAGATCCCACCGGCCGATGACCAAGATGCTGCCCCGCAACCAAAAAGGACTAGACACGCAGTTCACAAGGTCAATATAATCCCTTCTTCGTGTTTACATAATCTCCTTGTACTGTCATACTTTAACTTGGTATCCTTTTCAGGGTGCGGCGTCGTCTGTGTTGAAGGAGAGAACTCAATCGGCCCCTTTGCCAAGAACCAAGAAAGCAACTTTGCAACGGCGCGAACGAGCCAAGGCACGATTGAGGACTCCTTCTCCTTCTCCACCACCCTCTCCGACTGTCTCGGTAAGAGTTGATTTTTGCATTATCTTTCTAATCACATAACCCTATTTACCAATTCCCTGCTTTTTCAGCCTAGGGTTGCGTCACCTTCAACACATCGGCCAACCCCCTCACCTACTGCGTCGACACAGCAAAGGGAGGCTGATGCGGGCACCACCGATGCTCCAGCACAGGTAACTAGGATTACTCTGATTCCCTTTCTGCCGGTTCCTGTTTAACGAGGCTGACCTTCACCCATGTTGATATTTGCAAAACCTAGCTGATATGTTCTCCTTTGATATCGGCCGGTTTCTTGACGATGAGGACAAGGAACTACCCAGCACAGCCAGGGCGCCAATCTCTGATGACCTGAAGAACCGGCTGACCGATATCGCCAATCGGCTAGAGTCCTCGCTGGAGTACTTGGTGGAAGATTGCACCCCCATCAAGGTCAGGGTACAAGAAATTCAAGATGAACTGCCTGAAGACCTGATGGAGGTCCTAACACCGGCCATCTTCTTGGAGCAATACCGATTCAAGCTCAACAAAGCCAAAGAAAGACTCGCAGAGCGACGAGAGCGTGACCAACTGGAATCGGCTTTATCCGCCAGCAAGGCCCAAGTTAACGCTGATAAAACCAAGCTGGACGAGTTAGCGGTAGAACCGATTGTCCTGAAGCACAAACTTGAAGAGCTCTGTCGCCTCGAGGCAGAGCTGGTATCGAAGCTGGAATCGACACGTCGAGAAATCCAAGGAGTCGAAGCCGGAATAGCTGCATCACCTAAAGCCATAGAAGATCAGACGGCAAAGCTCAAGGCATCAGCCAAGTACCTTACGACCCTAAGCAAATCACTGAAGCCGATCCCAGGGTCGGCGGCTGATGATGCCCAGGCTATAGAAGACGTTGAGCAGATTCGCCGCAAAGCCATTGCCGCTATTGCAGATTTCATAGGGTGATGTAGCGTATTTTGTCCTCGTACTATGTAAATATGAACCTTATCGGCCATGTAGCCGAATTTGCTCCAAAAATTCCAGTCTGAATATTACTTCTGAAATACAAATATCCCTTTACTGTAACCAACCTCATCGGCCAGGAAGCCGAATTCGATCTTACTCTGAAGAAGAAAATTCCTTGAAAAATTCTGCGCTTGTATATATATATGCCCCCCAAATTTTAGAAGATGAGGGCTTATGTTGTAAAATTTGAACTAAGGGCGATAATATGTATCGGCCATCTAAAGACGATGCATAACACATCGGCTGTAATCATAAATCGGCTGGAGCGCCGATCATGAGTCGATCCAGACGCTGGGAAAATATTTCTTCAAGTACTTGCCATTAAGAGCTCGTCCATAAATCTCGCCATCCAACCCCTTGAGCAAATAAGCATTGCGAGGAACACAGCGATGGATTTGAAAAGGACCTTCCCAATTAGGTGACCACTTGCCGAATTTATTATCTCTGGAACCAATCGGCATTATTAATTTCCATACAAGATCCCCTTCTTCAAACGACTTGGCGACAACTTTTTTGTTGTAATGACGAGCCACTCTATCTTTATCACGTTTGATCTTCTCTAGGGCCCGTAATCGGACATGCGCCAAATCATCTAACTCATCCACCATAAGATTATGGTACTCATCAGCTGTCAAGTCGTCTTGCAAAGCAATCCTTCTTGAGCTGATGTTGGTTTCCCACGGCAGCACCTCTTCATGTCCATAAACCAACTGATATGGAGGCACTTGAATTGCACCATGGCAAGCCATCCGATACGCCCAAAGGGAATCGACCAGCGTAGTGTGCCATTGCCTCGGCTGTTCGTCGATTTTCCTCTTGATTAACTTGATTAAAGTCTTATTAGAAGCCTCTGCCTGTCCATTAGCTTGCGCGTAGTAAGGAGAAGAATTTAATAATTTAATGCCCATGCTATCGGCGAACTGGACGAACTCATCGGACACGAAGATTGATCCTTGATCGGTGGTTATCGTCTGAGGTAACCCAAACCGATATATAATATATTCCTTGACAAACTGAATTGCATCTTTGGAATCAACCTTCTTAAGGGGAACGGCCTCAACCCACTTTGTGAAGTAATCGGTAGCCACCAAGATATATTTGTGTCCCTTGCTCGATGGCGGGTTAATCTGGCCGATCATATCTATTCCCCATCCACGAAACGGCCACGGCTTTATGATTGGATGCATAGCCGATGCCGGTGCTCTTTGAATTGCTCCAAACTTCTGACAATCCTGACATCCCTTATAATACTTGAAACAATCCTCTAGCATGGTTGGCCAAAAATACCAAATGGGTTTCAACAGCCATCTCATTTTATGGGCCGATTGATGTGTTCCACAAATCCCGTCATGGACCTCACTCATAACGACTTTGGCCTCCTCAGGACCTAGGCACTTGAGCAAGACACCATCAATCGTCCGATGGTATAAATCATCATCTAACAGGACATACTGCAATACTTTGTATTTCATCTTTCGTGACGCCGACTGGGAAGGATTCTTCAAATAATCAATGATAGCAAATCTCCAATCGTCGGCGTCCACGGTGGCGATTTGAACTCGTGCATCCTTGGCCATCGGCCTGTATCCCGATGCCCCCTGAGCCAGGTCATTGGCCTCGAAGTTTTGCTTCCTGAGTATATGCCTCATCGTTATGATCCTGAATGCTTGAAGCAACACCTTGCAATCTTCATTGTAGACTTTGAGGATGTCATCTTTGCATTCATACTCTCCAGAAAGTTGATTAATTACCAGCTGTGAGTCACCAATGATCTCTACGAAATCGGCCTCGACTTCTTGTAATAACTGCAAGCCTTTAAGCACCGCTTCGTACTCTGCTTGATTGTTAGTATAATAAGGCTTTATAGTAAAAGCAAACTTAAAGCTTGCCCCCCGAGGGGATATGATAACTAGGCCGATACCGCATCCATGTCTACAGACGGATCCATCAAAATACAATGTCCATGGCACGATATCTGCATATGCAGCTGATTCGTCTCTATGTTGAACAATGAAATCGGCCAGGGCTTGTCCTTTGACTGCTTTGGCCGATTCATATCTGAGATCAAACTCTGTTAAGGCAAAAATCCACTTCCCAATTCTTCTTTTTAACACAGGGGCCGATAACATGTATTTCATCACATCGGCCTTACTTACCACAATACACTCATTGGAAAGTAAATAATGTCTCAATTTAGTACATGAAAAATATAAGCACAGACATAATTTCTCCACCGGTGTGTACCTTGTCTCAGCGTCTAACATCCTCCTACTGAGATAAAAAATAGCTCTTTCCTTACCATCAATATTCTGAACCAAGACTGAGCCGATGGATTTCTCATCGGCCGATAGGTACAGTCTGAACGGAACCCCTTTCTGTGGAGGGATTAGAACTGGCGGAGAAGTTAAATACTCCTTGATATCGTCTAGCGCCTTCTGCTGCCTATCACCCCATACGAAATCTTCATCCTCTTTTATCTTCAATAACGGAGTAAACGGCTCTATTCTTCCTGATAGGTTCGATATAAAGCGCCAAACAAAATTGATTTTGCCGAGCAGAGATTGTAACTTGGTCTTGTTCGTCGGAGGTTTGATTTTCTTTATAGTATCGATATTCTTCTGTGTGATCTCGATTCCTCTTTCGTGGACCAAGAAACCCAGGAACTGACCGGTCGATACGCCAAAGGCACACTTGTTAGGGTTCATTTTTAAGCCATATTTCCTCGCTCTTTCAAGTACCTTGCGTAAATCGGCCAAGTGCATATCATATTCCCGTGACTTCATGACGACATCATCAATGTAAACTTCAATCAAAGAGCCGATGAGATCATGAAAAATATAATTCATGGCCCTCTGATACGTAGCTCCAGCATTCTTCAAACCGAATGTCATGACAACCCATTCATATAGGCCGATTGCCCCTGGGCATCGGAAGGCTGTTTTGTGAACATCTTCTTCGGCCATGAAAATTTGGTTGTAGCCTGCGTTCCCATCCATGAAGCTTATAACCTTGTGACCAGACGCGGCATCGACCAGTAAATCGGCCAGAGGCATAGGGTACTCGTCTTTCGGTGTTGCTTTGTTCAAGTCTCTGAAGTCAATACATACCCTGAGCTTGCCATTTTTCTTCACTACTGGAACTATGTTGGAAACCCACTCTGCGTATCGGCAAGGTCTGATGAAGTTGGCATCGTAAAGTCGTGTGATCTCTGCCTTGATAGCTTCATGCATATCGGCCTTGAATCTCCTAGGAGCTTGTTTAAACGGCCGATAGCCTGGTTTGATTGGTAGCCGATGTTCTACAATCGATCGGCTTAATCCTGGCATTTCATGATATTCCCATGCAAAACAATCCATGAATTCTTTTAACAGATTTATAAGATTATTCTGGTATTCCTTTGGCAGGTTAGCACTTATGTACGTCGGCCTAGGCTTATCACCTATCCCTATATCAATCTCTTCAAGTTCATCGGCCGACGTAAAACCGTGTCCCAACTTGCCATCTAGCTCGTCCACCACATCATCCGTGTAGGGACTAGCATGTTCATCTTCAACGGCGGACGGCGCATCTCTGCTAAAGTAACTGCTTGTCTTGATCTTCGATCGTCTCGATGTCGCAATCAGTTACTTTGAGGAAATCGGCGTCCCAAACTCGTCCGGACAAGCAGTCGATTCCCTCCATCTTCCATACTGCGAGATCGGCATTGGCCACGTGTACTATCCGATCGGCCTGCACGATCTCAACTTGGTCCCCTTGCCATTGCATGAGGCATTGGTGCATTGTTGAAGGGACGCAACAGTTTGCGTGGATCCAATCCCGTCCCAACAACAAGCTGTAGGAACCCTTTCCGTCGGAGACGAAGAAGGTGGTGGGTATTGTTTTGCTGCCCACGGTGAGTTCCACGTTTAGGACCCCCTTCGCTTCGTACGCGTTGCCACCGAAATCCTTTAATACCATGTTGGTCTTGATAAGGTCTTCAGGTACCTTCCCAAGCTTCCTGAAGGTTGTGTATGGCATTAAGTTGACCGCCGCGCCGCCATCGACCAGCATCTTCGTCATCGGCCGCCCATTGATGAATCCCTTGATGTATAGCGGCCGCAAGTGTCTGTAGCTGGCGTCAACTGGCTTGTCGAAGATGGCTTGATCTGGTGACAACTGTAGCCTAGCCGAAGATTGTTCATCGTCGGCCAGTGCTTCATCGGCTGCCTGCACGCTGTACTCTGCTGGCAGTATAAAAACCATGTTAACGGGCGCTGATGTCGCTCGTTTACCTTTTGAAGCCGCAGAGGCCTGAGCTGTATTGGAGGTGCCCTCATCGGCCGTTACCACCGTGGATTTTATCCTCCACTCTTTCTTGGTCTTGGCCGGCCGATGGGTTATTGCCACCTGTTGCTCTTGGGTTTGTTCTTTCCTCCTTAGCCTCTGAACCCACCATTTTTGTGTCTTAGTGAATACATCGCTTGGGCATCATTGAGGGTTCTGGACCTGTTCCTCGGCTTCGGTCTGTTGGTCTTGGTGCATCGGCCCTAACCTCTCATGAACAGATTTTCTTTGCTTGGCCGGCCGATGCGCTTGCATGCTTGAGCTGCCCTGATGAGAATCTTCTGCACCATTGCATGCAGGGCACTCCTGGATAGATGGCAACCTCATTCCCTTATTCCAGCAGAACCGGAAAAACTCGCAATCCCAATGCGGGTCGTAAGAGTTGTCTTGATCGGCGTAGTCTTGAACTTGTTCTTCCTGCCGCCGCTGGTATTTTCTAATCAGGCCCTCAGAGGTCTAATAAGGTCACTTGTCGGTCCGATGGGCACTGCCATCGGTCCTGTCCGCCCGCACCATGTTGACTGGGAACGGGTCTCCTTCGATTTTCATCGGCCGCTTGGCATCATCGATTTTAATCCTGCCTTGCTCGATGGCCGATTGAATCTGTTGCCTGAAGATCTGGCATTCATTTGTATGGTGTGAATAAGAGTTGTGCCATTTGCAATATCTCCGTTTCTTGATCTCTTCGGCCGATGGCAATATATGACCCACTGGCAACTGGATTTGCTTTTCTTGCAGCAGCAGGTCAAATATCTTATCGGCCTTGTTAATGTCGAAATCATATTTATCTTCTTTGTCGCCCTTCTTGGCCCATTGGCAAGTCGTTGACTTCCTCATCTGGGCCCACTCGGCTAGGTCGACATCAACGTCTTCTTCGTCGTCATCGTCGGAGGCATACTGATAAACTGTGTTAATCTTCTTTGCGAACTTCTTTGCCTCCTGGAATCGTTGCTTGTGGGCCGATACTCGTTGTGCCAGCTGAGCTAGGCTATCAAATTCCTGCGAGGAGAACCTCTCGCGTATCGGCCCTAGCAATCCCTGAAATGCCAAGTCGGCCAACTGGGAATCGGTCAAACTGAGGCTGTAACACCTGTTCCGTATGTCTCTAAATCTCTAGATATACTCTGGGACCGATTCATCCACTCGTTGCCTGGTGGCAGTTAGATCGGACAGTTTCATCTCTTGTATGCCATTGTAGAAATACCTATGAAACTGTTTCTCCAGATCTATCCATCCTCTGATGGAATTGTAAGGTAAAGATGAAAACCACGTGAATGCAGACCATGATAAGGACAGAGGGAAAACCCTCACCCTCAACGCCTCGATAGCCGATGCCTCCCCGCACTGTGCTAGGAATCGGCTGACATGCTCGTACGTCGAGACGTTGTCCTGTCCCAAAAACTTGGAGAAGTCCGGGATCTTGTATCGGCCTGGCAGTGGCACTTTCTCAAATTCCTCAGGATACGGATGCCGATACACTGTAGAGTTCTCCTTGGGCTTCAAGCCGAACTGATCTCGCATCACTTCAGCTATCATATCGGCCCAGTATCCTGCGGGCCGATGTGGGAGGTCTTGCTGATATGATTGCTGCAAGCCCTCTGCTTGATACTGCCTGGGGGAGTACGGCTGGTAGTGGTGATCAAGATTTTGCGCGCCGTACTGCCCTGTGGTGTGCTGCTGGTAGCCTTGTGGCACATTGTATGCAGCTTGAGGTGGAGGATTGCTGAACACTGGGGCTTGTGGCTGTCCGGCCGATGGTTGGTGAACCAGAACTTGCTGCATCGGCTCGATCACTGGTTGCTTCCCCTTGGTCCATTGAGCATATTGCTCCTCCGTAATGTGCTAAGGGCTCCCCCCTGTCTGATTTGTGAGGACCAGTGGCAGTGTTGTTGTTGGTTGCGCCGATGGGGGTGGCATCAGCGCTGTCGGCTGAGCTGTGCTTAGGTCGTTCCTCAGGGTCCGATAGGCAGGGAACTTATTTTCTGGTAAGAAAATCGGTCCCTGAGGCTTGTACTGGTGAATCAACCCATCTAGGATCGATTTGACCGTATTGGTCAATGTGTTCACCAGGATCCCCGATTGGTTGACTAGCGCAGAATGAACTGCGGAGTCAATCCTATCTTGCAACGTCGGCGCTGCAGTATCTTCAGTCTTGATGGTGTGGTCATGCGCCGCCGCCGACGTGCCAGCTCCATCTCCAGGACTCGGCATAACTACCTTGGATTTTTGGATCAAGGTACCTTGCCGAGTCCTAGAATATGTTTGCAGGTACATATTCTGGAACTGCTCGACCAGACTTTCCATCTCAGCCTTCTGCTCTGCATTGAGCTGGTCGGCAGTCACAGGGACGATGTTCTCCTCGGAAATCTCGACCTGATTCGACATCTTGAGGAGATTTGTTGTTGTTGCAGAGTTTGCGTTCTTGGTCCCACCGGGCGTGCCAAAAGCGTGTTGGCGCAGAATTTGGACCTGTCCAACAACAAAACGGGTTCCGCGTTACCACGGCGGCCTGGGAGATCTGCTTAACTCCAGTGCAGGTCCAAATTGGCTTGCCTAGTCGTGCGCAGAGCGTGCCAGTTGATTTGATCTGCAATCAACAAGAAACAAGTAAACCATATCAGAAAACAATGGTCGATCGGCCGATAGGCCGATGTCACATTGTTATAGCCTAGCCGATAGGGCAAAGCTGTATCGGCTTACTCAAGATAATAAGTAAATTGAAACAGATCTAATCTCATCGGCCTATTTTAACATGTCTAAGGCAAATTACTAGAAGCAGCCGATGAGGATTTCATGAAGATAAACACACTAGCTATTACCCTAGTGCAAACCTATACAAGCCAATCGGCCAATATAAACACACCAATCGCAGAGACATCTTGAAGATACCCTGCAATCGATACGTTTATATTCGTCGATCCACATGTATAAGTGGCAAACACATGCAAAAACATAAATAATCACATGCATTAGGTAAGACCGGCTGAAACCCCAACGCTATCCTTAATTACAACTGAAAGCAGGCTTTGTGTTAGATCTCGAAACAGGACTAAGGTCGATAGCAACTCAAAGTGTGAATCAAGATTTAACACGAAGAAAATCAAGCCGTCGATTGCTTTTGGGGATGGTAAATGCCTTAGATAACCTAAGCAAGTAAACCAATTCGATCATCGTCAGCAACAAACCCTAAAACGAGTTAACCGCTGGCGAGATGGAATTAGCAATCCACATCTGGGTTAGCTAAAACACGATAAACGACGATCACATCATCAGGGCTTAACGTGCCTAAAGCGACACGCTAGCCCCGACGATGCAAATCGTCGGGTACGAGTTCTTACCTTGCTCTAAGGAAGCAAGAATTCGTCAGGAGTCAACCTCTTGCGAGGGTTGGCGATGCGCCGAAAGTAGATTGATTTGATTGTGTGATTGATTGAGAGAGAGTTTACATGTACAAACTATCGGGATATTTATACCCGAGGTTACAACAGCACCCTTGCAGGGCACGATCTTATCTACAACTAACAAACAAGTCCTTGCGGCAGACTTAAGCCACAGATTAGATCTAAACTACTTAATTTACAAGATACAATTGCCTAAAACCGAGCTTTATCTCTATTTGGCAACTTCCTTGAAGCTTATTCCGAGCCCAGACCAAGCCCACGTTGACGCTGTCAACTCACAACCCATATCGGCCCACGACCAAACCAAATCCGTATCGGCCGATACGCTCTCTATAGCAACACCTCCCCAGTCCGATACGGTTACCGGGTCCGATACGAAGCCTGGTCCGACTCCAACTCAATCCTTCCTCTCTGCTTCGGTTTCCTCTTTTCTCTCCAAGTCGATTACCAAAATCCGTCGTTAACACCTGGTCTGACTCCAATCCAGCCCTCCTCTCCGCGTCGGTTTCCTCTCCCTTCTTCGGGCCGATTACGAAAATCTGCTGTTAACAGGGTGCCGATATATTGTTGCACTCTCCTTGGGCTTTAAACCGAATTGATCACGCATCACTTCGGCTATCATATCGGCCCAATGCCCTTGAGTGACTCCTGCGGGCTGGTGCGGAAGTTCTTGGTGATAAAGCTGCTGAAAACCTTCCGGCCGATATTGCCTAGGGGAGTATGGCTGAAAGTGATGATTCAAATTGGGCGCATCATACTGCCCCGTGGAGTACTGTTGATAGACTTGCGGCGCGTTGTAGGCAGCTACCTGTGGAGGATTGGTTGGTAAGGGGAATCGGGCTTGCCCGGCCGATGTTGGATTGGCAGAGGCTTGTTGTATCGGCTCGATCATCGGCTGCTGCAAGGCTATTGGAGCCTATCTCCCCCTCGCCCATTGCGCCAATTGGTCTTCCGTGATGTGCTGGGGACTTCCTCCCACCTGTTTCGTCAAGACCAATGGCATGGTCGATACTGGTTGGGCCGATGGAGTTGGGATCAGCGCTGTCGGCTGTAGAGCCATGCTCAGATCAGTCCTCAAGGTCCGACATGGAGGGAATTTGTTATCAGGCAGGAAGATCGGCCTTTGAGGCTTGTGCTGGTGAATGGAACCGTCTAGTATCAACTTAACTGCGTTGGTCAACGTGTTCACCAGGACTCCGGATTGGTTGATTAATGCTGAGCGAACCGCGGAGTCGATGCGGTCCTGTAGTGTCGGCACAGCGCAGCGAGTATCATCTTTAGTCTTGACAGCTTGATCTTGGGCTGCCGCCGATGTGCTAGCTCCGTCCCCAGGGCTCGGCATTATCACGTTGGATTTTTGAATACTGGTGCCTTGTCGAGTCCTAGAGTATGTCTGCAAGTACATGTTCTGGAACTGCTCGATTAACTTTGCCATCTCAGCCTTTTGCTCCTCGTTGAGCTGATCGGCGGTCACCGAGACATTGTTTTCTTCTAAAATTTCGCTCTGCTTGGACATCTTGAAGTGCACTTGTTGACGGTGTGAAGTTTCTTCTTTGTCCTATTGGGCGTGCCAAAAGCGTGTTGGCGCAGAATTTCGACCCACCCTCGTGTCAAGGCAGGTTCCACGGTACCATGGTGGCCTGGGAGATCTGCTTAACTCCAGTGCAAGTCCAATGGCTTGCCTAGGTGTGTATAGGGCGTGCCAGTTGATTTGATTTGCAATCAACAAGAATAAACAAGTAAACCATGTTAGCAAATGATGGCCGCTCAGCCAATAAGCCGATGTCGCATTGTGAGAGCCCAGCCGATAGGGCAAGGCTGTATCGGCCTACTTGAGGTTATAATGAAGTAGGATTAATATACAGATCTACTCTCATCGGCCTTCATTAATATGTTTGTGTCGGTTTGATGACATCGGCCGATGAGAGATATAAGAAGTAAATGCAATAGCTAATACTCTAGTGTAAACTTGTACAGGCCGATCGGCCGATATAAATGTACTGATCACAGAGAAATCCTAAGAATAATCTGTGACACATATGTTTATATCTGTCGATTCACTCATATAAGTGGCAAATACACATAAAAACATAAAGTAATCACATGTATTAGGTAAGACCGGCTAAAACCCCGGCACTATCCTTAATTACGATCGAAAACAGGCTTTGAGTTAGATCTCAAAACACGACTAGGGTCGATAGCAACGCAAAGTGTGAATTTAGAATTAACACAAAGACAATCAAGCCGTCGATCGCTTTTGGGGATGGTAGATGCTTAAAGGATCTAGACAAGCAAACTAATTCGACCAACGTCGGCAACAAACCCCAAAACGAGTTTACCGCTGGCGAGATAGAATTGGAAAGCCATATCTAGATCATCCAAAACATGATAAACGACGATCACGTCGTCAGGGCTTAACGTGTCTAAAATGACATGCTAGCCCCGATGACGTAGATCATCGGGTACGAGTTCTTACCTCTACTCTGGGGAAGCAAGAACTCGTCGAGAATCAACCTCTTGCGAGGGTGACGATGCGCCGAAAGTAGATTGAACTGTAGTGTTTTTGGTTGTCGAATTGAGAGAGATTCTAAGTACAAACTACCGGGATATTTATACCCGTGATTTACAACATTGTCCATATAGGACACGATTTTATCTATAACTAACAAACAAGTCCTTATGGCGGACTCTTGCCATAGATTAGATGTAAACTTATTAAACTCCTAATTTAAGAGATACAATTGCCTAAAATCGGGCCTTATCCCTACTTGGCAATCTCCTTTGAAGCTTGACTTAGGCCCAAACCGAGCCCGCTCTACCTCCACCGGCCTCTTGCTTCCATCGGCCAATAGCTGCATTGAACCCACATCGGCCGATACAGTCGCCCTGCCAGTGCTCCACTTAGTCCGATGCACCACTGAGTCGATACAACACTTGGTCCGATACTCGACTTTGTCCGATAACGTAACCGATCCGACTCGAACTGCTCCTTCTTCTCTGTGTCGGTTTTCTCTTTCTTCTCTAAGTAGATTGCGAAAATCTAGTGTTAACAGTCTCCCGTCTCTTTTACCTCAATCTCACGTATACCCCATGATCCCCATACTCTACAAATAACGTGGTCGGCGTATAGCTCGTCGACAATATGCTGCTTCCCCTAAGTTCTTCATTGATAAACTAATCTTCAATGATATCTTAACGGATTCAAGCATAAAAATGTCATTCCCAATCAATAATATGTCATCTACATCTAGGATTAGAAATACAAGTGCGTTCCCAATATTCTTCTTGTATACACAAGGCTCTTTTTTGTTTTTGACAAAGCCCAACGCTTTGACTAATTCGTCAAAACGAATATTCCAACTCTGAGATGCTTGCTTCAACCCATAAATTGATTTATCCAACGTGCATATCTTTTCAGCTGATTCTGGATCGACAAATTCCGTGGGTTGTGTCATGTACATATCCTCGTTTAGATTTCCATTGAAGAAAAAACTATTTTGACATCCATTTGCCATATCTCATAATCAAAATAGGAAGCAATTGCTAGAATAATCTGAATAGACTTCAGCATGGCGACAGGTGAGAAAGTTTCGTCATAATCAAAACCTTGAATTTGTCTGAAACCTTTCACCACCAATTGTGCCTTGTAGATGTGAACATTTCCATCTACGTATGTCTTTTTCTTAAAGACCCATTTGCACTCAATGGCTTTTACACCATCAGGTGGATCAACCAAGTTCCAAACTGGATTGTCATGCATGGATTCTATTTCGGATCTCATGGCTCCAAACCATTTCTCAAAGTCTGGTCCCACCATCGCTTCCTCATAGGTTGAAGGGTTCATCATTGTTTAACAACAATATATCATGTTGTCCTGTGGTTATCAACACATACCTTGCAGGTGTACGTCGTATCCTTTCGAACCTTTGTGAAGCCAGTGCTTCTACAACTGGTTCAAACATAACTTGTTCAACCTGTTGAACAACATCTTGCTCAACCTGTTGTGGTTGCGTGGAAGTTGAAACATTTTTTGGTGATTCTCGAATTTCTTCCAGTCGCACCATGCTCCCACTGTCCTTTCTTGAGAGCAACTCTTTCTCCAAGAAAACACTGTGTTGGGTGACAAACACTTTGCCTTCTTCCTGACTGTAAACTTTTTACATAAGATTCACATCCCCAAATCTTTAGGAAAGACAAATGTGGGCACCCAGAAATTATATCGTCTAATGCAATTTGTGATCACCACATAATCTTGAACGAGTGAGATCCATACATGCATAAATACCCACTCATATCTCAATGTGCCCATGATCACAAATTAATACCATTCGATATAAAATCCATAATGCCGAATAATGAGCAAAAGAGATATTGCTGGGACTCCGCATGCTAGTCAACTTCAACCTGAGACATGCCCGTCAAACCACAGGAAGGTGGCGACCAGATGTGTTACACATCTCAGGAGACTTGACTCAAATTGCAAGAGCTCTACAACATCTCAATTGTTCAAAATTCATACTCATGCTTAGCTAGTCCCCAGGAAAAGCGACTAGCCTTGCACTTTCATCGCAAGCAATTGATAAACATCACAAATGCATAAATAAGGATAAAGGACAGCAATATACATATATCATAATGGGATTCTAAGGCCCATTATACAACACAAAATATTGCAGCGGAAGTTTCATAAGTTCACATAAGCAAAAGTAAAACCTGTGGTTTACCCACCATCCCACAAGGGCAACCAACCGGGGCAAGAGTCAAGCTAAAAAAAATAGTCACCACCCTCACCGTCCTCGGTAGGGTAGTAAGAATAAGCAAGTTCTTCAATGTCCTCTTCTGAAATTGCAGACATCGGGTTAAGTACAAAATGTACTCGCAAGACTTACTCTTTAATAAATATATATATAACAAAGGAGTATGCAAGCTTCTACCTTAGAAGATGGCATAATGGTTCAAGTTTTGCATAAAAGCCAATTTAGTTGAGCAAATCACAAGTTGCAAAAATAGAGTTTTCTAACTTAGCATAATCTGAAATTTAATCACAAATAAGCATAACCAGCACAACCTGTGCTCTCATCACTCTCCATGTATAAGCACTACTTGTGCTCTCATCACCAAGTATAAGCACAACCCGTGCTCTCATCACCATCCATGGACTTCCATCGTCCAACTATGGCTTATCAACATAATCATTGCATATCCAAGACTAACCAGTCTATTTAACCCGGTTTGATGCTAACATAGTTGAGCTAACACCTCAAGCAGTCGTCCTGTAACCGTGGACACGGCTATTCGAATAGTTTTACTCTGATCAGAGGGGTACATCTTTACCCACATGAAATGAACAAGAATCAAATGCTTTCACACGCACACAAGTGTGACTCACAAGTGACACAAGCTCATAACATGTCCTTTCCTAGTCCCACCTTAATCACCTAAACTCCGCCTAGGCCCCCGATGACTTAGTCACGTGCGTGCGTGATGTGGCTAAGGCAGGCTCACCATCGTGGGAGAAACCCCTGGCCACAACACGGCACTCTCGGGCACTCCAAAGGAAAAACCATCCTCATGATTGACCAGCGTAGCATAGATGATTACAGTGCAACGTAGTAGTAAGTCAAGCTGTCCCATACCGACGTGGTAGTACGTAAGGTGTTTGATTAGATGACAACATGTTCGCTCCTTAACAACCCAGACGAGGCTACTTGCATCAGGGAAAACCACCATCCCTTCATCGCCCTATCACTCGTCCAAGTTAAACATATTTTCTATATGAACCATTTAGTGTAAGTAGTCAAATTTTATGCCTATAAATCGCAAATAGTGAATAAGTTCAATCGATAGCTCCATCCATCGATTTTTAACACTACTGAATTTAAACATGGCTAAGCATTGGTTAAGCAAGTAAAACATTCCCAAATATTTCTGTCCCAAGGTTACAAAGATAAATGGCATCAACGAATCAAGGAAGGATATGCAGCAAATAGGTATAACCAATTCTAACCATTACCAATAAGTTTGTAATTAAACAACACATGCATATATATCGTTTTGCAATCAAATCATTTTAGCAAAATAGGGATTCTATATGCTTAGATGCTTGCCTGTCTACTGCGGAAAATCACACTCCAATTCAGATCCTGGTTTCACGTACTCCGGAACGTCTGGATCTACCGCGAAGAAGCAATAATGCAAATAAGATTCAAATAAACATGCATATGCAACATGCTCTATTAATCATGGCCTAAAAACAGCAAGTAGAGAGTTTAATAAAATTATTTTAGAAGTAAAAAAATCATATCGTTTACATTTATGGTTTGAAAGCTATGAAAATAGCAAGTCATCTACTTTGAAGATGGCATTTTTATAATTAATTATGAACTACCCTAAGTCATAACATTTTCTATCATTTTCTAGTTATATTTTATAAATGCTATCATTTTTAATTCATAGAGAATAACTCGCTGGTTATTACAAAACTTGGTTCACTGCATTTGGAGTTAAAATGATTTAGTTGTGAATTTTACAAATTCAACAAAAAGGGATAAGGATATTTGTTTAAATTGGTTTTAGGAGGTAGTTTTGTCAAATTCCTTTTATCCAAATCAAAAGGTACATATTTCTAAGGTGAACAGCATTGGATTCATAATTTTGGGATCAACTATTAATTTTCTAGAGATTAAATAAGTATTAGTTGAAGAATAAGTGTTTTTGTATGACTTACAATTTTAGTCTCATTTCCTGTACAAAAATTACCATATTTTATTTTATCAAATTAAAGTTCATACTTTACTGGTTCTATAGAAATTTAGTTCACTCTATTTGGATTATAAATGAATTTTCTACAATTTTTACAAGTTCTATGACAACTATTTCATATTTGAAATTTAGAAATAAAAATCCTACTGTGAGCATAGGTTTTTATTATACAACATTAAAGTCTACAATTTTATGGATCTACTGGAGTTGGTTTCATTCCAAAATGGGTTATATTTAATTTGTTATGATTTTTACAAGTTTGAACAATTTTCAGTTTGAAAAGATATAGATTTACTCTTTTCTTTTATTATTTCCCAAAATAAAATCCTTGGGGTCCACAGGTCAGTCTCTAGCATTATGCAAAAAGGCCCTTAGGGTTTCCAGGAACTAACCCGAGGTCCTTAGCACGTTTTAAAGGAAGCAGGGCCCACCCGTCATTGAGACGAAGGGGAGGCAGTCGCAGCCGGCGCGGGATGGAGGCGATCAGGCGGCACAGGCGAACTTGCCGTCGGCGTCGGTAGTGATTTGGCGGCTCCTCGGCCGGTGCAACCAAAAGGAGAAATGCAGAGGACACCCTTGCGATCCCATCGGCAGTGGTCTCATTTCCAGCGGTTGTCGGAATCGACGCCGGTGACTATGCAAGCGGCAGCGGTTTCCTGGCTGCAGGCACAAGATAGGTCGTGGATGTTATATGGCCGAATTGATGCATGCTAGTGTATGCTAAGGGCTCTAGGATGCTCACCGCATAACTTGCCGAGACGGAAAAACACCGGTGAGGTGGCGGCGATGAAGAAATCCGGCGGCGGCGGTGAAAAACTCCGGGGCGACGTCGATAGGCCAAATCGGCCAACAACCTACCAAGCTAAAATGTTCGCAAGATTATGAACCACTAGAGGATGGAGTAGATGCAAGGAATCGGCGTGGAACTCACCAGAGAGAAAGGAATTGACGACGGCGGCAACTGGCCGGAGTCAGAGAAGACAATGTCGATCTCCCTCCTCGGTGTACCATTCCTTGAGATTTTTGAGGGCTTTTGATGGTGAAGGTGGGAAGGAGTTGGTGGCGCGCTGGCTTGGCTTGGCTTGATCCATGGAGACCGGAACAGCGATGATGTCATGGCGGCGGTGCTTGGTGCGCGCTCCGGAGCTTCGTGGGCGCGTCGGCGTTCCCGGCGATCGACTGTGCGATTGCAAGCGAGGTCAGCGGGGATGGATTCGGCGTTATGAGGAGGTTAGGGAACGCGGAGGAGATGGGGAGGGAGATGGCTCGACGACGATCGGTGGCGCTTTCTTCTCCACGGCCGACAAGGAGAATGGAAGAGGAATAGGGCTCTGGATACTCTCCCTCTCGGTTTGCTCGGCACAGTGGCGAAATGGAAGGGGAAACGAAGCTCTGGGAAGGTCAAGGGCGAGCGTTGGCGGTCGCCACGGCGGTGAACACGCGTCGAGCACCGGCGTCGGCCTCTTTTCCCTCTCTCTCTCTCTGTGTTCTTGAGCGGTGAAACATTATTTGCACCGAGTTGGAGCTAGCCTGTGACTGGTAAGTGGGTCCAGGGTGATGTGTGCTAGGCAAAGAAGAGAGGCATGGGTAGAATTTTTGGTGGACACAGTACTAGACAGGTATTAGGGTTTTTCCCTATTCAATTTTCTTTCTTCTTCTTTATAATTCCATAACTTCATTTCTGTGCAAAATAAAATTAGGTAGATTTTTCTGGAGATAGAATAAAAAACCTAGGTTCCATTTTCTTTAGTTTCACACAAAAATAATTTATATTTTAATCTCAGCAAAAATAAGAAATTCAGTTCAGCCGAATTTTGTTTGAATTTTTAAAATTTCCAAACCTAAAAAATAAATTCCGGAAAAATTATATTAACTCTTGATAAATAGTTTAGTATTTGAATAAATTATAAAACCCATACATTGTCATGTGATAAAATACAAAAATGTGATGTGTATTGATTTTGCCGATTAGGGTTTAGGGTTAACCTATAGTTTAACTGCTTTAACCTAATTGTTTGGGGTATCAAAAGTACATATTAAATTATACCAAAATTCTAGTGAGATATATCTATTACATAGTATCTACATGAATTTCCTCATGATTTTATATTGCTCCAATTATTTTTAAATATTCAATAAGTTTATCTTTACTTATATATTTCCTATTATAAAATATAATTAAGTGCTGTAAAATTATATTTAGGTAATTCTTGACCTAATATGATGTTGTTGGGCATGATTTACTTTTAGTTACTCAACTTCATATATTTTACATCCTTGTAAAAATACATTAAGTATTTGTTTCCAGTTTTTAGTAAATGCTCATGAGTCCTAATATGAAATGCCAGTAAAATCCATAAACCAGAAAAAGAACTCAAATCTCAACAATACATCATGAAATTAAATGCACACTCTATGTTTTATTTTCTGTCTTGAAACTATCAAGATAAAAATTTTAAAATAATTACGGATTTGTATATCAAAATTAGTATTCTTAAACTCGCCCAGGGTTTTTGTATGGAAAATTTTAGTGTCTCTAAACCACAAAAATCATTTTCAATATTTTAAATGCAAAAGTTGGAATTTAGAATTTAGGGTATGTTACAACAAACTGGGATGCTTCCCTATTCATATCTCATATGGTGTCTTATCCACAGATTTTGATGGAACCCTGTTTAGTGTGAATGCTGCTGTCTCTAGAGCATAACCCCAAAGCTTAATGAGAGATCAGTTTGGCTCATCATTGATCGCACCATGTCCAACAATGTACGATTCCTCCGTTCAGATACCCTATTCTATTGAGGCGTTCCTAGCGGAGTGAGTTGTGGAACAATTCCACACTCCTTTAGATGATTGCCAAATTCAAGGCTCAAGTATTCTCCTCCACGATCAGATTGTAGAAACTTGATTGTCTTACCTAAATGATTATGTACCTCATTCTGAAATTCCTTGAACTTTTTAAAGAATTTAGACTTATGCCTCATTAAATAGACATAACCATAATTCTACTGAAGTCATCGGTAAAGGTAATGAAGTACCCATAACCACCTCTAGTTGTTGAGCTCATTGGTCCACATCAGCATGTACTAGTGCCAATAGCTCATTTGCCCTTTCACTTTGACCCGTGAAAGGTGCCTTTGTCATTTTGCCAAGTAAACAAGATTCACATGTCTTAAATGATTCAAAATCAAAAGAGTGTAGAAGTCCATCTCTTTGGAGCTTCTCCATACGTTTCTCACTTATATGACCCAAGCAACAATGCCAAATAAAAATGGGATTCAAATCATTAGGACATAACCTTTTTGCATTGATGTTGTAGATTGGATATCCATCAAAACTCACAGTGTACAATCCATTCATCATGAATGCATGGAAATAGAAAATGTTGTTATAATAGACTGAATAACCATTGTCCACTGATTTAAAACCATAACCCTCTGCTTGCAAACATGAAGGAGAGATAACATTTTTACACAAAGCTGGAACACAATAACAATTATTTAATTTCAAAACTAATCTTGATGGTAAAGATAATGGCATAGTGCCAACTGCAACAGCAACAACTCTTGCTCCATTGCCCACGCGAATGTCCACTTCGCTTCTTGTCAAGTTCCTACTTCTTCTCAGCCTCTGCAATGACTTTCATATGTGAGCAACTGACCTGGTATCAAATACCCACGAATCAGTAGAGGAAGTAGCAAAATTAATTTCTATAACATTAATACCTAAGGTGGAACTCTTTCCATCCTGCTGCTTTTGCTTGAGCTGCTCTAGGTATTTCTTATAGTTCCTCTTCCAATGACATGCCTCCTTGCAAAAGAAACACTCCGCATCCTTAGTGGGCCCCATCTTTTGAGCTTTGGTCTTAGAGTTGCAAGTACTCATGATCTCATCTGAGTTCAGCTTTCTCTTTTGACCAACCTTCTTGTTGTCGGGCTTGTGCTTATGCATAACCATCACATGTTTGGAGTTTTTCTCAATGTTCTCCTCGGCACCCTTTAGCATTCCATGCAATTCAGCCAAGGTCTTGCTCATGCTGGTCATGTTGAAGTTTAATATGAACGGTTCAAAACTGGAAGGGAGCGACTGAAGAATCAGATCAGTAGTCAACTCTTGGCTATGGGGAAAACCAGGCTTTTCCAAACTCTCGATGTAACCAATCATTTTGATTACATGTGGGCTAACTGCATTACCTTCTGCAAGCATGCACACAAACAAGGACTTTGAGGTGTTGAACCTCTCAGCTCTTGCTTGATTCTCAAACATGCTATGCAATCCCGTGATTATACTATGAGCATCTAATGTCTCATATTGTCTCTGAAGCTCAGAGGACATAGTAGTAAGCATGAGATAGCTCACATCCAGATAATCATTCTGTCACTTTTCATTCTCCCTATGCTGAGCAGCAGTAGCATTGTTGGGCAAGTCTTCTGGATAAGGTTCTTCAAGTACAAACTCTTTGCGCTCCTGCCTGACAACAATTCTCAAGTTGTGATACCAGTCCATGAAGTTTGTTCCATTCAACTTTTCTTTCCAAGAAATATATATATATATATATATATGAAAAATCAGCAACATGTTTACATTTAATCTTTCATCAAACAATTTAACAAAAGATACTCCCACTATGTATTTTGCAACAAAGTTTCTTTTAGCAACATTGTGAATCAAGATCCTCATTTTATTAGTGTCTAGTGAGCTTTGACATCATAGCTAGACAACTAGCAAAATAGATAAGCAATGCCATGCTAATCACATCCTATGTGACTCTCATGTTGTCGGGTGACATCTCCATGTACCAACTCAACCTATGCCCCAAGGTCCAAAACTGTTTTGATGACCTTGCCAAGTAAACCAACAATCTTTGCATATAGATGTTCGACATCTATCCTATCTCATCACAATAACCAGCGACAATCTGCTATGGCAGACCCATCACTGATGATCACAATCATGATAGGTACAATTATTAGAAGGGCATCAATCACACTTAATTTTTCTGAGGGAATCTATCCTACCATGTCATCATATCAAATATACAATGGCAATAAAGCAAGATAGATAAACATCATATGTTAGAAAATTAGATTGTATTGCACTATGATCCACAGAGTGGTGGTGATCTCTATCCCCATATTACTCACTTGGCACATGTTTGACATAGAATCAAATTCTATCCATCGATACAAACCCCAAACGAAATTTAAGGGGTGATGCACATGAAATACTATAGTGATACGCGCAGGCTACGATAGCATAAATCAAAATTTTTCTACCGCGTAAACCAGGAACCATGCAAGTATGAGATCATGAATCATTACCACTCAACGCGTTGCGCAGTGGAAGTAGGTACTAAGAAGACGAGGAACGTCAGTGACGTAGCGTGCATCGATGTAGAGGAAGTAGACAATCGCAGTAGCCCGACCTTCTCCTCATCGTGTGTCCACCTCGCTGTGCTTCCACACTGATCAGCACCACAAACCAGCGGCAGCTCTACCGGTATCCACACGTCTAGGGATGGAACGCCTCTCACGAATGTGCTAGCGCCCGTGCGTGGCTAGGGTTTGGCTCGGGGGGAGTGACGGCTAGGGTTTCTCACACAAACACCAGTCAAATCACCCCAAGAATATATAGAATCCATAACTGGGCCTCCGAGGCCCATAGGAGTCCTACTCAGATTCCTATCCGAATTGAGCACATATTAGATCTCCATCCAATCCCCTTATTTTGGCCCGTTAACTATGCGACCCCATAGGTTCATGTACACTAGGCTGCAACCCGAAAACTCCTTTTTGGGTTCACGTGTAAACAACGGCTCCTAGCATAACATATTGACCCATCGGGCAAACATAAAGATCATATCGGCTGAACCTCTAATATATACTTGTATAAACCCCTTTGCCTCACGATATCAATTAAGCTCAAGGCTAGATATGTGTCATCCTTTAATAGCTCAATCATTCACTCGATCCTGTGATAGATTACTTAACCTGCGATTGACTCCTCAATCACTTTTGGCATGGCCATGCACTTCCCTAATCTATAACATCGAGGGGCCTAGAAATTTCTCTCTAGAGGAGGAGCAAATCTCATCTTAATTATTCATATCTCACTACATGTTTCATAGCATGCCCAAAGACTACTTTTATAACTACCCAGTTACGGAGTAGTGTTTGGCAGCCCCTAAGCAGGCTACTACACATGTCGGGAACCATGATAATCTCAGGTCTAAGAACTCTACACCAACACTAAATGAGACCACTGATGGCACATCACATATAGCTCTTACAGTGTCTCATGTTAAGTCTATCCAACAACATGTTCCCTAACATGTATCCACATTATTGATTTGGTATCTCCATACCATAATCCATGAGTGACGGAGCATGAGGCTCCTCACCGGGAGACCGCGTGGGCCCCCCTTTGCCGGTTCGGCCGGGGGCGCTAAGTGAGGTTCTTCGCCCTCGATCTGAGGAACGTCAGCGAGAGAGGAAACGCGCAAGACGCGGGCGACGTAGACAGGTTCGGGCCGCTGAGAAGCGTAACACCCTACTCCTGTGTTCTGGTGGATCTGAGGGTCTCCAACAATACAAAGGGAATTCTATCTCTCCAACGTATTCGCCGGAGTCCTCTCCTTCTTTCCTAGGCCTGGGCCTCCTTTTATCTGATCAGGGGTCACCACATGGGCCTCAAGTTGCCTAAGAAAAGAAACATTCTTTTTACAATCAGGGCTAGTCTACAGCCGGAAGTGACTTCTGACAAGCATGGTGCACGCCTTCTGCCCCGCTCGCCAGCTCTCCCGGTGGACGCCCGTTTCAACCTTCATTCAATGGCCGGCGACTTCCTTGCCACGCCTGCGCTGAAATCTAGATTGGATCTGACCGGGACTGACATACCAACTCCAGGAGTTAGCACGCCGGCTCCGGCTAGGGACGAGAGCCAGGAGGCTCTCATCATTCCGACGGGACGGGGCGAGGCGTGCCATCGGCCGCCTGTCGCCACCTAACCCGCGATCTGACCGGTCTGTGACCGGTCACACACCGCGACCGGTCACGGACCGGATAAGCGTGCGCTGCGCCGCATTAAATGCGGCGTGGTGCGCTCGCCTGATCGGCTATAAATGCGGTTAGGTGAGCCCTGCTATGCTCACCTAACCCGCACACGTGGCGCCAAAATCACAGGGGGTCGGGGCGCCCCAGCCCTCGGGGCCGAAACGGGAGTGGCCCGACCCCTCGGGGAGACAGAGGAAGGGGTGGCCACGTCACCCTCGGGCCCGACCCCCCCGAGGGGGTCGGGACACGTGGAGGACCGCGGCTACCCAAGCCTCTAGTCATGACACCCCCGGTCCCATGTCACCGACAATGAGACATGATCATCAATCAATACATGTGTTGATCATTAAACCATATTTATTTCACATATGATATTTGATTAGGGATCCTTTAGAAATAGTAACAGACAACATAAAGAGTCTCATGAACGAATCACATATTCATTAACCAATAATGAGTTATCTATATTAAGGAACAACGCATGATAAATATGTAAACATAACATGTGATACAATCATCTCTATGATTGCCTCTAGGGCATATCACCAACAAATACAAGTACTTATTATTTCTGAAAATTATAATTATTAAATTAAGAAAAATGCTAAATTGGGAGTCCAACAAGAGAACAAGAGAACAAATAGGCTGTGATTAATTCCAAATTTCAAGACTTTCAAATCATGGAAAATATATAAATTATACTCTAAACCAAGTATAACTCAATATGTTAATTATGAATTTGTGAATTATCAACCATGAAAAGACTAAAATTTAGACTCCAAACTGAGGACAACTCAATACTCATTACTTCGAAATTTTGAAATTATTAAATCATAGACTAGCTATAATTGACATTCCAATGCAGGTAAAAGTTGATTTCTTCTATTAATTGCAAATTTTAGAATTATAAAATCATGAAAAATTTATAACAACTGAGACTTCAAGCTAAATCACTACATAATTGATTTTTTCCAGACGAAACCCCCTTTAAGTTACAGGCGGATCATAACTGCTCCCGCCTACAAAAAATGATCTCCCGAGCATGTTCAAGGAGCGCATGCAAAAATAAGCTTATTTTCGTATGTGGTCCTCTTAAGAGACTCACATGCGAAAATACCCCTCTCTTTCTCCCCACTCTTTTTTTCTCCCCTCTTCTCCCTCTCGCACTAAGTCCTTTCTTCTGTCCACTCCTCACACTCCCTCCCTCTCCCCACTCCTCACCTTCCCTGTCCAACTCTCCTACTCCTCTCCCTACTCTCTCCCGTTGTTAACGCCAAAATTTGGTAAGATTCTTTAGTGAATTCAGTTAATGAAAGAAGTCAAGCAGCAGATGGAAGTTTATCTAGAAGAGACCAAGTTCAGGAAAGAACCGTGAAGATCACGGCATCGCAGTTTAATTCTATCTATTAATTCGGCAATATTTAGTAATTTTTCTTTTATCTTTAGAAAGTTTGTCTAGTGTTCGATTAGGACTTGTATCTTTCTTTTTATCTTTAGAAAACTTGTATCATGTCCGATTATGACTAGTATCAATCTGAGGGTATAAATATGTACACCCAGGGTCTTTATAATATATCTCCACAGATCAATACAATTACTTTCGGCATATCGCCACCCTCTTTTCAAAGGTTTTACTCCTAGTGAGTTTTTATTTTTGAGCATGGGCTACATCGGTTAAGTCCAACCTCCGACGAGAAGTAAGTTTTGTCATCTTCGCTTGCATCAGTGTGGCTAGGACTTCCTCGGTTCAGTCTGATATTCTAATTGGGTCGAAGCAAGCGTTGCCTATCTGGTATATCGTCTCTACTTTCAATCGTGTTTTTGTTTAGTTTTACATCGGATTAATTGGGACTTCCTCGGTTCAGTCTGATATTCTGATCAAGTTGATGTTTCTCTAAACATGATGTTATTTTAAGATAGATTTGATATATCCATCATATTTGCATAGATCTATCAACTCATTGAATATTAGATTATTATATAGAATCTCATGCTGCATCGGTTAGGTCTGACTTAGTAAATTTTTATTGATCATCTAAATCTTGTTTAGATGATAGGTTTCATGATTATGTTTTATCGGAGTGCTAATAGATAAGTTATCTTTACATTGGACTTTCAGCTAATGTATGCTTTAACCATCGAGCCTACATTTAATATTCTGTATCAATATCGGTTGATTGGTTCATTGGACATATAATTCGTCATATTATCATCGGTCGATTTGATTGTTTGTTCAAATTCTTCTATTGTCTTTATCTAAGCGTTAGAATCTACATCGGATATATAGCCGATTGTTCAAAAACCCTATCGATATCGGCTAGTATCGCTACATCGGTTTATTGGCCGATCGGCTCTTTGATCATCAATTTATCTATATTGTTAGTTGCAGGATCAAACTGATTAGCACGCCCGAACCAGATATTTTAGAACCTGCACTATGGCTAAGCAGATCTCCCAGGCCTTCGTCTGTCATGACAAAATTTCACGTCAACACCCGTCCACACACCCTCACGACGACGGTGGCCTTGGGCTCGGGTCCCGTGACGGCGGCGCGCTCGGGCTCTCATGGCAGCGGCACGCTCAGGATCGGGCGAGGGCGGCATGTTCGGGCTCAGGCGAGGGCGACGACAACGTGCTTAGGCAAGGACGGCAGCGGGCAAGGGCTCGGGCAAGAACGGCAATTGCGGTGGGCTCGAGCAACGGCTGCAGGCGAAGGCGAGAAGGATCACGGTGGCAGCAGCGACAAGAGGGGAGAATCCGGTGCCCCTCCCCCTCCTGTGCGGATCTGACGGCCGCTCCGCCTCCCACTCGCGCGGATCCACCAGTGACAGCGATGGGAGGATGACGACGACGACGGCCATGGCGATAGGATGATGAGAACGATGACGACAATGGCGGCGGCAACGACCGAAGGATGACGATGACGACGGTGGCAGCGGCTTTTGGATACTAGGGTTAGGGTTTCGTGGTAGGTTTTCGATTTTTGAAAATTTTATTTTTCTTTTCTGATTTTTCCTTTTCGCAATCGGACAGCTTAAGCGCCCGCATGTTTTTGCATGCGGTTGCTCTTACCTGCATGCAAAAATCCTATTTGCACAGACACCTAGGTGCAGACAGGCCTCTCACCCGCCTGCAAAAATTGATTTTGGTCATATGAAAAAATCGAATCTATAGTAGAGAATGCAACTCAATACTAATTTTGGAATCATTGAATCATAAAAGCTATAATTGAGAGTCCAAACCGAGTACAACTTTTAAATTTTGAATTTCAGATTTATTTGATCATGGAAAAAGTAAGCTTTAATTAAGACTAGCTATAAATTGAACACGTACAACTCAATATGAGATTTTCTAGACCGTGAGAACGAACAAGGAGACTCCTTCTCCTATTATTACTTTAAGTTAATAGGTTCCAAATTTCTAAATAAAACTAAAGTAAATACTAAATCGAGGAGGCTTTGTTATGGTGGAACAATAAGTACTAGATAAGTTATGCATTTTTAGATGAAACGTGATCGAGTAGTGCCGTTCCTATAGATAATGTACAGTAGAGTATGGAGTGTCCATGCTGTAACGGCTGGTTTCACTAATACGTACAAATTACAGAAGCACGCCTCGCTAGCTAGCCATAATAATTGTGTACACGCCCACTCCATATACATGTGCCTCTCTTGTCCTGTATATATGTTCTTTTTAATTTGTGTGTGTATAATTAAATAAGCAGTGAAGTGAATCGATCTAATTAATTAATTCATGGATCGACCGATCGGGAATATACTGAATTGTTGAAGAAAAGATGGATCGATCAATTAATTGACCGGCGGCGGCTGGCCGGGTGTACTGGGTATATATATAGAGAGAGGGGGGCAAAGAACTGGAATTTTATAAGAGGAAGAGGGAGAAGAAGTGAAGAACAGGCTCCAGTAGTCCAGTCCAAGAGATCGAGAGGCAGAGGACAGGAGGAAGAAGAAGAAGGCAGGCAGGCCCCAGGCTTAAGGATAATCCAAGTACGTACTGGCCTGGGACTGGGAGGCAATTAAGGATGGATTGGATGCTTAATTTGAGTTGAGACTTGTTGAGAGCTACTAGCTGCTAGCTCGTCTCATCTAGGCCAGCAGAGGCTCTTCGCTCGCTTATCTCATCCATGGCTTCCAAAGCTATGTACAAGCTAGTATCTTAATTTCTGTCAATCTATGCTGAATTTACTGAATTCGATTGATCGTACGTTGTGGACCGATCGATTGGCTAATAATATAATATAAGCAGCTGGAGTAGCTTAATTACAACTTTTAGGCCGGAAAGAAGGAATTAATTTTCTGAATCGTTCAATTCTTTGTTCGTTAAGAAAGCATGCAGAGTACTTATATAACCTTCTCTCTCTATATATATATAAAACTTAATGTAATTATTACTATATATTTTTCTGATATATAATACTAGTGGATGATAGCTAGGAAGTAATTGAATTAATGTACTTAGCGAGCGTTTAGTTTGCTGCCTGCAGTAATAATAATAGAGATAGCTAGCTAGAAAGCAGAGAGTGATAGCTGGAGGTCCCTCAGGGTGAGGGAAAGAAATAAAGTGCAGGATTATCGATGGATATGTGATCATCCGGCCGCACGCCCTTATCCAATCAATCGATCGGCCAATACATCCGATAGATATGATCCTCGTATAGGAGTATATAGTAGTAGCTCATTATTGGTTGCCGGATTATTGGATCGATCGATTCCCCATGGCTTCTTTCCTGATTATGCATCTTAATTTGTGCCTCTACTGACCTACAACATGCTCTAGTACATCGATCAATACTCCACTAGTGAATAGTGACCCATCGATATCAATAGGTAGCCGACGACGACGTTTCTGTATGTTGTCCCTTTTAACTACTTCCTCCGTCCCATATTAGTGGTCGCTTTGACTTTTTTCTCGTAACGTTTGATCATTCGTTTTATTTGAAAAATTAATACAAATATAAAAAAGAATTATACATACTTAAAGTATTTTTGATAATAAAGCAAGTCGTAAAAAAAATAAATAATAATTTCATAATTTTTTGAATAAGACGAATGATCAAACTTTACAAACAAAAACAAAAAACGACGAGTATTTTGGGACGGAGGTAGTAATTAGCTTCTTAATTTATTAATTTGCACCCACTCCTCATCGATCCATCTCCATCGATATCATTAATTGACAGGGAAAATTTTTTTTTTCAGACAACAAAAACCGATCTGATCTGATTGATGTATATAAGTAACGATCGATTGAGACTTGCATCTGCTGCAGGCTGCAGGGGCGAGCATCTGAATCGATGAAAGCAATATGCAAATCTATCTATCCATCCATCCGATCGATCCCCAGCATCAGCATCAGAGCATACCTACATGGTCCATATGCATGATGAATATACTCATACCTCGATCATACCGTACGCCATAGAGAATCCAATTCCATCTCTTTATTTTCACGGTGTATAATAACTTTTTTATTACATACATACCCCGTATTTATTGAATATATATATATATATATATATATATATAGTGCAAGTGGAGTGGTGGAGTGGAGTAGTGGACAGGATCGGAGCAGCTACGAAAACTACAGTTACGACTAGATAAGATCACTGGAGTAGTACACACGCAGGCCACACAAGTGAAGTGATGAAAGCCACATTAATTAATGAACTAATTAACTGCATTCCTGCCTAGCTTGGCGAGAAGGAATATGGTCATGCTTGCCTCTTGTCTGCTATTTGGTGGCATCAATTTATACTACTCCTCGGAATGAGGACTCAACTAGTATTAAGGTTCCAACTAATTAAACTGTAGTACTGTTGTAGTACTGTAGTGGAGTATATATATCATATACCGTGCCTAGGAGGTAAGTGAATAATAATGATCGATCCCCATGTGCTCAAAATCAAAATCATGACAAGGCCACACTTCGAGCGCGGTTTTGATAAACTAATTAATTATTAACCAACCAAAGCAGTGTCCACTGTATATGTAGATGCTGGTAGATTTTCTCTCCTCCTTCTTCTCTATTTGGCTAAAATAGGAGCATCTACTTATTAAGCAGGGCAATACAATTCAAATCTATTTAATTATAGACTCCTATTCTTTGGGTATTTTAAATATTTTACTTTATAATTTGCTAAGAAAACTTTACTGATTCATCTGTCTAAACACGATATATGATGTGCGAATTTATCATAAAATTCAAATCTATTTCAATTACTCTATCAAATTAAATTTCTACGGGATGCAGTACAATAGAATTAGATCCATTGGATTAAAAGCAATGGATGACTTGTAATCATTTGAAAGTATGGGGAAAAAAGAGACATGCATTTTACATCATCAACTTTCATCGAAGTCAAAATTCATCCCTAAACTTCAAAATTGGATACTATTTATCCCTTAGTTTTTAATACCATTTTCTTTTTGAAAAATGTGTACGTCATTTTTTTAAAGAATTTTTCTCAGTAATTTACTAACTTTTATAATTAATATATATTTTAAACACTTTGAATTGGTCAAAAGATGAAAAGTAAATGGTATGAAAGGTTGAGGGATGAATAATGTCTAGTTTTGAAGTTTGGGAATGAATGTTAGACTTGATCAAAATTATGGATGTGAAGGGATTTTTCTATTAAAAGAATATGGGATGGTGACTTGTACAAGTGAATAAGCTCGGGCGCGTCCATTGCGGTTTCACCATGGCCAAACCATCTTGCAAGATTCCAATAAAATAGAGGCATGGAACATATTTTGAAAACTGTGAAGACGATATAGATAAGATGATTTGAACTATATAATTTCAACTACATAAAAAGCTAAGACAATGATTATACATGAAGTGGTAGCATATGTGAAATGGTTTAGTGAACTCTTAAAATTTTATTTAGGTGTTTGGTTAGGGAGAGGGACAGTGACGATAATTATAATGTCAATGCGGGAACACCCATGCATGGCAATTAAATAGGGAGTTATGGCAGCTGTTAGGAAGAGGAGAATGTATCTTTGCAGTAGAAGACGATAGTGCACTGATTTTTTTTCTTTTACTAATGACTTATTGTAGACTTATAGTTATAGGCATACAGAGCATATGATAAAATCATCATTCTATAATAATGCTCCGTGCTAACTTATCTCTATCAAACTATTATTGAATGATCTCACAGTACTCCTTATGTATTCATTATTCCCATGCTTGATATAGTAGATCGAATTTCATAGCGCAGCATTAGTAAAAGTTGCAAAAGTTTATTTGAGGGAAAATAAAATGATATACTGTTGTAGGCGCAGGAGGAGGCCATGGTGGCGTGGAGAGAAAGGAAGAGCAGCAGCAAATGCAGCAGAGGGGTTACCAGCTGCCCCGCGACTCCCGGGGATCCCTCGAGGTCTTCAACCCCTCATCCTCTTCCTCCTTCCGCCCCGCTGCTGCTGCCAAGTCCATGTCCCCCTTCCTTCCTATTCCCAACACTACTGCTGCCCGCAAGGAAGAGGATAGTAATGTGGCAGCGCAGCAGCGAGCGGCAGAGTGGGGCCTCGTCCTCCAGACCGACGACCACACGGGCCTCCCTCAGGGCGTCTCCGCGCGCCCCTCCTCCGGCTCCACACGCACCAGCTCCGAGGACAACCCGCAGCAGCAGCAGAGCACCTCCGCCATCCCACGGGTGTCGGAGGAGCTGCGGGCGGCGCTATCAGCATTCCCACAGACGTTTGTGGTGTCTGATGCCACCCGCCCCAACCACCCCATCATGTACGCCAGCGCTGGCTTCTTCAACATGACCGGCTACACCTCCAGGGAGGTTGTCGGCAGGAACGGGTTTGATCCTACCATAAAATTTCTCTCCTCGCACATACAAACACACATCAATACAATTCTTCAATTAATAATCAATTGTGTGTGCAGCCGCTTCCTTCAAGGCTCTGGCACCGACCCCCATGAGATTGACAAGATCAGGCAAGCCCTCGCCGCTGGCTCCAACTATTGCGGTCGCATCCTCAACTAAAAGAAGGATGGCACACCATTCTGGAACCTCTTAACCATTGCCCCTATCAAGGATGAGGACGGCAGGCTCCTCAAGTTCATCGGGTCAGCTATTTTCCCATCACATTAACATAGATCACGTAAACAGATTATTACATTTCAGCACCATATTTTTATTTCGCTGTTTGCATTGCCGTTCCAGGATGCAAGTGGAAGTCAGTAAGGGTGTGTTTGGTTGCTCGTATCCTTCTAGCCTAGCTCATCTCCCTCATCCTGGCTGAGCTTATCTTGGCTAAGGGAATCCATATGCGGTTGTTTGGTTGTTTGTATTGGACTAGCCTGGTTAGTACGAGATTGTGTTTGGTTGTTTGTATGAGAGATACGGTTTGAAAGAGATTTTGTTTGGTTGGTTGTATGGGTTTTGAGTTTGGTTACCTCTCCATTTAGTTGGGTAAGGTTACCTCTGTAATATCATATGAACAAATATCAGATTTCACCAGTTAAGAAGATGTTAATAATTTATCACATAAAAAGAATAAGATTGGTGTTGATTTAACCTTATACAAAATTGACAACATTGAAGAATTCATCAGAAAAAATTGACAACCTTTCTGCCCCAAAATCAAGACATTTCAGAACAGCAAATCAACACACCAATGATTCGAAACCAAGAACAGCAGGAGTGAACCAAGCAGAAAGATGCAATATTTGATCCCAAGACACAACAGCGGCATCACAGACACAACAATAGATCCCAAATACAACAGCAGCATCACAGAGGAGGAGATTAGCCACAGCAGCGGGTGATGCGGGAGCAACCGCGGTGGTAGGGGTTGGCGGAGGCGCCGGGGTGGTAGTTGTAGTAGCTGGCGCCGCGGCGAGAGCACGGCACGCTGTCCCGGCGCAAAGCTTGGTAGCTGATGTACCCTCTCCCGGCAAGCACGCAGCGGTGCGCCTCGCCGGACGCCGACCCGAGCTCCCCTTCCTCCTCCTCCAGGCACTCCCCCACCGTGCCCCTGCACTCGCCGCGCACGCCGCCGGTGGTGGACAGTATCCCCAGCTGCAGGTGGTGGTCGCCGCCACCCAGCGACGTCGCGGAAGACGCCACCGCCACAGCAAGAACGAGGACCAAGACTGCCAAGAACCTTACAGAGGCAGCCATGGCGCCGGCGGAGAACTCTCTAAACGGAATGCGGCGGCGGCGACGACGGCGACGGCGAGAGGGAAGGAGATGTGGGGGGAAAGGGCAGGAAACGTGTGGGGAGCGAAGCCTGTAGAGCCAGATCCGGTGGCGAGCAAATGAGGAGAGGGAGGTGACGGGATGCGCGACCCCCTTTCTCCACGCTGCACCAGCTCGTCCCCGTGCTGCACCCGCTCATCTTCGCCTCTGCACGCGCTCAGCCAGGCTCTCGAGCGAAGCTCGATTCAGGCGTTTCTCTTGGGCCTGGCTGGGGAGGCCGTTTTGCATGCGCACGCCCAGGCCTTGGAGGGTGTGCGGGCAACCAAACATCTAGCGATTGCATGCGCGGATGCGAGCCAAGCTCGATGCAAGTAACCAAACACGCCCTAAATACACTGAAGGGAACAAGGATACTGTTGTTCGTCCAAATGGACTGCCAGAATCACTCATCAAATACGATGGTACTACTAAATGTTTATCTTTTGCTACAAAAGGGTTTTATCCATAAAGTCTTGAAAATTTACAACCTTTGGTTTCAAGCTAAAAAAGAGAAAAAAAATCAACAATTAATATTTACAGCTAGATAGAAGGATCAAGCCCGTAGCTCAGTGTCTGAGCTCGTGTTGGCTCTCAAGAATCCACGCTTGTTGTCAGAATCAAGCAATAGCACCTTAAAAAGAAAATCTCAAGAATCACTAAGCATGTCAAAGAGCGAAGTGCCTGGCAAGAGAAGCTCTGAAGGTGGATCTTGCCGAAAGTATCTTAGCGGAACAAGGAGCTCGCTTCAGAAGATCAGCGAAGTACATGATCAAGGGAATAGAACTAGAAAATCTGGTCTACGTGCATTTATGGGGTATGCATACAAGTCAAATTATATAATATGTTGATTGCATTCATCTTGTTTGTTTTACACAATTTGTACATGCAGTTTTCTTGGTATGGGCCATGGAAGTGTAGAGAAGAACATGCTGAAACCTAGAGACGAAGATCCACTGATTGATAGTGATGATGAAAGACCTGAGAGCTTTGAAGATGAGTTTAGGAGGAAAGAAATGAGGAGGGGTATAGACTTGGCTACTACACTTGAACGTATTGAGAAGAATTTTGTCATCACAGATCCAAGATTGCCTGATAATCCCATTGTAAGATCCATATGGAACCTCTTTTACCTCTTACACCACACCTGTTCTTTCTATTAATATGGATATTAAATTTTCATGAATGTATGATTTGAATGTATGCTTTGGTTTATATTTCAGATATTTGCATCCGATAGCTTTCTGCAATTGACAGAATACAGCCGTGAAGAAATATTAGGGAGAAACTGCAGGTAAATGATGATCCAATCTTACCCCTTTTACTGCACAATTTAATTACTAGAAGGTTTTAAAATTTTATAGAAAATTTCAAGCTAATTTCAAGCTTTTGTAAGTTAACTACTGCACTTTTGCACTTTAACAGTATAAGTTAGCTTTTCATGTAAAATACTAGTGAATAACTTTCCTGGTGCTTTCTTCTGTCCTTTGTGCAGGTTTCTTCAAGGTCATGAAACTGACCGTGCAACAGTTAGGAGGATAAGAGATGCCATAGATAACCAGGCAGAGGTCACTGTTCAGCTCATAAATTATACAAAAAGTGGTATGCTATTCATCACTTGTCTGCATGTTCCTGTTCTCAACTTATATATATATATATATATATATATATATATATATCTTTTCACGATAAAGTTACCTGATCTTCATTACTTGGACAGGTAAAAAGTTTTGGAACCTCTTTCACTTGCAACCAATTGGTTGATCAAAAGGTACTACAGTGATGGACCTGGAAAAAGTTTGCTAAGTTATTCAATATATTTGTCTACAGTTCATTTGCATGTAATTTGATATGCGTCCAATTCGCCATTGGATCAGGGTGATGTTCAGTACTTTATTGGGGTTCAATTAGATGGAACTGAGCGTGTTCGGGATGATGCTGCAAAAGAAGGAGTCATGCTGGTTTGTATCTTTTTTAAATTATATTTGTGCAACTAACAGAAGCAACACAAATGGATACGGGCAGTCCCTTTGCCATGTCATGTTTTGTAGTCTAATACTTCTGGAGTTTTATTAAGAACTAACTGGAATTGCAAAAATGTTCGATACCCAGAAGTCAAAAGTAGTGCTATAGAACTTGTGATACATCTCACATATTATAAAATGCACGTGATTAGCATTCTCTTCTGCTAATTATTAGCATATTTCTCTTATCTTTTCCATTTTTTAATCTTCTGATTTTATTTTTTCTCATAATTTACCCTTTTTATGTCTCCACGATTGAGCAAATTTTGATTACAATTTATCACATTAGATTATCGTGTCACTGCTACCAAATTGTTTGTGAATATTTGTGACTAATTGCACCGAATTTAGACAAGGCAAGCCTAGAAACACTGCATGTGTTGTTGTATTGGTCCAGATGAACTAAACAGTTCAATGCTTACTATACTTTGCTATGGACCTGCAACTTTATGAAAGCATAAAAGCACATTTTGTTGAAAAAGTAAACTGGAATGTTTATGTGTTAGGTTAAGAAAACTGCAGATAATATCGATGAGGCTGCAAAGGAGCTCCCAGATGCTAATTTGGTAAGATTAAAGAATCACTCTTTGGTTCATCAGATAATTATATGCTTGCAGTTCTGACAGTAGCCCATGCTCACGTTCAGAGACCGGAAGATCTATGGGCTAACCACTCAAAAGTAGTGCTGCCAAATCCACATATGAAGGATAATGCATCATGGAGAGCCATTCAAAAAGTATGATTTGAATATAGTTTACTGAATTTGCTATGCGTTCATCATTCTAAGGTTACTGCATATAAGTGTCATTATCTGGACAAACTTAGGAGAGTAATTTACATGTCAACCTCTATGTTTTAAAAGTGTCATTTTCCTTAATCTCATTGCTATTCTGTTGTAGAATACAATAGCCTTTATAGAACACTGGTTATCTGTCTACTATATTATATATCATCACAACCACGAGATTTTTTCTATTGTATAACATAATGGCCTTTACAGAACACTGATAACTAATATCTCTTGTAGGTTCTTGAGAGTGGTGAAAGTATTGGTTTAAAACATTTCAGGCCTGTAAAAGCTTTAGGATCTGGCGACACTGGAAGGTAAATCCTTTTAAGGTTTGGTTAAATCGGATGAACATTGAGTTGTTGCCTTTTATTGCTAATCACTAGTGCAGATCCTCTCATCTGTGACGGGCTGTAATATAACTGGATTTTGCGGGCCGTCACAAAGAAAACATCTCAAACGGGCCTAAAAAGAGGCCGATTGAGATATGGTCGGAGAGACATGTTAAATGTGCATAGAATTGAAGCCCGTCACGGATGACACATATCTGTGACGGGCCTAAACTAGGGCCCGATTGAGATAACCTTAAATATCTCAATCGGGCCGTAGTTGGAGCCCGTCACAGATGACAAACATCTGTGACGGGCCCCAACTTAAGGCCCGATTGAGATAACCTTAAATATCTCATCGGGCTGTAATTGCAGCCCGTCACAGATGACAATCATCTGTGACAGGCCCCATCTTGATGCCCGTTTGAGATATCTACAAAGCCCGTCACAGATGGCACTCCTCTGTGACGGGCTTTTTTTTAAGGCCCGATAAAGATACTTTATATGCCCGATTGTTAGTGCACACTATAAATAGCCGCAACCACTAGAGTATCTGTATCCCACTATTCACAAATCTGGTGGGAGGTTGGAGGGGGCGAAATTTTTTTTCCCAAAGAAAACAGTAAATTCATAAAGGTAAGTGACAAATAATAATCATTAATTTAGAAAATTCATCAATTTTTATGAATTTAGCAGTATTTATCTTATAAGATGTTTCTCTGATTCTTTTTTCATTTCTGTAGAGATGGATCGAAGTTGGATGTATGCGAAATCTATGAAACGTCATAGTCAAGAGTATAGAAATGGGGTATTAAATTTTATTAACGTCGCGGAGGAGGATAGGAAAAGAAGAAACAGCGATTATATGTGTTGTCCATGTGCAGATTGCAAGAATGAAAGTATGTTTGATAGCCGAATGGACGTACACGCTCATCTGATACAACGAGGATTCATGGAGGGCTACACATGTTGGGTTAAGCATGGAGAGCAGGAATCAGGAAGTGGTGCTGCTGCAGACAGTACTGGTGCGCAAAATCAGGAAGATGAAGATGAGCATGACATGTTTGTACCTTCTCCACTAGGCGGTGAAATGGTTGATGTTGATCATGATCTGCTGCAAGACATGTTACGTGACGTTGAGGATCCAGCTTACAACGAGAGAGATTCCGTAAAGTTCAGCAGGTTGGTCAGTGACTCGCAGACGCCTCTGTACGTGTTGGCGCAGAATTTCGACCCGTCCAGCAACCAAACGGGTTCCGCGTTACCACGGCGGCCTGGGAGATCTGCTTAACTCCAGTGCAGGTCCAAATGGCTTGCCTAGTCGTAAGTAGAGCGTGCCAGTTGATTTGATCTGCAATCAACAAGAAACAAGCGAACCAAGTCAGAAAACAATGGCCGATCGGTCGGCAGACCGATGACACATTGTCATAGCCCAGCCGATAGGGCAAAGCTATATCGGCTCACTTAGAAACTGAATAAGACATGAATCTAATCTTATCGGCCTTTATTGATATGTAAACCTCAGCTAATAATATCGGCCGATAAGGACAACAAGGGTAACTACACCAGCTAATACTCTGGTGTAACCTTATACGAGCCAATCGGCCAGTATAAACACATCAACCATAAAGAAATCTTAAGATTACTTCACGATCGACATATTTATACTCATCGATCTGCATGTATAAGTGGCAAACATATGCAAGAAATATAAAGCAATCGCATATGTTAGATAAGACCGGCTAAAACCCCGGTACTATCCTTAATTACAACCGAAAACAGGCTTTGTGTTAGATCTCAAAACAGGACTAAGGTCGATGGCAACTCAAAGTGTGAATTGAGACTTAACACAAAGAAAATCAAGCCGTCGATTGCTTTTGGGGATGACAGATGCATTGAATAATCTAGCCAAGCATGAGAATTAAACCATCGTCGGCAATAAACCCTAAAACGAGTAAACTGCTGGCAAGGCTTAATCGAAACACCTGTCAAAACTATCCAAGACATGATAATCGACGATCACATCATCGAGGCTTGACGTGTCTAAAGCGACACGCTAGCCCCGACGATGCAGATCGTCGGGGACGAGTTCTTACCTCTGCTCCGAGGAAGCAAGAACTCGTTGAAGAAGACCTCTTGCGAGGGTTGGCGATGCGCCGAAAGTAGATTGAACTGGTTTTTTTGTGATTGATTCGAGAGAGATTTACATGTACAAACTATCGGGATATTTATACCCGAGGTTACAACATAACCCTTGTAGGACACGATCTTATCTACAGCTAACAAACAAGTCTTTGCGGCAGACTCTAGCCACAGGTTAGATCTAAACTACCTAATTTACAAGATACAATTGCCTAAAACCGAGCTTTATCTCTATTCGGCAACTTCCTTGAAGCTTACTTCGAGCCCAGACCAAGCCCACGTTGACACTGTCAACTCACAACCCGTATCGGCCCATGACCAAACCAAATCCGTATCGGCCGATATGCCCTTTATAGCAACACTCCCCAAGTCCGATACGGTTACCGAGTCCGATACAAAGCTTGGTCCGATTCCAACTCAATCCTTCTTCTCTGCTTCGGTTTCCTCTTTCCTTCCGAGTCAATTACCAAAATCCGTCGTCAACACAAGCCCCCCAATTCCGCTTCATTATATAATGTGGCGGAATTAGCTCCAGGGAACTCATCGACTCTTTGCTAGGTTTAACCTGAAAACCGCACAGATCCAGATTCGAATCCTCTCGCCGCCGATTCGACAAACCCCTCGTGTTCTTCAATTCCGGCGACCCCTCGGCGTCTCGTCAACTTCGACCCCCTTCACAGCGACCCCTCCAACGACAACGATGGCCTCCGCCCCGTTCTACGCCTCCGAGATCCCTGCGGTAAGTCGATTCTTTCAAAACCCGCATTATTATCATTTCCGCCGATTTCCCCAAATTAGGTCTTTACTTTCTGCCCCCCTTAGGCCTTATATTTTCATCGTCGTTCTCACGTTTTAGGTCTTCAAGAACCAAATCCTGATTCCCACCGACGATAAGTCCCATCGCTTCCTCTTGGGCCCCATGGGCGACTGCGACCCAACCTGGCTCATCAACGCCGAGACAGACAGAATCCCTTTCAGACAAGCCAAACCCACCGTTTCGGCGTGGAAGCACACCTTCAGATCATGGCCATCAAAGCTTACTGGATATAGGACTTGGCACAAAAGGATCGCTGCCGTCAAACAAGTCCACTGGGATGAGATTGGAATCGGCCAATGCATAACTCTGTCCCTGGCCGATACCAAGAAAAATGAGCCATTAATGTCAGCTGCCAGCTACTTCTGGTCAAATACCTTGAACTCCTTTATGTTCAAGCAAGGTCCGATGACCCCAACCCTTATAGATATCAAGGTACTCACAGGACTAGATATCAGCTCTGAGATCAACCCCTTCAGCCTCCTAGTAAACAGCAGTCACAAGTTGAAGACCAAGAAAATCGGAGGCTGGTCCGGATATATCTCTGAACACATGGAACAGGGATCAGTTTCAGAGCGAGAACACGTAGCTTTCCTGACGCTATGGTTGGAGAGATTTGTCTTCTGCGGATCGACCTGTGGCCCTACTACAAACTGTCAACACTTGGCTCAAGCTTTGGTCGACAAGAGACAAATCCCCTTGGGCCGATACCTTCTAGGAGCTGTATATCGGCTACTCCATGTTGCCACACAAGACCTGATGCTGAAACAGACTGTGGCTCATGGAGGACCATGGTGGTTCGTTCAACTCTGGCTAACCATATACACCAACACCATGGTTGATCGGCCACCTCTATCAGATTCCCGCTTTCCATCCAAATATGCCGATCACGAAGACCCGAGGGACAGAAGATGCATGTCGTACGGGGAAGCAGCCTCCATCTACCCCGGCGCAGATCAATCGGCCGATGATATGGCTGCATGGTTCATCCGCTTCTTCACCGGCCCTCCATCAGCCAGGATGGATATGTTTGTCTATACATCGGACCGAGACTTCGAGCTTCCAGACGACTTGCAACTGAGCTTAATAAATGACGACATGGAATCAAGGGAATTGTTCATGATCGGCCTCACTCCATGCCTGCTTCCAGTAGGTGTCTTTCAGGGAAGGAGCACCAGCTTGTCTTATGAGTTTTACACCCCAATGACAGCTGCTAGACAATGCGGGCTCGGACAACTTCCCATCAGCTTGCATCTTCATAAGCTCCTAGAGAGCAGAGGCATAGTCCCATCGGCCCTGATCATGAACAAAGCAATGGAAGTCGAGCTCCCTAATCTCGGCGACTGCGATCGGCTGCATCTGAGTGCCTTTGTGCATATTAACTTCCAAACCTGGTGGCAAGAGTGGGCCGCTCACATCTTTCATCAATCGGCCAGGTTCTATGTGACAGAACTTATCCAAGGCATCAGCCCTCAAGTCCCGGATGAGCCGATCCCATCTGTGAGCAACAGTGGACGGAAGATTTTCTACACTCAAGCCATAGCTCCATCGGGGTCAACCGTCTTGGAATCCATCATCGGCCTCACTGCCCCAAAAGTGGCATCGCTTCTTCAAGGCCCGACGCTTAAAGAAAACCCCAAGAGGAAAGCGCCGGCCAAAGGCAAATCGCAGAAAGCCAGCAAGAAGGCCAGAGCTGATGACCAAGCCGATGCCGAAGAACTAGACCCCTCCTTGGAAGAATTCCTCGAAGAACAAGTGATGGAGGAGGAGGTCGATGCAGCAGCGGCTGACACCCACGAAGAAGAAAATCCATCAGCCGAAACCACCCAAGAGCCATCGGCCGAAACCGCTGAGATCCCACCGGCCGATGACCAAGATGATGCCCCACAACCAAGAAGGACTAGGCACGCAGTTCGCAAGGTCAACATACTTTCTTCTTTGTATTTGCATAATCTTCTTGCACTGTTACATTTTAACTTCCTATCCTTTTCAGGCTGCGGTGTCGTCTGTATTGAAGGAGAGAACTCAATCGGCCCCTATGCCAAGATCCAAGAAAACAACTTTACAACGACGCGAACGGGCCAAGGCTCGATTGAGAACCCCTTCTCCCTCTCCACCACTCTCTCCGACTGTCTCGGTAAGAGTCAATTGTTTGCATAATTTTCTAACCACATAACCCTACTCACCAATTTCCTGCTTTTTCAGCCTAGGGCTCCATCACCTTCACCACATCGGCCAGCCCCCTCGCCTGTTATGTCAACAAAGCAAAAGAAGGCCGATGTAAGCACTACCAACACTCCAACACAGGTAACCATGATTACCCTGATCCTCTTTCTGCCGATTCCTGATTAACAAGGCTAACCTCGATCCATGTTGATATCTGCAGAACCTAGCCGATATGTTCTCCTTCGATATCGGCCAGTTCCTTGATGATGAGGATAAGGAACTACCCAGCGCAGCCAAGGCACCAATCTCCGACGATCTGAAGAACCGGCTGACTGACATTGGGAATCGGCTAGAAGCCTCGCTGGAGTGCTTGGTAGAAGACTGCTCCTCCATCAGAGTCAGGGTACAAGAAATCCAAGACGAACTGCCCGAAGACCTGATGGAAATCCTTACGCCGGCCATCTTCCTGGAACAGTACCGATTCAAGCTTTTCAGAGCAAAGGAAAGACTTGCAGAGCGACGACAGCGCGAACAAATGGAATCGGCTCTGTCCGCTAGCAAAGCTCAGGTGAATGCCGATAAGACCAGGTTGGACGAGCTAGCGGTGGAGCCGATCGTGCTGAAAAATAAGCTTGAAGAACTCCGTCGCCTCGAGGCAGAGCTAGAATCGAAGCTATCCGCTACACGCCAAGAAATCCAGGAAGTCGAAGCCGGGATAGCTGCATCGCCCAAGATCATAGAAGACCAGACGGCAAAGCTCAAGGCATCGGCCAAGTACCTCGCAACCCTGAGCAAGTCACTGAAACCAATCCCAGGGACGATGGCCGATGATGCCCAGGCTATCGAAGACGTTGAGCACATCCGTCGTAAGGCCATTGCTGCTATTGCAGACTTCATCGGGTGATGTAGCACATGTTATTTCTACAATGTAGAACCGTACACCTTATCGGCCATGCAGCCGAATTTGTTTCGATAATTCCAGCTTAATTTATTAATTCTGAAATCCTCTTTACCCTTTATCGGCCGTGCAGCCGAACTGTTTTGAAAATTCCAACCATATGTATCTTCAAGATGAACAATCCGATTATACGCAATCTCATCAGCCAGATAGCCGAAGTCAATCGCCAAACTGAACAATCTGTGAAAATTCCTGCATAAACCATCGCATCGGCCAGCAAGCCGAAGTCTTCTGATAATTCCTTGAAAATTCCTGTATGTAATGATGCCCCCCAAATTTTAGAAGATGAGGGCTCATGTTCTGAAATTTGAACTAAGGGCGATAGTATTTATCGGCCATCTAGAGACGATGTTTGACTACATCGGCTGTTATCATAAATCGGCTAGGGGGCCGATCATGAATCAATCCAGATACTGGGATAATACCGTTTCAAGTATTTGCCATTGAGAGCTCGTCCATAAATCTCGCCATCTAATCCCTTGAGCAGATAGGCATTGTGAGGAACACATCGATGAATGAGAAAAGGGCCTTCCCAATTAGGTGACCACTTGCCGAATTTGTTATCTCTGGAGCCGATCGGCATTATCAATTTCCACACAAGGTCTCCTTCCTCAAACGATTTGGCAACAACCTTTTTATTATAATGACGGGCCACTCTATCTTTATCGCGCTTGATTTTCTCCAAGGCCCGTAATCGAACATGTGCCAAATCGTCCAGTTCATCAACCATAAGATTATGGTACTCATCGGCTGTCAAGTCGTCTTGCAAAGCAATCCTTCTTGAGCCGATGGCGGTTTCCCACGGCAGTACAGCTTCATGCCCATAGACCAGCTGATAGGGAGGCACTTGGATTGCACCATGGCAAGCCATCCGATACGCCCAAAGGGAATCGGCCAGCGTTGTATGCCATTGTCTTGGCTGTTCGTCAATTTTCCTCTTGATTAATTTGATCAAAGACTTGTTGGAAGCCTCTGCCTGCCCATTAGCCTGCGCATAGTAAGGAGAAGAATTGAGTAATCTGATGCCCATACTGTCAGCAAATTGGACGAACTCATCGGACACGAAGATCGATCCCTGATCTGTGGTTATCGTCTGAGGTAACCCAAACCGATATATGATATGCTCCTTGACGAACTGAATAGCATCTTTGGAATCAACCTTCTTGAGAGGAACGGCCTCAACCCACTTTGTGAAGTAATCTGTAGCCACTAATATATACTTGTGTCCCTTACTAGATGGTGGGTTAATCTGGCCGATCATATCTATTCCCCATCCTCGAAACGGCCACGGCTTTATGATTGGATGCATAGCCGATGCCGGTGCTCTCTGAATTGCTCCAAATTTCTGACAATCCTGACATCCTTTATAATACTTGAAGCAATCTTCTAGCATGGTTGGCCAAAAGTATCCGACGCGCTTCATCAGCCATTTCATTTTATGGGCCGATTGATGGGTGCCACAAATCCCTTCATGTACTTCGCCCATAACGGTCTTAGCCTCCTCAGGACCTAGGCATTTGAGTAGGACACCATCAACCGTCCGATAATATAGGTTATCGTCCAGTAAAACATAGTGTAACACTTTATATTTCATTCTGCGTGACGCCGATTGGGAAGGGTTTCTCAAATACTCAATGATATCAAACCTCCAGTCATCGGCGTGCACGAGAGCAATCTGAATTGGAACGTCTTTAGCCATCGGCCTGTATCCCGATGCCCCCTGAGCTAAATCATTGGCTTCGAAATTCTGCTTCCTGGGTATGTGCCTCATCGTTACGATCCGGAAACCGTGTAATAACTCTGCACACTCCTCATTATAGACTTTGAGAATATCATCTCTGCACTCATACTCCCCAGAAAGTTGATTAATTACTAGCTGCGAATCACCAATGATTTCCACGGCATCGGCCTCGACTTCATGTAATAACTGCAAGCCCTTAAGCACCGCTTCATATTCTGCTTGATTGTTGGTATAGTAAGGCTTGATGGTGAAGGCGAACTCAAAACTTGCCCCCCGAGGGGATATGATAACTAGACCGATACCGCAACCGTGTCTGCAGACAGATCCATCGAAATATAACGTCCACGGCACAATGTCTGCATACGCAACTGAGTCGTCTCTATGTTGAACGATGAAATCGGCCAGGGCTTGTCCTTTGATCGCTTTGGCCGATTCATATCGAAGGTCAAACTCTGTTAAAGCAAAGATCCACTTCCCGACTCGTCCTTTCAACACAGGGGCCGATAGCATGTATTTCATCACATCGGCCTTGCTCACCACTATGCACTCGTTGGAAAGCAGGTAATGCCTCAATTTAGTACATGAAAAATACAAACAAAGGCATAATTTCTCTACCGGCGTGTACCTTGTCTCAGCGTCTAACATTCTCCTGCTGAGATAAAAAATAGCTCTTTTCTTGCCGTTAACATCTTGAACCAAGACTGAGCCGATGGATTTCTCATCGGCTGACAAGTACAACTTGAATGGAACTCCTTTTTGTGGAGGCATTAAAACCGGCGGAGAAGTTAAATACTCTTTGATATCGTCTAGCGCTTTCTGTTGCTTATCACCCCATATGAACTCTTCGTCGTCCTTTATTTTCAACAGTGGAGTGAATGGCTCTATTCGGCCCGACAAATTTGATATAAAACGCCGGACGAAGTTAATCTTGCCAAGCAGAGACTGTAACCTGGTCTTGTTTTCTGGAGGCTTGATTTTCTTGATGGCATCGATGTTCTTCTGTGTGATTTCAATCCCCCTTTCATGGACCAAGAAACCCAAAAACTGACCGGCCGATACGCCAAAGGCACATTTGTTAGGGTTCAACTTCAAACCATATTTCCTTGCCCTTTCTAGTACCTTGCGTAAGTCGGCCAAGTGCATATCATGTTCTCTTGACTTTACGACGACGTCGTCTATATAGACTTCAATCAGAGAGCCGATAAGATCATGAAAAATATAATTCATAGCCCTCTGATACGTAGCTCCAGCATTCTTCAAACCAAATGTCATGACGACCCATTCATATAGGCCGATTGCCCCTGGGCACCTGAAGGCTGTCTTATGAATGTCCTCTTTAGCCATAAAGATCTGATTGTAGCCTGCGTTGCCGTCCATGAAACTGATGATCTTATGCCCAGAAGCAGCGTCGACTAGCAAATCGGCCAACGGCATAGGGTACTCGTCTTTGGGTGTCGCCTTATTTAGGTCTCTGAAATCGATGCATACCCTTAGCTTGCCGTTCTTTTTCAACACCGGAACTATGTTGGAGACCCACTCCGCGTATCGGCAGGGCCTAATAAAATTGGCGTCGTAAAGTCTTGTGATCTCTGCTTTTATGGCTTCGTGCATATCGGCCTTAAACCTCCGAGGAGCTTGCTTAAAAGGCCGATAGCCTTGTTTGATTGGTAGCCGATGTTCTACAATCGATCGGCTTAATCCTGGCATCTCATGGTATTCCCATGCAAAACAATCTCTGAATTCTTTCAAAAGATCTATCAAATTATTCTTATATTCCTTTGGCAAATTAGCGCTTACATATGTCGGCCTAGGCCTATCACCTATTCCTATATCAATTTCTTCCAATTCATCGGCCGACGTAAAACCTTGTCCCAACTTGCCGTCTAACTCATCCACCGCGTCATCTGTGTAGGGGTTGTTGTCAACGGCGGATGGTGCATCTTTGCTAAAGTAACCGCTGGTCTTGATCTTCAATCGCCTCGATGTCGCAATCGGTTACCTTGAGAAAATCGGCGTCCCAGACTCGCCCGGACAAGCAATCGATTCCCTCCATCTCCCAAACTGCGAGATCGGCATTGGCGACATGTACTGACCGATCGGCCTGCACGATCTCGACTTGGTCCCCTTGCCATTGCATGAGGCATTGGTGCATTGTTGAAGGGACACAGCAATTAGCATGGATCCAATCTCGTCCCAACAACAAGCTGTAGGAACCCTTTCCATCGAAGACGAAGAAGGTGGTGGGAATTGTTTTGCTGCCCACGGTGAGCTCCACGTTCAGGACCCCCTTCACCTCGGATGCGTTGCCACCGAAGTCCTTTAACACCATATTTGTCTTGATAAGATCCTCAGGTACTTTTCCAAGCTTCCTGAAGGTTGTGTATGGCATTAAATTGACTGCTGCGCCACCATCAACCAGCATCTTCATCATCGGCCGCCCATTGATGAATCCCTTGATGTACAACGGCCGTAGATGTCTGTAGCTGGCGTCAACTGGCTTGTCGAAGGTGGCTTGGTCCGGTGACAACCGTAGCCTGGCTGAACTTTGTTCTTCATCAGCCATTGCTTCATCGGCCGCCTGCACACTGTATTCTGCTGGCAATATAAACACCATGTTAACAGGCGCCGATGCTGTCTTCTTACCTTTTGAAGCTGAGTAGCCCTGAGCTGTATTGGAGGTGCCCTCATCGGCCCTGGCCACCGTGGATTTTATTCTCCACTCTTTTCTGGTCTTGGTTGGCCGATGGGGTATTTCAGCTTGTTGCTCTTGGATTTGCTCTTTCCTCCTCAGCCTCTGACCCCGCCGCTTCTGTGTCTTGGTGAATACGTCACTTGGGCACCATTGGGGGTTCTGGACTTGCTCCTCATCTTCATCATGTTGATCTTGGTGCATCGGCCCCAGCCTTTCATGTACAGATTTCCGTTGCTTGGCCGGCCGATGCGTTTGTCTGCTTGAGCTGCCCTGATAAGAATCTTCTGTACCACTGCATGCAGGGCACTCCTGGATAGATGGCAACCTCATCCCTTCATTCCAGCAAAAGCGAAAAAACTCGCACTCCCAATGTGGGTCGTAGGAGTTGTCTTGAACGGCTTGGTCTTGAGCTTGTTCCTCCCGCCTCCGCTGATATTTTCTGATCAGACCCTCAGAGGTCTGGTGAGGCCGCTTGCCAGTCCGATGATCACCGCCATCGGCCCTGTCCGCCCGCACCATGTTGACTGGGAACGGGTGGCCTTCAATCTTCATCGGCCGCTTGGCATCATCGATCTTAATTCTGCCCTGCTCGATGGCCGATTGGATTTGTTGCCGGAAGATCTTGCATTCATTCGTATGGTGTGAATAGGAATTGTGCCACTTGCAATATCTCCTTTTCTTGATGTCTTCGGCCGATGGCAATACGTGACCTACTGGCAGTTGAATCTGCTTTTCTTGCAACAGCAGGTCAAATATCTTATCGGCCTTGTTGATGTCGAAATCATATTTGTCCTCTTTATCTCCTTTCTTGGCCCACTGGCAAGTTGTTGATTTCTTCGTCCGGGCCCACTCGGCTAGATCGACATCAGCGTCTTCATCGTCTTCATCGTCGGAGGCGTACTGATAAACAGTGTTAACCCTTTTCGCGAACTTCTTCGCCCCCTGGAATCGCTGCTCGTGGGCCGATACGCGTTGTGCCAGCTGAGCGAGGCTGTCAAATTCCTGCGAAGAGAACCTCTCGCGTATCGGCCCTAGCAATCCCTGAAATGCCAGGTCGGCTAACTGTGAATCGGTCAGACTGAGACTGTAACATCTGTTGCGTATATCTCTAAACCTTTGTATGTACTCAGGGACCGATTCATCCATTCGCTGCCTGATGGCAGTCAGATCCGACAGTTTCATCTCTTGTACACCATTGTAGAAATATCTATGAAACTGTTTCTCCAGATCTATCCATCCTCTGATGGAATTGCAGGGCAAGGAAGAGAACCAGGTGAATGCAGACCCTGATAAGGACAGAGGGAAAAACCTCACCCTCAACGCCTCGATAGTCGATGCCTCCCCACACTGCGCTAAGAATCGGCTGACGTGCTCATATGTCGAGACGCTGTCCTGTCCCGAAAACTTGGAGAAATCCGGGATCTTGTATCGGCCCGGCAATGGTACCCTGTCAAATTCTTCGGGATACGGGTGCCGATACACCGTAAAGCTCTCCTTGGGCTTCAAGCCGAATTGATCTCGCATCACTTCGGCTATCATGTCAGCCCAGTATCCTGCGGGCCGATGTGGGAGGTCCTACTGGTAGGATTGTTGGAGGCCCTCTGCTTGATAGTGCCTGGGGGAGTACGGCTGATAGTGGTGATCCAGGTTCTGCGCGCCGTACTGCCCTGCGGTGTACTGCTGATAGCCTTGTGGCACGTTGTATGCAGCTTGAAGTGGAGGACTATTGAACGCCGGGGCTTGCGGTTGTCCGGCCGATGGCTGGTGGACAGGAACTTGNATATCAATAAGCATCAGAGTGGAGAAATACACCAATGACTATACCCCAGTACATCTTGCATAGAATTTTTTTATGCTAACGGCATATTTAAAAAGGAATGGACATCAATCTCAGTAAAAGACATCCTAATACTTAATTGAAGGGAGTAAAGACTCTATAAGAATAAGAAAGTTCCAAAAGACAACAAAAGTAATTGGTCAAGAAGATACCTATATATAATGGAACTTGGAACACTTCCCTAAAAGTTGGTGTTAACTTTAGAATGAGTGAAGCCAGAGCAAGTGGTGGTACGGAAGCAGTATTTTAATTCAAGAACACACCAAGTTTGTGGACAGGGATTAAGCTAAGTGCAAAAGGCATCCCAGGTGACGACCACGAATAAGCCAAATGCTCTCTTTAGACTAATGACAGAAACCTGTAACACAAATAGCTAGAAACATTTATGCCACGCTAAATTCAGGTCTACCAACCAGAAAATACAACAGTTTATCCGATTGAAACGCTCGAATTAAAATACAAACAGTATGAATAAGAGGAGAAAATCTCTGAAGAGAGACAAGCAGTCAACTTCGGGACCATCGAAACAAAAAATTCCTTGCTTGTTTCATCAGCAGGAGACCCCATGAGACAAGCATATGCACATGGATGACCACCACTCAGCACTCAGCAGGACCAGCGCGAGTACAAAACGAACAGCAAAATACTCCGGCACTATAGTATATTACAATCTACAGTAATCTGAAGTGCGGCTCACGAATCACGACAGATGCAGGGACGCTACTATCAAGCATCGACCACAGAAGGAACAAGAGGAACATTTTGATTGCTTGGAAGCTACACAGATGCTGCAAATAAATCGAGGGCTTCGAAACTGACACCACGAAGCGAGTCCATCGATGCCTTCCTTCCGCGATGCCAGGGAAACGACCAATACGACAACAACAACAACCGTACGGGGCGGCTAGAACAGCAGTGCAGACTGCCAGAGTGCGGTTACCTGCTGGGGCGCATTGTGGCCGGCGCGGGGCTCGGAAGACGTCGGCGTCGAGCGGCATGTCGACGGCCGGAGCCGAGCTGGCGCCGGTACTCGCTGGTCTCGCCTGCGAGGCATGCCCCACCAGCATCCCCACGGCGCACGCGCACCACCACGCGGCCACCGCGGCGCCGATCCGGTACCCCCGGCGCCGCCGCCCCACCATGCCTGGCACGCACAGGGTTCCTCCTCCTCTGCTTCCGAGCTCTGCTTCCTCGATTCTTTCTTCCTCGTGAAGGTGGCGTGCTCCGAGGATGGATTGGGATTTGGGAGTGGGATATTGGGATCGGCTTGCTGGATTTGTATATATCGTGATCGATCGATGGAATGGATGGGTCGGTCAAAGTGGGCGCGTGGGGCGGGATGGAGAGGGAGATGGAATATGCTGAGGCGATGGTGCCAAGAAATTAAATCCCGGAGACGGGGACGGCCGGAGGCGGAGTCGCGGAGAATTGATTAGTTCACGTTTGAACACGCATGCATACAGGGGAGGGAGGGGGATTGGCGATTTGGCGGGCGAGTGAGACGGCTTACTGGCTAAGTACTTGGTTTAGGGAGGGAGGAGACAAACTGACGAGTGAGTGTGGCGAGCTGGATCCAACATGGACTTTGTTTGGATAAATTGAGTAGGAGTAGTAATAAACAAGAGGAAAGAAAAATAAACTATAATAATAATAATATTGGTCAACTCGAACTGTTTTGCGGAATCTCTTTGGCCGAATTAGAGTTTCGGATGTTGGTTTCGGGTTTGATGAATTCGCGATTAAGAGATCTGGATTTGCGTCTGTAATGTAATCACATCATCTCCCCGAGCTGATTCGAATATGAGATGCAGCCGGTGCTCTGTTTATGGGGTGTTTATCCTCTAACTTTTTCAACTCACTCTCATTTTTTACGTGCACGTTTTTCAAAAAACTAAACGGTAATATTTTTTACAAAATTTTCAATATAAAAATTATTTTAAAAAATTGTATTAATTTATTTTAAAAAATAAATTAATACTTCATTAATTATGTATTAATAAATCGATTTAATTACGTGTCCGAAAGATTGGCTTCCAACTTCGTAAAAAAACGTAGCCTAACACTATAGATAGGAGTAGCTTACGCTATGACTGATGACTCGCATGCAGTTTCCAGTTTGCACGCTTCATAGGTGGCCCACCCACTGACTGCCCCTGCCCTTCCTGCTCCCACTGCACGTCACGCCGACGTCGCCGGCAAGTGGCATGTATATGGGACAGACGCCCTCACATAGAACAGTAAAACAGACTTGGACGTTAAGGGCATCCGCAATGTGCTTCCAAATCAGATATAGGCAATAGTTTAATTTTTATATCAGGTAGTACGCATTGTGAAAGTTTAATTTTATATCAGGTAGTACGCATTGTGAAACCAGTAAATAGCTATTATCAAACAGGAACACTACAACCTGATAGTAAGAAGTAAAAAACATTGATTCTTTTGACATGTATCGATTCTCACCACTCTTCCTTCATGTAATTGGTTGTTGCTAAATTTTATGTTATTATGGGACTCACCTTATTACTAGTTAGATATTGTGAAACTTTTAACAACAAATACCTTTTTTTATTGAATCTCACCTTATTTACTAGTTGATAAATATACATCGGTGATGCCGAGCGCTTCCACGACGAGGAGGGCGCAATTGCGGCCTTGCGACTATGGTCCTATGGAGTATGGACCATGCCGCATTGACACCGGCGTGCGCAGAAGCCACCGTTTCTTGCAAGTGATGGACCATATATATCCGCATAGACAAATCGTCCAGGACTGCGATAGTGGCCAGTGGCACGCCGGCCATTTACCCACGCAATGCGAAGGATATATGCATGCGCGCGCCCGAGCTAGCTAGCTAACTGCTCTTGCTTGAGTTTGACGAGTGGGGACTACGGACTGAAGCCTTCCTTCCTGCCTCCTGTACAGCCCTCTCTGCATGTGGTTGCAAAGCCGCATCGCCGTGCGTCGCGTGAAGTGGCTCGTCGGCGTCGCGCGTGGTGGCGGCTCCAGGCACCGGACCGGGAGATCGATTTGCCGTGCGCTTCAGGAAGAGGAGTCTCTCTCATTCACACCGTTGTGTGTGCTGTGTGGTGCAGGCGACATACCCCGCCCATGAATCCATGATGAAGAATACCCTGTTTCGTTAAGCAATCGAGAATCCACGCTTGGCAGCTTGCAGATGTCGCGATCCGAAATCCCACATACGGGAGCTGAGCTCCAATCAGAGAAGCGCGATCTACCAATAAGAATCCGAATCCTCACGGTGACAACCTCACACATACGACAGTAATCGCCAATCCAGACCAGGCAATGAGCAGCTCGCTTTCCCCATACGTGAGAGTACTCCAAAAACAGGTTACACAAAATATTGTACGAGTTAACAAATATGCGAGGGTGGTGTGAGGGGGCGCACACAAGAAATTTTGATGAGAATTCACCATCAGACATTCGCATGTGGCCCTCCGGCCGAGAATAACCCAATACAGAAGCAAAAAGAATGGTATTTTGTATGATCTTTTTCTTCGTTTTCCTTGCAACTCAGCACTATATTTCTCAATTCACAACGGGTCACCGTTACAATGAATACAATAAACGCAATAACACGTAGACAAGAATTTAGCTCGGTGGAGACAGCCCCTGGTTCCATACATAGTAGTACTATCTAATCGTTACTGTGTCTTCTCGGCGCCATATCTTGTTTCCATCAAGTAATCGCGACCCAAGATAAAGCAAGAATGTGGTCTCTCCATGGGCTCTACAAGTTTTGTATCTTTCTGGTCCTGTAACTTCAGGCAAGAGCCGTGGATACAACATTGGCTAGTAATGGAGGGAACTAATCAGCCATGCGCCTACTTATTTGACATAGATGAGTCCATAACGCTGCATGACTTGTCCATGAACTGCACAAGGGAACGCAAGAAGGAAGGAGAGCAATATTAGTTCAAGTATGACAGTATAGGCATGTACGATATAGTAACGACACCATAAAAATCATATATGTTTGTTCAAACAAACTAGGCGTTATAAGCTATCGTTCTAATGGAGCAGTAGAAGGTAATTATAAACATTATGCCAATATAGTCCTAAACCAGATCTTAGGAAACAAAACCATATTTTATATTCGCATTTTCGACTAACAGATAGTAGTTACAAAAATGCTATGTATCTGCTCTGGCAATTATGGTGAGGAGACCACCATTTAGTTTGTAGGAAATGACAACAGACCATTACTGAAAGAAAGAAAGAAGTGAACATATATGTGGTGTTTTTAACCATGATCACTAGAAAGCATGAAGACCGCTCTATCATGACTTTATGGGGACTATTGCCCTTCAACCTGCCCTTGAAATGTTAGGAGTCTCAGTGCATACATGGGTGGACTCTTCTGGTCACAATATTCAGGTCTTTGGAAAGCACTAATGTTGAAAGTGAAAAAAGGCTTGGATGACTTGAAGAGTGTCTAAAGGAAGTCCTACGGAGATAGGATAGCAAACACAACGCCTATCTTTCTCAGGGGCATTGTAATTTGCAAACAAGTCTTAAGGATGGCTAAAGACTGATTAAGTATTACTAGCACACAACAAAGGCTTGAGTTGGTTTCAAGTACTTTATACTTCAAACAAATCGTACAGCTGCAACAGAACAACAGAAGGAAAGCCTCAAACTAGCATTACCTTTTTCATGGAATGTAGTTCCCGTCCAAAAGGCTCCAGGAACTTCATCTCTATATCAAGGGGCCAAACCTACATAGAAATGACAAAAAGGGTAAATTTAAGACCGAAAAAATTGGGTGTTTCACAATTCACAATATTTCATACTAGCCATGTTAATTGGCTGGGGTTTTCATTCACATCAGTTGACAATTTGTGATATCATTCTACTATTCTAGTAATTCAATCTAGTGGTGCTGTGTACAAATAGTGAGCATGCAAAGACCGGCAAGGCATAAAAGCACAGAAATCAATTACTGCAAGTAAATACAAAGATTGAAAAGATGTAATTTATTGAAGTACTCAAACACCATAATGTGAAAGGTACATAATTTATTCTCAAGCTTTTAAGCAATTCATGATATTCAACTTAAGCAAAGGAAAAGGTTTTGAGCTCTCATATGCCTAGCAATGGCAACCTTTGATAGAGAATTCAACCGAAAGCATGAAATGAGTAGTACCACAGCATCAGAGTAGCCTCAAAGGCTCAACCTTAACCTAGTATCCCCTGTGTTTCCTATTTTTTGACAAAAGATAAAGCTGAAACACTATAGGACAATATGAACAATACAATACAAATCATTGCTGTGTAAATTGCGTAACTGTTTAATCAACTATCCCTAATCCCATCGATACTTTGTCTTCTGTAATTTGTATGACTACGAAATTGACAAAACCAACCCACTAAACCAGGCAATTAACAAGCATAGCCCAATCAATATTTAATGATCAAGAAAAGCTCAAACCAATCACAGGCACCGAGCACCGAATTACCAACCATAACGCATAATTGAGCAAAACTAACCAACCAAGATCAGGCATACATCCCCTCACAAATAACATTTCATTGCGTTCAATTTAACTAAGGGTTATATCGATCACATATGCGTAACGATTGGATTGCAAAAATATACTGCGATCGAAAGACCGGTTCGTACCTTGAGGCCCAGCAGCCGCAGCGGCGCCTGTTGCCCGGGCACGATGCACTCCGGCCCGGCCGCCTCCGCCATCGCCTCCATGGCCAACCCTCCCTATCGGATCCGGATGCTGCAGAGCAAGCCCAGAATTAGAATTACCCCTTCCCCTACCAACCGAACCGAACCGAACCCAAAAAAAAGTAGAGCAGGCCCGGGGGACGCACCTTCATGACGGCGAGGGCGTAGGCGGAATAATCATCCTGCGCGACGCGGAGGACGGGGGCGTGGTGGATGGCGCGGGACGGGGCGGATCCCCGCCGCGCCGGTTGCGGCGGCCCGCCACGGCGCGTCGTCCCCGGCGAGGTGCGGCGCTTGTTCGCGGCGGCGGGGGACACGGACGACGCCGGGGCGGTGGTCGAGGCCGCCGGCAGCGCGCCGGGGAGGAGGCGGAGGCGGTGGTGGTGGTGAGCGACGCCATCGTCGAGGATACCCGGAGAGGATAAGGGGGGGGCGGAGGAGTTCCGATTGCGTGTTGGGCTCGCGTGTGGGGAGGCGAGGCGAGGGACGGGAGGTTGCGGGGCAAGGGATCTTTTATTCGGGCTTTGGCTGGGTTGGGTCTGGTCGAATCGGTTCGGTCCGAGCCGACGCGATGAGACGCGGTACGCGTGGTTTGTTCTGGCCTTCTGGGAAGGGGGCGGGATGGCGTGGCGTGGCGATGCGCTGTTGGGGGTGGTTGACGTGTGGGGCCGGCGGCGTTAGCCAGCTAGGGGGCGCGCACGTTTGGTTGAAGAGTTCGAAGTTGGCTTTGCGTGTCCGGGTTAACCAATGGGATGTCAAAGGCCGTTTTCTTTCTTACTCCAGAAGATGAGCCGAAGGTGGTCAAAGTGTTGAGGCTGCTTGTATTTGATATGAAAGGGTTTGTTCGATTCGTGGTATTAAGGGGTGGTGAGCCGAAGGTGGTCAAAGTGTTGAGGCTGCTTGTATTTGATATGAAAGGGTTTGTTCGGTTCGTGGTATTAAGGGGTGTTTGGATTCAGAGATTAAATTTTTTGTGGTCAAAGTTGAAGGATTAGAAAACTTATATAATGAAATATCGAAAAGTTAGTTTGCGCCCTACATTACGAAGGGAGTTAGGACACAAAATCAATATGAGAGTACCATGGTTTAGTGGGCTATCTATATATGCACGTATGCGCACAAGTTAATTTCTTTTCTTTGCTTTTAAAGAAATGCAATTAATTTCAAGAGGAATTAGCCTTGCTTAATTGCTTTATCAGTTCAATAATATTTCCTTCATAACACGTGGTGCAGCTAGAGGATACTCTATCCAAAGTATCGTTGATCTGTACTACCTGGTTAATTGCGCCTTTATTTTTTAATAATAAAAAATTGTTTATGTTCGATTCGTGGTATTAAGGGGTGGTGAGCCGAAGGTGGTCAAAGTGTTGAGGCTGCTTGTATTTGATATGAAAGGGTTTGTTTCGGTTTCGTGGTATTAAGGGGGTGTTTGGATTCAGAGATTAAATTTTAGTCCCTGTCATATCGGATGTTTAGGCGTTAATTAAGAGTATTAAACATATACTAATAATAAAACTAATTACATAAATGAGAGCTAATTCGCAAGACAAATTTTTTAAGCTTAATTAATTCATAATTAGCACATGTTTACTGTAGCATCACATCGGCTAATCATGAATTAATTAGGCTCAATAGATTCGTCTCGCAAATTAGTCCAAGGTTAATGAAATGGGTTTTATTTTTTAGTTTACATTTAATACTTCTAATTAGTGTAGAAACATTCGATGTGACAGGACTAAAAAATTTAGTCCCATCCAAAACATACCCTAAGGCTGAGTTTGGTAAGCTTGTGTTGGGAGTTTATTCTCTTCGCATGAAAAAAACATATAATTAATTAAGTATTTGTTAATTTTTTTTAAAAATGGATCAATATGATTTTAAAAACAACTTTCATATAGAAATTTTTTTGCAAAAAGCGCACCCGTTTAGCAGTTTGAAATACGTGCGCACGAAACATATGGAAAAGGAGTTGGGAAGAGGGGCTGCCGAACAAAGCCTAAATCCTTACAAGAAACAAATCAGTGAAGAATTGAGTGGATCCCTCCATCTTACTTAAAACCCTGTGGGGGTTGCTTCTCCTGATCTCATTCTTCAAATCATGTGTTTTGTTGGCAGGGATTCTAACAGTATATTGGCATATGAAACAGCAAAGGCATGAAGGGTTTTTACAGAAAAAAAGCATAAAATTGGAATCAGTTTTTGGCAAACAAATTTGACTGCACTATTATCTGTCCAAAAATGTATAGTCCTGTAATTTCATCCACGGTTTCTAAATTCACAACTGTGTTGAAAGTTGAACTCACCCGAACAAGAACAAATCCCCAAAAAGTATACAAATTATAAAGGGTCCGCAAATTCACAGCTTGGCAACAAGTAAAATCTGTAAAACAAATACAACCTACACCTACAAATGCAAATGCTAGTAATTGAAATCTGAACCTACTAATGCAAAAGTCATCAGATAATCAGATAATGAGACAATGACACAAGTCTTTCTGGCCATCAACTAGTACTAATGGTAGGAGTCAATGCATCCAAACCCTGAAAAACATGACGAAAGAGCTTGGTAGTGTTAAAGTACACTAAACAAACATTTTTGAAATTAGATATGGGCATTGATCCATCATGTTTAACTAATTGCTCTATAAACTATGAAAGTTCAGGAAGGACAAGCAAAATTGCCTCTGGAGAATGAACTATTTTTTTGCTAAACTTAGTCTTTCTTGAGTTATAGGAAGTACAAATTAATACTATTGACTTCAAGCGGTAACATGCACTAGTGCAGATCCTCTCATCTGTGATGGGCTGTAACATAACTGGATTTTGCGGGTCCGTCACAAAGAAAACATCTCAAACGGGCCTAAAAAGAGGCCGATTGAGATATGGTCGGAGAGACATGTTAAATGTGCATAGAACTGAAGCCCGTCACGGATGACACATATCTGTGACGGGCCTAAACTAGAGCCCGATTGAGATAGCCTTAAATATCTCAATCGGCCGTAGTTGGAGCCCGTCACAGATGACAATCATCTGTGACGGGCCCCGAACTTAAGGCCCGATTGAGATAACCTTAAATATCTCATCGGGCTGTAATTGCAGCCCGTCACAGATGACAATCATCTGTGACGGGCGCCATCTTGATGCCCGTTTAAGATATCTACAAAGCCCGTCACGGATGGCACTCCTCTGTGACGGGCTTTTTTTTAGGCCCGATAAAGATACCTTATATGCCCGATAGTTAGTGCACACTATAAATAGCCGCAACCGCTCAGAGTATCTGTATCCCACTATTCACAAATCTGGTGGGAGGTTGGAGGGGGCGAAATTTTTTTTTCCCAAAGAAAGTAATCATAAAGGTAAGATGAACAAATAATAATCATTAATTTAGAAAATTCATCAATTTTATGAATTTAGCAGTATTTATCTTATAAGATGTTTCTCTGATTCTTTTTTCATTTCTGTAGAGATGGATCGAAGTTGGATGTATGCGAAATCTGTGAAACGTCATAGTCAAGAGTATAGAAATGGGGTATTAAATTTTATTAACGTCGCGGAGGAGGATAGGAAAAGAAGAAACAGCGATTACATGTGTTGTCCATGTGCAGATTGCAAGAATGAAAATATGTTTGATAGCCGAATGGACGTACACGCTCATCTGATACAACGAGGATTCATGGAGGGCTACACATGTTGGGTTAAGCATGGAGAGCAGGAATCAGGAAGTGGATGCTGCTGCAAAGTACTGGTGCGACAAAATCAGGAAGATGAAGATGAGCATGACATGTTTGTACCTTCTCCACTAGGCGGTGAAATGGTTGATGTTGATCATGATCTGCTGCAAGACATGTTACGTGACGTTGAGGATCCAGCTTACAACGAGAGAGATTCCGTAAAGTTCAGCAGGTTGGTCAGTGACTCGCAGACGCCTCTGTACGCCGGATGCAAAGCAAAGCAGACCAAATTATCAGCTACCTTGGACCTAATGAAGACTGAAGGCAAGTAGTGGATGGACAGACAAGAGTTTCACAGAGCTTTTGGGAATTTTGAAGGCCATGCTGCCTGATGGGAACACATTGCCCGAGACGAACATATGAAGCAAAGCAGGTTTTGTGTCCCCTGGGGTTAGAGGTCCGTAGAATTCACGCTTGTCGCAAACGACTGCATATTGTACCACAAGCAATATGCGGAGTTAGATGCTTGTCCTGTATGCAAGGCCTCTCGATACAAGCGTAAGAAAAGTCCTGGACGAAGGAAAAAAATCAAAGACGAGGGTGGTCCCGCGAAGGTTGTGTGGTATCTACCTATCATTGATCGTTTCAAAAGAATATTTGCAAACCCCAAGGAGGCAAATTTAGTACGTTGGCATGCCACGGAGAGAAGGAACGACGGTATGCTAAGACACCCAGCGGATTCGATTCAATGGAGGAATATCGATCGAAAACACAAAGACTTTGCTGCCGACCCCAGAAACATGAGCTATGTCTGTGTACAGATGGCATGAATCCTTTTGGAGACATGAGTAGTACTCACAGCACCTGGCCAGTTCTTATTTCAAACTTTAACCTACCGCCATGGTTGTGCTTTAAAAGATGCCGTTGGGTCAATATACGCACTGGTGTTAAAGTCGATAAGGAAGGCTTCACTTTAGTAGATCTATCCAAGGTTGGATACGCCGACGAACCATTCGTACTTGCGAAACAGGTCGAGCAGATTTTCTACATAAAGGACCCCGCGAACAAGAAGATGCACATCGTGAGGGATGGCAAGCGCCGAATTGTTGGTGTTGACAACGTCGTCGACGAAGAAGAATACAACCAGAATCTTCATGTACGACCTCAAATCGACCTTGACGATGATCCACAAGAGCCTGTGGCATATACTCGATCAGATCATACGGAAGGCATAACCTTGTGACCCAAGCCGTTGTACACATGAAGTATTTTGTATTAGTAAAAAAAGCTTAGGTAAATTGGTGCAACTTGTAATAATTTTTATTGCGAATTTAGTGAATTATTGTACTTCACTTAATTATTTGGGATAATAAGTTAATTATTGTGAGTAATGAAAAAGTAGTGAATTCTCATTGTGAAGTATTTTTTTGCAGTTATTTACTTAAAGTTCAGGTCAATGATGAACAGGAGTCAAATATCATCCGTGACGGGCTCTAGTGTAGGCCCGATAGAGATGACGTCATCTCTATCGGGCCTACACTAGCGCCCCTCACGGATGATAGCATCCGTGACGGGCCCTAATTTAAAGCCCGATAGAGATGACGTAATCTCTATCGGGCTTTAAATTAGGGCCCGTCACGGATGCTATCATCCGTGACGGGCGCTAGTGTAGGCCCGATAGAGATGACGTCATCTCCATCGGGCCTACACTAGAGCCCGTCACGAATGAGTCATCCGTGTCGGGCTTTTGTTTATGCCCGATTGAGATGTCACAGAACACTGCATCTTGATCTAGATCTGGATTGAAAATTTTTCTAAGTCACAGAACCCTAGTAGAGGCCAGCACGCACTGAGAGCACGAAATTTTTTCTAAGTCAGAGAACCCTACCAGAGGCCTCCTCGGCCGCCACCGCCACCACCAGCCTCTTCGTCCGCAAGCGCCGCCGCCGGCCTCGTCCGCCACCGCCGCCGCCGGCCTCCTCGTCCGCCACCGCCGCTGCCGGCCTCCTCGTCCGCAAGCGCCGCCGCCGGCCTCCTCGCCCGCCAACGTCGCCGCCGGCCTCCTTTGCAAGCGCCGCCGCCAGTTAGCTCATTTAGTGATTTTGAAATAATTTAATGAAAATACTTTAATTTTAGGTTATTTTAGTTAAGTTTAGTGATTTTAGTGATTTTAGTGATTTTGAAATAATTTAATGAAAATACTTTAATTTTAGGTTATTTTAGTGATTTTAATGAAATGTAGGTTATTTTAGTTAAGTTTAGTGATTTTAGTGAAATGTAGGTTATTTTAGTTAAGTTTAGTGATTTTAGTGATTTTGAAATAATTTAATGAAAATACTTTAATTTTAGGTTATTTTAGTGATTTTAATGAAATGTAGGTTATTTTAGTTAAGTTTAGTGATTGTAGTGAAATGTAGGTTATTTTAGTTAAGTTTAGTGATTTTAGTGATTTTGAAATAATTTAATGAAAATACTTTAATTTTAGGTTATTTTAGTGATTTTAATGAAATGTAGGTTATTTTAGTAAAGTTTAGTGATTTTAGTGAAATGTAGGTTATTTTAGTTAAGTTTAGTGATTTTAGTGATTTTGAAATAATTTAATGAAAATACTTTAATTTTAGGTTATTTTAGTGATTTTAATGAAATGTAGGTTATTTTAGTTAAGTTTAGTGATTTTAGTGAAATGTAGGTTATTTTAGTTAAGTTTAGTGATTTTAGTGATTTTGAATTAATTTAATGAAAATACTTTACTTTTAGGTTATTTTAGTGATTTTAATGAAATGTAGGTTATTTTAGTTAAGTTTAGTGAAATGTAGGATATTGTAGTTAAGTTTAGTGAAACTACTTTACTCTTAGGCTCTATTTTTAGGTTATTTTATCCGTATTTAGTGAAATTAACTTTGTTATTTTCTAAGTTATTTACACGATGTCTCAACAAGGTGAACCAATGTCGACGACAACTAGTGGGTCCTCATGGGCACGGAGTCGTAGGACAGGGAACAAAACCCCTAAGGAACGGTACACCATAGCAGAGGTTAACCAGGTTGGACTGCCGACGCGTCCTCGGATTGTCCTCGCCAAGTTTAGGTCGATGTGCGGTGTCCTAGGGAGGGAAAACTTCACAATCCTTGTTGATGACATCAAGCATGTGCCCGAAGCGGAGAAGAACGCAGCTTGGCTCAAATTCAAGGAACGCTTTGAGTATCCTGCAGCCGACGAGGAGCATCTCAAGCGGGCTGCTTTCAAGACTATGGGCAATGCTTGGAAGAACTTCAAGAGCAGGCTGGTCACGGAGTTTGTCTTAAATCCGACGACCCCTGATCCAACAGAGCAATGGCCCTTCATCACGGCTGAAGCTTGGGAGCAATTCTACGAGAAGAAGTCGACCCCAGAATCCCGGGCCAGAAGCGAAGCTTTTCGAGCACTGCAGGCCAGGAACGTGCACCCGCACCGGCTAGGCACCGCAGGATATGTCGGGAAGCTAGAGGAATGGCAAGAGGAGGATGAAGCGGCAGCAGCAGCGAACACACCGCCGGTGTTTGCCGATATCCCACACCCACGTGCAAGGAATTGGGCGCGGGCGAGGTACCAGAAGAATGAGGATGGGATAGTTTCGCTTCCAAATCCCCAAGATCAACAAGTGTACGATAATATAGTAAGTGCCTATTCTCAATATTTGTTCGCACTATTTCAGCCTGAACTTTTCATTGAATCCGATCTCAATTGAACTGCAAAAGGAATTGGTTGCCTCCCAAGAAGCCTCGCAAGAGGTCAGTTCTCAAAGACGCGAGGACGACATCCTCAGTAAAGCGTTGGGCAACAAGGAACACCGTGGACGGACAAGGGGACTTGGCGCAAACGTGCCATGGAAAGTTGGATTTCCAGACTACGCGTGGCAGTACAAGAAGCGGACAGTCACGAAGGTGGAGAAAGATGCCCGCCTTGCCGCCCAGATCCGGGAGCAGGTCAGAGCCGAATTGAGCTCTGAATTCGACGAAAAGCTTGAATCGATGAGGGCCCGTATCAGGCAAGAGATTCGAGAAGAGCAGCATCTCCCGGTGACTGCCGCTGCTGCTACGCAACAAGATTTAGCTAGTCCCACGTAGAGGCGCAGCAGTTGTGCATCAACTAAGGCAGGGGAAGATCTGCCATCGGTCCCCGCCGCCGTCGACCAAATAACGGTACGATAATATAGTACGCATAGAGTTCTTACCAAAACCATATGGTAAGTACTATTCTGACAATATTTATGAATCTATCGCAGGAACCAACTAGCTGCACCCTGACAGTAAGGGTGGTGCCGACCTTCTCGGTTCCTGCAGCTGAGGGCCTTGCTTTCAAGCCGACCCCGGAGACAAGAGTGCATGGGGCACAACTTAGGGCTGATTATGCGAAAGTGCAAGTTGACTCAGTGAAGCCCGAATTCGATCATTTCCCCCTTCCTCTGGCACCAAACGACGAGGTCCTAACCCTTGGAAACGCACGTGGAACCTTCATCCAGTGGCCCAAGGACCTCATTGAGATAAGGGTGATCCCGAGGCCAAGCACTGCACCAAGCGGTCGTCTAATAGTACAAACTACCCCTGCTCCTTCAGCCCCTCCAGCTCCCGGTCATCATGAAATTGACGATGTCCAGCTACAGTACGACACGGACTTTGGGGGCGAGCCTATGGAGGTCGACAGCATGGCGATCACTAAACCCCCACCCCTGAAGAAGAGCAGGAAGGCGCATTCTTCCCCCCAGAGAAGAGTTATCGAAAAACCTGCTGCAGGGGTGCGAGGAAAAGGAAAGCTGCACCTCTCACGTCTTGCTCCAACAAAGTTAGATCTGAGCAAGGGGCCCATCACATATAGGAAGCCCGTACCTCCATCGTCCTACCAACTAGGCATGCCATTGGTTGGAGACGACGTGCTAGCAACGATGGGCACCGCTTGCAAGGAGCTACACATGTACGACATGGAGAAATCTAACGTGAGGAGGAAGAATAGAGAAAATGATATAATAGGCGAACACGCCAGACCGCCATTCCTTGGGCCATCAAATTTTATCGTGATAGACTTCAAGGATCTGTTCGACCTCTACAGGCTCCTCTCGGTGGACACAACCCTCCTCAAGTGCTACTCCTTGTAAGTACTCTTGCTCACGAAAATTATTCATCTCAATCTGTGTAACATGCTTATAAGAGCGTTTGGCTTGCGTGTAGGTTGAGGTGGAAGTGGTGTCTTAAGAATGCACCGGAAGTTGCCTTCCTTGATCCTCAGGTAGTCAATGTCACAAATCTTCAAGGGGACCGTAGTGGAATGGTAAACTACTTGTTTGACACCTTCTGGGCCCGACAAGACAAGGAGTACATCATGTGCGCCTACAATCAATAGTAAGTGTGTTCCCTAAATACATTGCATTACACGTCTAGCTTTAGTATTAACTTTAACTAATTTAATGCCGCAGTGGACATTGGATCCTATTGGTAATAACGCCTAAGTGGAGTACATGCCACTACTTAAACTCCAAAATTGACAAGCAACTGTACGATTGGACCCCGATTCAACTCGCAATAGATGAAGCGTGGGGCCAATATGTGCAAAAAGGAGGCCTTCGAAAGACAGGGCAAGACACTCTTATCCACAAGAAGGACTTCCCAGTCAAATAACAAATAGGCGACCAGTGCGGATTCCATGTCTGTCACAACATGCGCCTTCTGTGCAAAGAAAAGGTGAAGACTTTGGCTGAATTGGAGGTTTGTGGTCTCATTCCTAACATGTTGTAACTAAATTGAAGTGTATATATATATATATATATATATATATATATATATATATATATATATATATATATATATATGTAAAGATCGTTCGACTAATTTCGAATTATGTACATGTAGGACAAATTTTCAAAGGATCCGGGTAGCAGCTTTGAGGACATTCGTGAGGAGATTGCCGACTTCATCCTCCGCGAAATTATTCACCCTAAAGGAATGTTTAGGGTTTAGGTGTAAGTGATGAACATTTTTTAACGTCCTGTTTGAATTGTCAGACACATGTTATTATGTAATATTTATGTTTATTATATTTGTTATCTCTATGCATGTGACCAGTATGCATGTGTGAATATGAATGTTATTTCTGTAAAATATATGTGAATGGCATATGTGAATGGGGATGCTCGGATGTGTGAATATATATGAATATATGTGAATGTTGAGATGGGGATGCAGGGATGGGGATGCTGGGATTATTTCTGTTATTTTGCAGCGGGCATGGCTAGCACAGGCCTGAGGCTAGCCAAAAAATAATATTTATTTTTTTTGTGGTCATACTCATCGGTGACGGGCTATAAGTTAAAGCCCGATTGAGTTATAGTCAACCGTGACGGACTGTAACTTAAGGCCCGATTGAGAATACAGTCATCTGTGACAGGCTATAGTTGTAGCCCGATTGAGATAGTCATCCGTGACGAGCTATAATTTGACTGGTCGTCTCGATCAAAGTTATCGGTGACGGGCATTAGTTGAGGCCCGATTGAGATAGCTTCATCCGTGACGGACTTATGCCCGTTTGAGATGATTCCTCACATCACTGACCTTTACGCTGTGTCGGGCGCCATACCTGACACAGATGTGGGTTGCAGCCCGACACAGATAAGGGGTACCGTTGTAGTGAATACATTTGACTCTTTAGTAGTTTTATACTTTTATGTTACAATTGTTGTTTCAACATTGTGTATTCTTGTTGGAATTGTAGTGTACACTTGGTAGAGTTGGTGAATACAGGAGAATACTTTGCCATGAAAGCTATGGATAAAAGCATCTTGCTTAACCGCAATAAGGTTTGATGCTTGTTTCACCTTTTAAAACGTATACATGTTTTTATAAACACAAGACAATGTTTACACTTCTAGTTATGTCCATTGCATTATATCTCTGACAGCATTATAATGTTTTTAGGTTCACAGAGCTACTGCTGAACGCCAAATCCTTGATCTGTTAGACCACCCATTCCTTCCGACGTTATATGCATCATTTCAGGTTTGCTCTATCAATAATCCAGCTAATATGTCCTATTTATATGTAACCATTTCCATTTCACTCTTCTTATGTGGAAGCTATCCCTTTTATTTAGTCTTAATACCTCAACATAGCTACAAAAGTCTTTGGGCAATACATCAGTTTTATGTGGTACTTTCTGATGAGTTTTCCTTTCCAAAATATGGCAGACAAAGACGTATATATGCCTCATTACTAACTACTGCCCAGGTGGTGAGCTCTTTGTGCTTCTAGATAGGCAACCTCTGAAGATTCTACATGAAGATGCAGTTAGGTCATAATTCAAATGATTTCTTTCGCTTAGTTCTGGTGGGAAGATGTGTGTGGCTTTGATTGAACACACGTTGGCAACATATGTGCTCAATCGTTGAAGCACATACATGCTACTTTGATATATTGTGATTTTGTTCAATTCAGTTATTGTATGAGAAGACAAGAAGCATTTGTATAATACTATTTCATTGTCCACAGGTTCTATTCTGCCGAAGTGGTTGTTGCACTAGAATACCTGCATTGCCAAGGTACATATACATCATTGTTGATAACTTGCATGCACTAAAAATTCTCTCGTGTTGATGATTATCAATATATCTAGGGATGTCTATCAACACTACATAAAAAGAACATGTCCTTAATACTCATAATTTATCCACTTTGAATGCATGCCATACATAAATATTGAACCATAATAGCACTTCTTCAATACAATTGAATCCTCACAAGATATTCATGCATTTACTCTATGCGTAATAGATGTCTTGCCTCTTTTTGATAATTCATTATATTTAGTTGGAAAATAGGCACTCCCTCTATTTCAAATTACGTGTCATTGTAGGTTTGTCTTAAATCAAACATGTTTATCTTTGGCTATTATTTTTTAGAATCCATGTAGTTTAACACCATGTGATTTATATAGTATGATAGCATTTGTCATAGTGAATCTAAAAAATATATATCTTATGATGTCAAACTATATGAGTTTTAAGAATATTGATGGTCAAAAATTAAAATGTTTGACTTAGGACAAACCTAAAACGGTAAATAAGTTAAAACGGAAGGAGGACACTACTTCTAAATGTGTATTGTTTCCCTCTTTATCTTTAGGTATAATATACCGAGACTTAAAACCAGAGAATATCTTACTTCATAGAGACGGGCACATCTCTCTTACAGACTTCGATTTGTCTTGTTTGACATCTTGCAGACCGCAGGTAATAGTTTGATAAATCTCTTCTCACAAAACTAATATTAATTCATGAAAATCTTTCTCTTCCAAACAAATCATAAAACTTCACAATTATTATGTGCTAATGAGAAAATGAACCACATTTGATTTAAATATGCTTTGGTCAGCATATTGCTACAAAATTTTGGACAAAAGATAGTTATGGTCCTTTAGGACAAAAATATATATATCATGTGCTAAGCATTTTTTTTAACAACGGTCTGCCAATAGTCAAGGGATAGCACATATTATTGTACTAGTTTAATATTATTTTCAATCTATCATACACTTTGGCTTGTATATCAATAAGTTCATTATCATCCCAAGTTACAATAAGTTTTTTGTCTGTTATTCGGTAGGTCTTTCTTCCCAAAGATGCTGATGAGAAAAAAGGGAGAAAAAACAGGAGTCACCCTATATTTTTTGCTGAACCTATGCGAGCATCCAATTCATTTGTTGGCACAGAGGAGTACATTGCGCCCGTATGTGTATATGGTCTTCTGACTTACCTGTTGTTCTACACACTACTAGAAAACTCATTTTCGGTGTCGTAGGGGTTAAATTTTCGCAGGCGGGTATGGTCTTCGGAGCCAAAATCCCGCCGGCGAAGACGATACCCGGGGTGGAGGGGGCGGTCCGCCTGCGAAGATCGATCTTTGCAGGCGGACCATATAAGCGACGCCTGCGAAGATCTATCTTCGCAGGCGGCAGGTGACGTGCGCCTGCGAAGATCGATCTTCGCAGGCGGCAGGTGATATGGCCCGCTTGCAAAGATGCCTCTATATAGTCTTCTTCCTCCCCGAGCCCTGTTCATTCTCCCCGAAGTTTCTCTCTCTTAAAGTGACTTAAATATAGGGGGGAAGGTTTTGAACTTCAAATCTTCGGGGGATTTTTCTACGGTGCTTAGATCTACTCATTTTCACACTAGGTATGTAATTTTTTAAGCTTTTAGACCTCAATTTGTGATGGATTTATGCATGCAAAATTGTGAAGGAAACGCTCCATGTTTTTTAATTTACTTTCTTTTGAGATGTTGATGTTAGATGTATGTGTAATACTTGATGCCTCTTGTTGTAGTGGTTTAATGTGGTAACATAAATTTTTATTTTTTTTTATTTTGCTATCACATCCACCTCCTAGTTCTCGATCTAGATCTAGATCTTGTCATATATATATGAGAGAGAATAAAATTTTTAATGTCTATTTATTTGGTGCAATCAAAAAATAATTATATTAGTTTGTAATATATCAATGATAAGATTTTGTTAGATTTTCCTAATATACTAATTTGGCATGTCTATGTAAAAAAAATAAAATAAACTTTTTTTTATTAATTTACAATTAACCTTGAGTTAGTTTTGAATAGTGATATGTTTTTTTCAATAAACCCTGCAAATTTGGTATTAATAGTGCAAATATTTTATGTTCATTTTTTTAGAGATATGGAAAGTTTGGAATGAATGTATCATTGGCTGAGGTTTTTGTCTCCATATAGAGATGAAGTGTCTAAATTTATTGGTATTGCGAAGGCACACGCTGAGAAGAACAATATGAGGAAGATAATTTGTCCATGTGCTGACTGTAAGAATGAAATAGCCTGGGAAGATGTTTATAAAGTGAAGGAGCACTTAGTAACTCGTGGATTTATGGACAAGTACGAAATATGGACACGTCATGGCGAAGAACAAGTGGACGGGCCTGAAAATGTAGTTCCCACACAAGTTGAAGACATGGTGCACAACCGATGAAATAACTATGAAGCGGTTGGCTTGTGCTCCATCAACTACAGTAAATTCTTGGCAGGGATATGACATTAATGGATACTTGTTTAGTACAAGAGCCCGAGATAGTCAGACCTGTACGCAAAACAGCGGTGTCAGTGTGGAGGCAATTGATGAAGCGGGGAAAAAACAATCATACTTCGGGTTTATTAAAGAAATATGGGAAATCGACTATGGGCACACAATGCAATTCCCTATATTTAAGTGTCAGTGGGTAAAATACCCGAACAGGGTCAATGTTGATAAGTTTGATCTTACTGTTGTTGACCTTGCGAGCGTGGGTCACAAGGATGACCCTTGGGTACTCGCCAATCGCGTGGCACAAGTGTTTTATGTGAAAGACCCTTCAAATTTAAAGAAAGATATAGTGCTACCAGGAAAACAAAAGATATTGGGAGTGGATGGGGTTGAAGATGTCGAAGATTACAATCAATACGATAGTATGCCACTTTATAATCAGTTTGTACAAAAGATTAAGAATATCGAGACATCTACTCAGAAGACCGTGAAGCCTTACATGCGCACGGATAGTGTGGGCAAAAATGTTAAAGGGTAATGATTGTTGAGTGGCATGTAAGCATCTAAGAAGTTATTAGTTATGTAATGGTGGTATGTAAGGGGATATGTGTGCTCATATTGCAAATTGACGAACAACTGTATTCAACATTTTGCATATTAGTTTGTACTAATTTTTATGTGCAATTACCATTTGTAGGGTAAAATTTACAGTTTTTTATATTTTAAAAGTTTTTTTAAAAGAGGTTTCAAAATTTAGTAGCACTTTTTTATGTGCACTTACCATTGTTTGAAATTTTTTTAAAAAATTTAAAGTAGTCATATTAATGTTTCAAACATTTAAGTAAGATTTACATTTGAAAAGTAATAATATTAAGGTTTGTATATTTGTATGTACAATTATCATTCTTATTACAACTACTGTAGACATTTTCAAATTACAAAAATAAATTAAAAAATATTTTGAAATAAATATATTCACCTCTGTAACAATCTTCGCAGGCGGACGGACCGCTTGCGAAGACTGTTATGCCGAGTAGGGTTTGCATCTTCTCAGGCGGACCGTCCGCCTGCGAAGATAGTAAAAATGATCTTCGCAGGCGGACGGCCCGTCTGCGAAGATCATCTTTGCAGGCGGACCGCCCGCCTGCGAAGATCGTTTCCCTATATAAGGGCCCGCCTGCGGCGCCAAAATTTCTAAGTCCAGGCAGGAACCCTAGAAATTTTGGCGCCGTCAGGTTACCAAATTGTTTCGCCTCCGCCGTCCTCCGCCGCCGCCCACCTACGACCATCGCCCATCGACCGTCGTCCTCCGCTGCCGCCGACCGTCGTCCTCTGCGCACCGCTGACCTTCGAGCTCGCGCCATCCGCTCCACCGCGCCAAAATCGATCCAGCTACACCGTCGGCCGCTCCACCGCCGCCGGCCGAATCGCCCCTGCCGGTCGCTCCACCGCCAAGCTCCACCGACCGCCTCCGCCGCCGCTCCACCGCTCCGCCGCCGCCGCTGACCGTCCACCGCGCGCGAGCTCCACCACCGCGCGCGCGAGCTCCAACTTAACGCCGCCCGCGCTCCACCGCTGCCGGCCCCGACATCAAGCACTGCCAGTCCAGGGGCATCCTCGTCCTCCTTGCCATCGGCGGGCAGGGCGGTGAGTACTCCCTCCCAACCTCCCAGGCGGCCATCGACCTGGAGGACTACCTCTGGAACGCCTTCCTCGGCGGCGGCCGGCCGGGCGTCTCCCGCCCCTTCGGCAACGCCATCGTCAACGGCATCGACTTCTTCATCGACCAAGGCGCGAGGAGCACTACGACGAGCTGGCGAGGCGGCTGTATGCGCACAACAAGGCCTACAAGGGGTGGCTCGGGGTGATGCTGACGGCGACGGCGAGGTGTGTGTTCCCGGATCAGCGGCTGCAGGCGGCGCTGTCGACGGGGCTCTTCTCGCGGATCCACGTCAAGGTGTTCGGCGACGGTCGGTGCGTGTCCCAGAGGGACAAGCTGGAGAAGTGGATGGCGGCGTACCCGCAGAGCCGTGTCCTCGTCGGTGTCGTAGCCTCGCCGGAGGCGGACAGGGACGCCTACCTGTCGCACAAGGATCTCTACTACGACGTGCTGCAGTTCATCAACAAGCTGCCCAACTACGGAGGCATCATGGTCTGGAACAGGTACTGGGACAAGAAGACCGGATGGACGGCTGGCAATGAGCCTGGTCTGGATCAGGTGATGTGATGGACGGTTGGTAATTAACGAGCGTTGATCCATTCACTTGATCACTGATCACTTCACTGGATGCATACATGGGCTACTAGTACTTACACAAATAAAGTAATTAATTAATTTCATGTGAGGTGCATGCACAAATAAAGATCGAGATGATATGATAAAAGATTGGTGTGTGTTGGATAATGTAATGTAATGCACAAATAAGGTGAGGTGATCAGGACGTGCAGGCTTTACTTTCTTGTGGATGATATGTTGTATGTATTTTGTTTTATTGGATTGGAATAAATACATGTTAACATATTTGAATTCATAATGTAAAAAAATATTGTAATATATATATTTTGGCAATATATGTAAATTTCTTAGTACCAAATGCTTGATAATCTTCCAATATATGTACATAATAATTTACCTGCAAGAATTTCTATTAACGGACAAATTACTATTAAATTTACGGGCAAATTATTATTAAATTTCAAAAATTTCTACCTATCTTCGCAGGCGGATATTTTTTTTTCGCAGGCGACAGCTTCATATTTTCGCAGGCGAACCGGACTAGCCAACGTCCGCCTGCGAAAATTATCTTCGTAGGCGGACGGCCGCCCCGCCTGCGAAGATTGGCGATCTTCACAGTCGTTTTCTTACAGGCGGACGGCCGCCCCGCCCGCGAAGACCGTTTTCGGCCGCTTGCGATAATGCTTTTCCTAGTAGTGACACTGTTTGGTAAGCTTTTATTCATTCCCAATATTTCATTTTTGTTACTGAGTTGGTGCATCCTTGTTTGTTTGCAGGAGATTATTACAGGAGCTGGCCATACAAGCGCTGTTGATTGGTGGGCTCTAGGTAATTCTTCCACTAAAAATACAGTTCTTGTTAGACGGTCCTTGTAGTTTATTTAGTTACTATGAAAAAATAGAGTAATGGAAATTAAAAGGTGGGAATAGATTTGGAACTCCATTACTATAGCATACATGGTTACATTCCTATATTAGACATGGTTATGGTTATGAGGTGGTGGTAATGAATCTATTTATTGATTCAGGGATTCTTCTGTATGAAATGTTGTATGGTTATACACCTTTTAGAGGAAAAACAAGGCAGAGGACGTTTGCTAATATCTTGCACAAGGATATCAGATTTCCTGCCAGTATATCGGTAAGTAAAGTAAGCATCATTTTCAAATTTTAAGTTTGAGGAGTTAAGACGGTTTGAGTTGTCAGGTGAGCCTGGCGACAAGGCAGCTAATTTACAGGTTGCTACATAGGGACCCTGCCAACAGGCTGGGGTCCTATGAGGGAGCCACCGAGATAAAAGGACATCCCTTCTTCCGTGGCATAAACTGGCCCCTTATACGTGCCATGGTAACTTAACTAGCTATCTTGCTGCTATACATGAGTTTTTAATCTGATGATGAGATCCTCATGTAGAATATATATGAATGAAATCAATAATGCACTGTAGGCTCCTCCAAAGCTGGAGGTCCCACTATTTTCCGAGGATGACATGGAGAAGAAGGGGCTAGCAATGGATAACCACACCGATATGTTCTGAAGACCCAGGTGATGAACAAGATGATGATCTTCCATAGAGGAGAGAGACATGCATTGTTGCTATTGGTTTGCATGTGTAGGCCAAGATCAAGATTATGTCATGTAAATATGTAATGTATTGTACGGACCTTGTTGTGTTGGAATCTAGTATCTGAACCATAATCTTAATACGATGCAACGCAACACGATGTGTTCTGTGTGCCAGTGAGCGGTGAGCTCGACTAGAGTTTACTGTACTCTAGTGTAGTGAGTAGAGGAAAAAAAAAGGGTTAATTGGATCCATGTCATTGCCGATATGTCGATTCAGATAAATATCAATACAATAATTCGTCTATTTGTATATGTTGATAGCCACTAAAGACCATTTTTAGGCCGTCACTACCTACAGAAAGCTATATAAAGACAACACCCAACAGAGTGGTAGGGTTTCTTTCTAACAAATTCCACAAGTGTTGGTGTATATTTGGATGCAGGTGACAAACTACCAAAGTTGGAAAGAAATACACATGAAAGAGGGGAAAGATTACATTTCCATCCAAGCCCATGGAGTCTTGGGCCCACAAACCCGACAAGATCATAATTAGATGGGCCAACTCCAGTGAAATATTAAAGAGGACCCACATGTCAGATCCCAGGAGGAAGAAGTGGGCCAAAGGGGCTAGCCAGGGGTTAGCCGACCCAGGCCCAGCCCAATCCAGCCAGTAACCGCCTTTGGCAGTTATTACCGACCTTGCTATGGCGGTTGTGGCCGGTATCTGCGCTCAAAACCGCCTTTGAGAAGCTATAAACAGAGCTCTCATCCTTCATTTCAACACACACCAAGATTGAGCTGAATTATAAGAGGCTCTTTGTATTCTTTTATACTTAGCATAAGGGAGAGAGTAAGGAAGAAAGAGTTGGAGGAGTTCTAGAGTTGTCGGTATCTCTCTCTCTTTCTTCTGTACCTTAATAATTACCTTGCTCCAGTTGAAAGTACTTTATTTTAATTGAGTAATTGAGATTTATCTTGTGAGGAGTATTTCTTAGTGTTAACAGCGATTTTTCGTAATCGACCCGGAGAAAAAAGAGGAAACCGAAGCAGAGAAAAAGAGCTAAGTTGGAGTCGAACCAGGTCTCGTATCGGACATAGTCAGTGTATCGGACTCAGAGAGGCACTGGCAGAAAGGCTGTATCGGCCGATTCGGATTTGTATGGTTATCGGCCGATAGAGGTTGGAAGTTGACAGAGTCAGCGTGGGCTTGGTTTGGGCTCAAGATAAGCTTCAAGGAAGTTGCCAAATAGAGATAAGGCTCGGTTTTAGGCAATTGTATCTTGTAAATCAAGTAGGTTTAGATCTAATCTGTGGCAAAAGTCTGCCGCAAATACTTGTTTGTTTGTTAGAGATAAGATCGTGTCCTACCTGGACCCTGTTGTAATCTCGGGTATAAATATCCCGATGGTTTGTACATAGAAACTCTCTCACAACTCAATATAACAAACCAGTTTCAATCTACTTTCGGCGCATCGCCAACCCTCGCAAGAGGTTGATTTCGACGAGTTCTTGCTTCCCCAGAGCAGAGGTAAGAACTCATTCCCGACGATCTACATCGTCGGGGCTAGCGTGTCGCTTTAGACACGTTAAGCCTCAATGATGTGATCGTCGTCTATCATGTTTTGGGTAATCTCGACAGGCGTTTTAATTATGCTTCGCCGGCGATCTACTCGTTTTAGGGTTTATTGCCGACGATGGTTTAATTATTGTGCTTGGCTAGATTGTTCAATGCATCTACCATCCCCAAAAGCAATCGGCGACTTGATTTTCTTTGTGTTAAGCCTCGATTCACACTTTGAGTTGCTATCGACCTTAGTTCTGTTTTGAAGTCTAACACAAAGCCTGTTTTCGGTTGTAATTAAGGATAGCACTGGAGTTTCAGCTAGTCTTACTTGATATGCATGATTATCTTAGGGTTTTTATGTGTGTCTGTCATCTACATGAATAGATTGATAAATATAGATGTATCTGTTATAGATTGCTCTTTAGGGTTTATCTGTGATTGGCATATTTATATTGATTGGTTGATTCATGTAGGTTTGCACTAGAGTATTAGCTAGTATAGTTATCTTTGTTATCCTTATCGGCCGATGCTGTCAATTGATATTAATATGTCGACGAAGGCCGATAAGATTAGATTCATGCTTTAACTTCATTTTATCACGAGTAAGCCGATACAGCTTTGCCCTATCAAGTGGGCTATGACGATGCGACATCGGCCTATCGGCCGATCGGCCATCGGTTCTCACACGGTTTATTTGTTTAATCTTGTTAATTGCAGATCAAATCAACTGGCACGCTCTACATGCACTTAGGCAAGCCATTGGACCTGCACTGGAGCTAAGCAGATCTCCCAGGCCGCCGTGGAAACATGGAACCTGTTTTCTTGTTGGGCGGGTCTAAATTCTGCGCCAACACGCTTTTGGCACGCCTAGTGGGACATCAAGAACACAAGCTTTGCAACAGCAACAAGATCACTTCAAGATGTCGAAGCAAGCTGAGATCTCCGAGGAGAACGTTGTCGCCGTGACCGCCGACCAGCTCAACGAAGAGCAGAAAGCCGAGATGGAAAAGCTGGTCGAGCAGTTCCAGAATATGTACCTGCAGACATATTCTAGGACTCGGCAAGACACCCTGATTCAAAAGTTTAAGGTGGTAATGCCGAGTCCTGGAGACAGAGCTAGCACATCGGCAGCGGCACAAGACCACTTCGTCAAGACCGAGGAGAACGCACCGCCGACATTGCAAGACAGAATCGACTCCGCAGTTCATTCTGCGCTAGTCAACCAGTCGGGGATCCTGGTGAACACGTTGACCAATACGGTCAAGTCGATCCTAGATGGTTCAATCCATTAGTACAAACCTCAAGGGCCGATTTACCTGCCAGAAAATAAGTTCCCTGCCTATCGGACCTTGAGGAACGACCTGAGCACGACACAGCCAACGGCGCCGATGCCACCCCCATCGGCGCAGCCGACATCAACCTTGCCGCTGGTCCTCACCAGGCAAATGGGAGGGAGCCCTCAGCATATCATGGAGGAGCAATATGCACAATGGACCAAGGGGAAGCAACCAGTAATTGAGCCGATGCAGCAAATTCCTGTTAACCCGCCATCGGCCGGACGACCTCAAGCCCCCACATTCAGTAACCCTCCACCACAAGCTGCGTACAACGCGCCACAAGGCTACCAGCAGTACACCGCAGGGCAATACGGCGCGCAGAACATTGATCACCATTATCAGCCGTACTCCCCCAGGCAGTATCAAGCAGAGGGCTTGCAACAATCTTATCAGCAAGACCTCCCGCATCGGCCCGCAGGATACTGGGCCGACATGATAGCCGAGGTAATGCGAGATCAGTTCAGCTTGAAGCCCAAGGAGAACTCTACAGTGTATCGGCACCTGTACCCCGAGGAATTCGACAGAGTGCCACTGCCGAGCCGATACAAGATCCCGGACTTCTCCAAATTTTCGGGGCTGGACAACGTCTCGACATACGAGCACGTGAGCCGATTCCTAGCACAGTGCGGGGAGGCATCGGCCATAGAGGCGTCGAGGGTGAGGTTTTTCCCCCTGTCCTTGTCAGGGTCAGCATTTATATGGTTTTCATCTTTACCCTGCAATTCCATCAGAGGATGGATAGATCTTGAAAAGCAGTTTCACAGATATTCCTATAATGGCGTGCAAGAGATGAAACTGTCTGATCTTACAGCCATTAGGCAACGAGTGGATGAATCGGTCCCTGAGTATATTCAAAGATTTAGGGACATAAGGAACAGATGTTACAGCCTCAGCTTGACCGATTCACAGCTCGCCGACTTGGCATTTCAAGGATTACTCGGGCCGATACGAGAAAGGTTCTCATCACAGGAATTTGAAAGCCTAGCTCAGCTAGCACAACGGGTATCGGCCCACGAGCAACGATTCCAGGAGGCAAAGAAGTTTGCAAAGAAGATCAATACAATCTATCAGTATGCCACTGACGATGATGATGAAGAAGATGTCGATGGCGACCTGGCCGAGTGGGCCCGAATGAGAAAGCCGACAACGTGCCAATGGGCCAAGAAGGGCGATAAAGAGGATAAGTACGACTTTGACATCAATAAGGCCGACAAGATATTTGACCTACTCCGACAAGAAAAGCAGATCCAGCTGCCAGTGGGTCATGTATTGCCATCGGCCGAAGAAATCAAGAAAAGAAGATATTGCAAGTGGCATAACACTTATTCGCACCATACCAATGAATGCAAGATCTTCAGACAACAGATCCAATCGGCCATCGAGCAAGGCAGAATTAAGATCGATGATGCCAAGAGGCCGATGAAGATAGAAGGACACCCGTTCCCAGTCAACATGGTGCGGGCGGACAGGGCCGACGGCGATGGCCATCGGACCGGCAAGCGACCTTATCAGACCTCAGAGGGCCTGATCAGAAAATACCAGCGGCGGCAGGAAAAACAAGCTCAAGACTACACCGATCAAGACAACTCCTATGACCCACATTGGGAGTGCGAGTTTTTCCGGTTCTGCTGTTATGAGGGGATGAGGTTGCCATCCATCGAAGAGTGCCCTGCATGCAATGGTGCAGAAGACTCCTATCAGAGCAGCTCAAGCAGGCAAACGCATCGGCCCGCCAAGCAAAGAAAATCTGTTCATGAAAGGTTGGGGCCGATGCATCAAGATCAACAAACTGAAGCCGAAGAGCAGGTCCAGAACCCCCAATGGTGCCCAAGCGACATATTCAGCAAGACACAAAAACGACGGGTTCAGAGACTAAGGAAGAAAGAGCAAATCCAGGAGCAACAAGCAACAATAGCCCATCGGCCGGCCAAGACCAAGAAGGAGTGGAGGATAAAATCCACGGTGGTCAAGGCCGATGGGGGCACCTCCAATACAGCTCGGGCTTCTGCGGCCTCAAAAGGTAAAAAAGTGGCATCGACGTCTGTTAACATGGTTTTTATATTGCCAGCAGAGTACAGCGTACAGATGGCCGATGAAGCAATAGCCGACGATGAGCAATCTTCGGCTAGACTACAGTTGTCACCAGACCAAGCCATATTCGACAAGCCAGCTGACAACAACCACAGGCACCTATGGCCGTTATACATCAAGGGATTCATCAACGGGCGGCCGATGACGAAGATGCTAGTCGATGGCGGCGCGGCGGTCAATTTGATGCCATACACAACCTTCAGGAAGCTTGGAAAAATACCTGAAGACCTTATCAAGACCAACATGGTGTTGAAAGACTTTGGTGGCAACGCTTTTGAGGCAAAGGGGTACTCAACGTGGAACTCACCGTGGGCGGCAAGACGGTACCCACAACCTTCTTCGTCTTCGATGGAAAGGGTTCCTACAGCTTGTTGTTGGGATGGGATTGGATCCATGCAAACTGTTGCGTCCCTTCAACAATGCATCAATGCCTTATACAATGGCAAGGGGACCAGGTCGAGATCGTGCAGGTCGATCAGTCAGTACACGTGGCCAATGCCAATCTCGCAGTATGGGAGATGGAGGGAATCGATTGCTTATCCGGACGAGTCTGGGATGCTGATTTCCTCAAAGTGACTGATTGTGATATCGAGACAATTGAAGACCAAGACAAGCAGTTACTTTAATAGAAATGAACCATCCACTGCCCAAGATGAACAAGCTAGTCCCTACACAGACGATGCGGTGGATGAGTTAGATGGAAAATTGGGACAAGGCTTTACGTCGGCCGATCAGCTTGAAGAGGTTGACATAGGAATAGGTGATAGGCCTAGGCCGACGTATGTAAGTGCTAGCCGGACAAAGGAATATAAGAATAATTTGATAAATCTTTTGAAAGAGTTCATAGATTGTTTTGCATGGGAATACCATGAGATGCCAGGATTAAGCCAATCGATCGTAGAACATCGGCTAACTATCAAATCAGGCTATCGGCCATTCAAACAAGCTCCTAGGAGATTTAAGGCCGATATGCACGAAGCTATCAAGGCAGAGATCACAAGACTTTACGATGCCAACTTTATCAGACCCTGCCGATATGCGGAGTGGGTTTCCAATATAGTTCTAGTGTTAAAGAAAAACGGCAAGCTTAGGGTATGCATCGACTTTAGAGATTTGAATAAGGCAACACCAAAAGATGAGTACCCTATGCCGTTGGCCGATCTGCTGGTAGATGCCGCGTCTGGACAAAAAATCATCAGTTTCATGGATGGGAATGCAGGCTACAACCAGATTTTCATGGCCGAGGAAGATATTCACAAGACAGCCTTCCGGTGTCCGGGGGCAATCGTCCTATATGAGTGGGTTGTTATGACTTTCGGCTTGAAAAACGCTGGAGCTACTTATCAGAGGGCTATGAATTATATTTTTCATGATCTTATTGGTTCGCTGATCGAGGTTTACATTGATGATGTCGTCGTGAAGTCCAAGGAGTACAATATGCACTTGGCCGATTTACGCAAGGTACTAGAAAGAGAAAGGAAATATGGTTTAAAGATGAACCCTAACAAGTGTGCCTTTGGCGTATCGGCCGGTCAGTTTTTAAGTTTCTTGGTCCATGAAAGAGGAATTGAGATTACGCAGAAGAATATTGATGCTATAAAAAATATCAAGCCTCCAACAAACAAGGCCAAGTTACAATCTCTGCTCGGAAAGATCAACTTCGTCCGGCGTTTCATATCAAACCTATCAGGCAGAATAGAGCCATTCACTCCATTATTGAAGATAAAGGACGATCAGGAGTTCGTATGGGGTGACAAGCAACAGAAAGCGCTGGACGATATCAAAGAATATTTAAGTTCTCCCCCAGTTCTAATCCTTCCACAGAAAGGGATTCCATTCAGGCTGTACTTATCGGCCGATGAGAAATCCATCGGCTTAGTCTTGGTTCAAGACATTGATAGCAAGGAACGAGCTATTTTCTATCTCAGTAGGAGGTTGCTAGACGTTGAGACAAGGTACACGCCGGTGGAGAAATTATGTCTGTGCTTATATTTTTCATGTACTAAGTTGAGGCATTATTTACTTTCCAATGAGTGCATTGTGGTCAATAAGGCCGATGTGATGAAATACATGCTATCGGCCCCTGTTTTAAAAGGAAGACTTGGGAAGTGGATTTTTGCTTTAACAGAATTTGACCTCAGATATGAATTGGCCAAAGCAATCAAAGGACAAGCCCTGGCCGATTTCATTGTTCAACACAGAGATGATTCAGTCGCATATGCAGATATTGTGCCATGGACGCTGTATTTTGATGGATCTGTTTGCAGACATGGATGCGGCATCGGCCTGGTCATTATATCCCCTCGGGGGGCAAGCTTTGAGTTTGCTTTTACCATCAAGCCTTATTATACCAACAATCAAGCAGAGTATGAAGCGGTACTTAAAGGTTTGCAGTTATTACAAGAGGTCGAGGCCGATTCCGTAGAGCTCATTGGTGATTCACAACTGGTAATTAATCAACTTTCTGGAGAGTATGAATGCAAAGACGATATTCTCAAAGTCTACAACGAAGAGTACAAGGAGTTGCTCCAAGCATTCAAGATCGTGACGATGAAGCATATACCCAGGAAGCAAAACTTCGAGGCCAATGATCTGGCTCAGGGGGCATCGGGATACAGGCCGATGGCCAAGGATGTACGGGTTCAAATCACTGCCATGGACGCCGACGATTGGAGATTTGTTATCATCGATTATTTGAAGAATCCTTCCCAATCGGCGTCACGAAAAATGAAATAGAAAGTGTTGCAGTACGTCCTGTTAGATGATGACTTATACCATCGGACGATTGATGGTGTCTTGCTCAAGTGCCTAGGTCCTGAGGAGGCCAAAATTGTTATGAGCGAAGTACATGAAGGGATTTGTGGCACCCATCAATCGGCTCATAAAATGAGATGGCTGATGAAGCGCGTCGGATATTTTTGGCCAACCATGCTAGAGGATTGTTTCAAGTATTATAAAGGATGTCAAGATTGTCAGAAATTTGGAGCAATTCAGAGAGCATCGACATCGGCTATGCATCCAATCATAAAGTCGTGGCCGTTTCGTGGATGGGGAATAGATATGATCGGCCAGATAAACCCGCCATCAAGAAAAGGACATAAATATATCTTAGTGGCTACGGATTACTTTACAAAGTGGGTTGAGGCCGTTCCCCTTAAGAAGGTTGATTCCAAGGATGCAATTCAGTTTGTCAAGGAACATATCATATATCGGTTTGGGTTACCACAGACAATAACCATCGATCAAGGATCGATCTTCGTGTCCGATGAGTTCGTCCAGTTTGCCGACAACATGAGTATTAAATTACTAAACTCTTCCCCTTATTATGCGCAAGCTAACGGGTAGGCAGAAGCTTCTAATAAGACTTTAATCAAGTTTATCAAGAGGAAAATCGACGAACAGCCGAGGCAATGGCACACGACGCTGGCCGATTCCCTTTGGGTGTATCGGATGGCTTGTCATGGTGCGATTCAAGTGCCTCCGTATCAGTTGGTTTATGGACATGAAGCTGTGCTGCCATGGGAAACCAACATCGGCTCAAGAAGGATTGCTTTGCAAGACGACTTGACAGCCGATGAATACCATAATCTTATGGTCGATGAGCTCGATGATTTGGCACACACCCGATTGCGGGCCCTTGAGAAAATCAAACGAGATAAGGATAGAGTTGCTCATCATTATAATAAAAAGGTTGTTGCCAAGTCATTTGAGGAAGGGGATCTTGTTGTTGACACCAAATCCGTACCGCCGATAAGGATCCGGCGCGCGGACACACGAAGGCCTGGGAGATCTGCTTAGCTCCAGTGCAGGTCCTAAAATTGATGAAGCGCGAGCGTGCCAGTCAGTTTGATCCTGCCACTGACAGGATATGCAAAATAGCAGAACAGAAGATCTATCGGCCGATAGGCCGATAGGGCAAAAACGTATCGGCCGATAGACCGATAGCCAAAGCAATCGATCAGCCGATGGGCTGATGGCACAGTCTCAGCCGATACCGGTACCAGCTGATGTAGCTAGGGTTTCGAACCATCGGTTGTATACTAAGCAAGCATCTATATAGAGGCGATCGGCTGATGATAACATGATGATATAGCAATGTGATATAACATAATCCAAATAAATATAAGATAAACATCGATATGAAGATTAAAGCACACATCGGCTAGAGGTCCGATGGCATAAACTCTCAATAAGCAAATAAACAATATATACTCTGTTGTCATCGGCCAGATCCAATCTATATGTAAAACTCTTGGGCCGATGCAACGTCCAGATAACTCATCGGCTGAAACCCCGATGAAACCCTTATTGGCAGCCAACAAGCAGGCTAGAGATTACGGTTCTAATCACGACTTAGTAGGTCAAACCGAACTGATGCAGCACTAAGTATGAAAAGAAACGTAAGATCTAGACAATCAAGCCCTTGACTGATTTTCAGGGTGGTGGATACCTTAGCCAATCTAATCTAGCAAGGCGATTTAGTTGATACCGGCATAAACCCTAAAGCGAATCTTGGCCGATAAGACTAAATCAAGAAGCCGAACCAGATTGACCAATATATATGATAGTAGGTGCTTACGTTGTTGTGATCAGAACGTCGAAGCCCTAGCCCCGACAACGCAGGCAGCCATAACGAGACTTACCCCTCGCGAGAAGGGCATGAACTCACCGAAGAAGACGAAAGTAAAAAGGTTGGCGATGCGCCGAAGTTGTATTGATCGTGTGATGACGATTACATGAACTATGGGCTTACATATTTATACCCATAGGCTAACAAAAATCCTAACAGAATACGACTCAAACTTTCCTAAAGATAAGAAGGAAACTAACAAACTTATCCTAATTAAAAGATACAAGCCACATCCTCCTCAAATTCGGTCTTCTCTGGACAAGATCTTCCCGAATCTAACAAGAATCCGACTGCTATTGGTGGTTGGTTTGAGATAACCCCCATCGGCCGATGTAGAACTCTAGGCCGATACTAGCTTTGAGCCGATATAGATCCTGGGCCGATGAGGACTTCGGGACTTACCAAATTCTGGTGTTAACACTTGTATGGAAGTTAATAATGCCAATTGGTTCCAGAGATAATAAATTCGGCAAATGGTCACCTAATTGGGAAGGTCCTTTTCAAATTCATCGTTGTGTTCCTTACAATGCTTATTTGCTCAAGGGGCTAGATGGTGAGATTTATGGACGAGCTCTTAATGGCAAGTACTTAAAGAAATATTATCCTAGTGTCTGGATTGATTCATGATCGGCCCGTCAACTGATTTATAATAATAGCCGATGTGTTATACATCGTCTTTAGATGGCCGATATATATTATCGCCCTTAGTTCAAATTTTACAACATGAGCCCTCATCTTCCAAATTTTGGGGGGCATATATACATACAACAAGAATTTTTCAAGCTTACAAGAATTTTTCAAGCTTAACGGTTTATCGATTGAAACAAGAATTCTTCAAGCTTTTGGGAATTTTTCAAGCTTAACGGTTTATTAAATTGATTGGACTGATCAAATTCGGCTAGTGGGCCGATGGGATTAATTAGTTCAAGTTCATGGATTTCAAATTTTTCAGACTTGGACTGATCAAATTCGGCTAGTAGGCTGATGAAATCAATTACATTAAGAAGGTATCTGTTTACAAGAAGGACATAAAATATATTACATTACCCTATAAAGTTTTCAATAGCTGCAATCGCCCTACGACGGATTTGATCAATATTTTCTATAACTTGGGCGTCATCGGCCATCGACCCTGGGATCGGCTTTAAAGATTTACTCAGGGTTGCCAAGTATTTGGCCGATGCCTTCAGCTTCGCCGTCTGGTCTTCTATAGCTTTTGGCGATGCAGCTATCCCAGCCTGGACTTCTTGGATCTCTCTGCGAGTTGCTTCCAGCTTGGACACGAGGTCTGCTTCGAGGCGTTAGAGTTCTTTAAGTCTGTTCTTCAAGACAATCGGCTCCACAGCTAACTCATCCAATCTGGTCTTGTCAGAATTGACTTGAGCCTTGCTAGCGGATAGGGCCAATTCCAAGCTCTCACGTTCTCGCCTCTCCGCGATCCTTTCTTTAGCCTTCTGAAGCTTGAAGCGGTATTGTTCCAGGAAGATGGCCGGTGTTAGGGTCTCCATCAGGTCTTCGGGCAGTTGATCTTGAATTTCTTGTACCCTGACTCTGATGGGAGTGCAATCCTCCACCAAGAACTCCAGCGAGGATTCCAGCCGATTGGCAATGTCAGACAGCCGGTTCTTCAGCTCTTCAGGGATCAACGCCTTGGCTGTTATGGGTGGCTCCTTGTCCTCATCGTCAAGGAACTGGCCGATATCAAAAGAGAACATATCGGCTAGGTTCTGCGGATATCAGTATAGGCCAATGTTAGCCTAGTCAGATGGGAATCGGCAAAAAGGGGATCAAAATAGTCTCAGTTACCTGTGTTGGAGCATCGGTGGTGCTTACATCGGCTTCCTTTTGCTGTGTTGAAACAGTAGATGAGGGGGTTGGCCGATGTGGTGCAGGTGATGGAGCCCTAGGCTGAGGAAAAACAAGAAGATGATGAATGGGTATATGCTGTTAGAAAGACAATGTAAAATCAACTCTTACTGAAGCAATCGGAGAGGGTGGTGGAGAAGGAGAAGGAGTCCTCAATCGGGCCTTGGCCTGTTGACTCCTTTGTAGGGTTGCCTTCTTAGTTCTTAAAGGGGCCGATTGAGTTCTCTCCTTGAGTATAGATGACGCAGCAGCCTGAAAAGGATATCAAATTATAGCGTACCAATAAGAAGGGGATTGCATGAAGTTCGGTAAAAGAAATATGCTAACCTTGCGGACTTCATGTCTAGTCTTCCTTGGTTGGGCAGCGCCGGCTTGGTCATCGGCCGATGGGATTGTGGTGGTCTTGGCCGATGGTTTCTTGGCAGTCTCAGCCGACGAATCTTCTTCTTCAGACGCATCGGCGGCTGCTGCATCGACCTCTTCCTCCATTACTTGTTCATCAAGGAATTCTTCCATGGAGGGGTCTAGCTCTTCAAGATCGGCCTGGTCATTAGTTTTAGCCTTCTTGCTGGATTTTTGAGATTTTCCTTTGACTGGCGCTTTCCTCTTGGGATTTTCTTTAATCATCGGCCCTTGGAGTAATGATGATACCTTTGGGGCAGTAAGGCCGATGATTGACTCCAGGATGGTTGATCCTGATGGAGCCACAGCTTGAGCATAACAAATTCTCTGTCCACTGTTGCTCACAGATGGGATCGGCTCGTCTGGGACTTGAGGGCTGATACCCTGGATAAGCTCTGTCACATAGAATCTGGTCGATTGATGGAAAATATGAGCAGCCCATTCTTGCCACCATGCTTGGAAGCTAATATGAACAAAGGCGCTCAGGTGCAATCGGTCGCAGTCACCCAGGTTCGGGGTTTCAATCTCCAGTGCCTTGCTCATGATCAACCCTGATGACACTATGCCCCTGCTCTCTAGGAGTCTATGGAAGTATAAATTAATGGGGAGTTGACTAAGCCCGTACTGTCTAGCAGCTACCATGGGATTATAGAATTCATAAGACAAGCTGGTGCTTCTTCCTTGAAATATGCCTATCGGGAGCAGGCATGGGGTGATGCCGATCATGAATGATTCCTGTGACTCCATGTCATCATTTATCAGGTTCAGCTGGAGATCATCGGGGAGTTCAAAATCCTGGTCTGAGGTGTAGACGAACATATCCATCTTGATTGATGGTGACCCGGTATAGAATCGGATGAACCATGTAGACATGTCTTCGGCCGATTGATCTGCCCCAGGATAGATAGAGGCTGCCTCTCCAAAAGACATGCATCTTCTGGTTCTATGGTCTTCATGATCAGCATACTTTGATGGGAAGCGGGAGTCCGATAGTGGAGGCCGATCGGCCATGGTGTTGGTGTGGATAGTTAGCCAAAGCTGAATAAACCATCATGGTCCTCCATGAGCCACAGTTTGCTTCAACATCAGATCCTGTGCAGAGACATGAAGCAGCCGATAGACAGCTCCCAAGAGATATCGGCCAAGGGGGATTTGTTTCTTGTCGACCAAAGCTTGAGCCAAATGTTGGCAATTGGTAGTGGGGCCGCAGGTTGATCCACAGAAGACAAATCTTTTCAACCACAGCGTCAGGAAGGCTACATGTTCTCTTTCCGAGCCTGATCACTGTTCCATGTGCTCAGAAATATATCCGGACCATCCTCCAATCTTCTTGGTTTTCAATTTATGGCTGCTGTTTGCTAGGAGGCTGAAGGGGTTGATCTCAGACTGAATGTCTAGTCCTGTTAGCATCTTGATGTCAATTAGAGTTGGGGTCATCGGACCTTGCTTGAACAGGAAAGCGTTCAAGGTGCTAGACCAGAAATAAGTAGCTGCTGACGTGAGTGGCTCGTTTTTCTTGGTATCGGCCAGGGATAAAGTAATACATTGGTCGATTCCTATTTCGTCCCAATGGACCTGTTTGGCTGCAGCGATTCTCTTGTGACAGGTCCTGTACCCATTGAGCTTTGACGGCCAGGATCTGAAAGTGTGTTTCCATGAAGAGACGTTGGGCTTGGTTTGGTTGAAAGGGACTCTGTTTCTCTCAGCATTGATCAGCCAGGTTGGGTCACAATCGCCCATGGAGCCTAACAGGAAGCGATATGATTTGTCGTTGGTGGGGATCAAGATCTGGTTTTTGAAGACCTATGTCATAAGAACAACGATGAAAACATAAGGCCCGGGGGGCAAAAAGTAGAAACCCTAGTTTGAAGAAATCGGCGGGAAAGTGAAAATGTGGATTCAGAAGGAATTGACTCACCATAGGGATTTCGGAGGTGTAGAACGGAGCGGAAGCCATTGTTGTCATCGACGAAGTCGCCGTAGAAAGGGTTGATGCCAATGGGACACCGAGGGGTCGCCGGAGCTGAAGAGCGTGGGTGGTTGCTAAAACGGCGGCGGATAGTTGCGAATCTGGATCTGCACGGTTTTCAGACAAACCCTAGCAAGGAAGTCGATGAGTTCTGCGGGACTAATTCCGCCATATTATATAATGAAGCGGAATTGGGGGGCATGTGTTAACAGCGATTTTTCATAATCGACCCGGAGAAGAAAGAGGAAACCGAAGCAGAGAGAAAGAGCTAAGTTGGAGTCGAACCAGGTCTCGTATCGGACATAGTCAGTGTATCGGACTCGGAGAGGCACTGGCAGAAAGGCTGTATCGGCCGATTCAGATTTGTATGGTTATTGGCCGATAGAGGTTAGAAGTTGACAGAGTCAGCGTGGGCTTGGTTTGGGCTCAAGATAAGCTTCAAGGAAGTTGCCAAAAAGAGATAAGGCTCGGTTTTAGGTAATTGTATCTTGTAAATCAAGTAGGTTTAGATCTAATCTGTGGCAAAAGTCTGCCGCAAAGACTTGTTTGTTTGTTAGAGATAAGATCGTGTCCTACCTGGACCCTATTGTAATCTCGGGTATAAATATCCCGATGGTTTGTACATAGAAACTCTCTCACAACTCAATACAACAAACTAGTTTCAATCTACTTTCGGCGCATCGCCAACCCTCGCAAGAGGTTGATTTCGACGAGTTCTTGCTACCCCGGAGCAAAGGTAAGAACTCATTCCCGACGATCTGCATCGTCGGGGCTAGCGTGTCGCTTTAGACACGTTAAGCCTCGATGATGTGATTGTCGTCTATCATGTTTTGGGTAATCTCGACAGGCGTTTTAATTATGCTTCGCCAGCGATCTACTCGTTTTAGGGTTTATTGCCGACGATGGTTTAATTATTGTGCTTGGCTAGATTGTTCAATGCATCTACCATCCCCAAAAGCAATCGGCGACTTGATTTTCTTTGTGTTAAGCCTCAATTCACACTTTGAGTTGCTATCGACCTTAGTCCTGTTTTGAGGTCTAACACAAAGCCTGTTTTCGGTTGTAATTAAGGATAGCACTGGAGTTTCAGCCAGTCTTACTTGATATGCATGATTATCTTAGGGTTTTTATGTGTGTCTGTCATCTACAAGAATAGATTGATAAATATAGATGTATCTGTTATAGATTGCTCTTTAGGGTTTATCTGTGATTGGCATATTTATATTGATTGGTTGATTCATGTAGGTTTGCACTAGAGTATTAGCTAGTGTAGTTATCTTTGTTATCCTTATCGGCCGATGCTATCAATTGATATTAATATGTCGACGAAGGCCGATAAGATTAGATTCATGCTTTAACTTCATTTTATCACGAGTAAGCCGATACAGCTTTGCCCTATCGGCTGGGCTATGACGATGCGACATCGGCCTATCGGCCGATCGGCCATCGGTTCTCACATGGTTTATTTGTTTAATCTTGTTGATTGTAGATCAAATCAACTGGCACGCTCTACATGCACTTAGGCAAGCCATTGGACCTGCACTGGAGCTAAGCAGATCTCCCAGGCCGCCGTGGAAACGTGGAACCCGTTTTCTTGTTGGGCGGGTCTAAATTCTGCGCCAACACTTAGTTAGTTCTTATTTAGCATACTGGAATACTGTCACTAGAAATAGTGTTTACGTTAGTGTTTGATCAACATTAGAGTAGTATTTAGTAGTATAGACGTGGTGTCTATATTGTTGAATACCTGTATTTCTTGTGTATCCCACAGTATGTTAGAGGTTGGTGTAGAGGTGATGACAACCCTCGAGATCACCGTAGTCCTCCCTGTCCGGGTACAGAGTAGAGCGTGATCTAGTAGCAGCAAGCAAGCCAGTGCATGAAGTATTGCAATAGGATTAAAGTTAAGCTTTCTAAACGACCATGTGCCACACTAGAAAAATCATCTCTACCCTTTGGCCTACATTATCTTGTGTCCTTGGATGAACCTGAATAGGAGCTTAAAACACACGTTATGTAACACCCCACAAATTCGACCGACAAAAACGAAACCCTAAAACGCGAGATTTCAAAAACTTTTAAATCAAATTTGCATCATGCCGAATTTACTTGCCCATTTATTTGGATTGTTATTACGGTGTTTAATTAAACATTTTATAGCGGAAATTAATTAGGTATGGACCCTAAAAAGGAAATTGGCTAAATAAATAATTAAAATATAAATTGAAGCAAAGTTTTAAGCAAATTTGTTAGCAAATAAAATAATCGACATGAATATCATGAGCGAGTTTTCTATTTTGGATAAGTATAAATTTATACCCTAAATAGGAAATTACAAATAATATATATATATATAGATAATATAGATATAAAATATGGGTGATATTAATCTTGGGTGAATCTTTAATTTGGAATGACACAAATATTGAGTAAAATTCATTTGTGTGAAAATTAGAATTTTTGGGACAAATTTTAAATAGGAAATCAATCAAAATTATCAAAATTATGAAATAGCACTGTTCATTGCCCCTAGGTGCTCGATCTGAACCCTAGCCGTCCCATCGCCGCTGCCGCACCGCGCCTGGCCACCTCGCGCCCTGCGCGTGTCGCCGTCGCCGTCGCGTCGCGCCGCCTCGAGCCTCACCCGCGCGCGTCACCGTGCCGCCTCTCGCCCCGCGCCGACACCTCTGCCGCGCCGCGCCGCGCCGTCCCATCGACGCCCCTCTGCCACCCGCCCCTGCTGCGCCGCGAGCTTCGCCATCGCCGCCCAACGCCGCTGCCACCGGCGTCACGCCGTGCCCCGCGCCGCCCTCCCCTCCGCCTCGCGTCCCACACACATCGCCATGGCGCCGCACGCCGTCGCATCGCCGTGCCATCCCATCCGTCTTCTCCCCTCCCCCCCAACACCGGCCTCCGCGCCCCTATAAAGCCCCCCTTCCTCCCTCCCTCTCCACCCCATCTTCCCTACCCTTCCCTTCCCATTTCCCATCTTCCCCACCCAAGCAGCTGCCGCCGCCTCGCTGCCGTCTTGCCGCCGCCGCTGCCTGGCTCGTTGACACCTCGCCGCCGGCCTCGGGTAAGCGCCGCCCTCCCCTCCTTCCCCGTCGGCGCCACCTGCAAGAGAGGAAGAGAGGCAAAGAGGAGAGAAGAGAAGAAAAGAGAGAGGGAGAGAAAAGAAAAGGGAAAGAGAGAGAGGTAGCAGAGAGAAGAGAGAGAGGGAGCAGAGAGAGAAAGAGAGGGAAAAAAGAAAAGAAAAGAGAAGAAAAGAAAAAGGGAAAAAGAAAAGAAAAATAAAATAAAAGAAAAGAGAAAGTTTAGGAAAATCGGGAGAAAAATTAATTTATATATATATACGTATAAAATAGTCAGTAAATTAATCATAGATTATTTTTGGAAATTCTTGGAAAATAAATTGTGGTTATCTATTTAATAGGTTATCTATTTAGTTATTTATTTAGTTATTTACTCATTAATCCATTTATCCACTTAGTTATTTATTGAGTTTATTTAGTTATTTATTTATTTATTTAGTTATTTATTTATAGGAATCTCATTATCGGGTGAATTTATTCAGAGTCGCGTAAATTAAAATAGGTAAAATACTTTAATCAGCTAATGCAAATATTTTAGGACAAATAGATTAAAATCGGATTAGTTCTATTTCGCGAATACTTGATTTGATAGCGAAATTCCACGCTCGCGCTCGATCTTTTTAATTGGATTTTACTGGATTTTATTTGAATTCTAATTGAATGCAAATTAATTTCTTTCGCACGTAATTTCTAGACCCCGAGGGAGTTGCGATTCTGAACGAGGATCAAGACCCGCAGGACTTCGAGCAAGGCAAGTCATCACTAAACCTTGAACATGTTGAACCGATTGTGAACTTATTTTGGATTTAAAATAAAGTTTGCATGCTATATGAATATATGTGAATGCCTACTTTGCTATATGTCATCCACAATATTGTATATTTTTAGTCGATACTTGACAATGCTTAGCCACGCTACTTTAGAATCATGCATATTCATATTTATCAAAATGTTTTATGTTCGGGCAACTACATTTGGGAAGTTGGTTGAGATGCGGCATGTGGAGACATGAGCGCCACATTGCCATGACATTGATGACATGGTTTGCGAAAGGAAAAATTAAACTATACAACTATTTTCGACTGGGGCGGCTGAAGGACTTGGGTTGTGTCCGATGAACGCAAGTGCCAACCCTAGTCAGTTAAGGACCGAGCCATGAAGCTAAGCATGAAACGACCCCCGTACAACCGTACTTCTCGAATGGGTATAGACCTAGCAGAGTAAGTAGCCGAGCGGAGGCAGTATCCATGCATAGTGGTCTTCTTGATGTGTATGAGAGGCGGGAGCCTATGGTGGGGTCACCACCGGTAGGACCGCCATGTGTAAACCTAAACTTAATTATAACTTAATGCATGTGTAAGTCTTTCCTCCCCAGGAGCGCCAGAACTCCTCTCACTGCTAGAAACTCGTAACGCCTAGAGTGCATGAGGATGCAAGTTTATGGAGCGGGTACTGCCAATGTGAGGTTATTGAAATGCTTTGCCATGATGCGTCTCATGTGTTGGGACGAGGCTCATGCGTTGGGCAGTCGCGGAGTACGAATAAAGTGTACATCCACTGCAGTGTGAGTAAATCAAATCTATTCGAATAGCCGTGCTCGCGGTTATTGAGCATCGGGACGTGTGTTACACTTGGCTAGACTCCAGATTTTTAAACTAATTGGTGGATATTGCATGATGATTTTATGCTGGTGGATCCACTTCTCGGGAGGCGAGAAGGGGTAGACCCCAGAAAACCATGGCGACCCAATGGCGGGAAGCCATCCTTGGGATCACAATGGATGGTGGATAGAACCGTCGTTGATTAATGAACTATGGTATTAAAATTTGATCAGTCTAGGTTAGGTCTTAAGCTTGTGAAAAGATTTACAAACTTGCTTTACGCAAAAGAACCTAAAGCCATTCCTTGAAAAACCCTCTATCATATGCATTATTGTTGTGGTGGCTTGCTGAGTACGGTTGGTACTCACCCTTGCAATTTACAACTCAACCAGAAGTCAGAGATGACGCTTCAGAGGATCCATATGCCTACTACCGGGAGGTTGATGATGACGATGGCGCTCAGTAGGTCTTAGTTACGGTCATTGCCTGTGGCAATGGCGTTGTCGCCGCCTCTAATCCGCTGTCTTATCTATTTCTTCTTTTGGATGTATTCTAGACCGTTTGGTCCCTTGTTCTAAGACTATTGCCTTTGGGCCTATTATTGTAATAATTCGCACTCGACTCTTGTGTATGCACACTTGGTATTTCAACTATGAGTTCGTATGTACCAGACTACTTGATCCGGAGAAATGGTACAACATACACGAATGATTCCTGTGGTAAGAACAAGGGTCTACACATTCTCTATGGAAGTTCGATACCTTGGAATACTCCTTGGTGAAGTGCTACAGCAGTATATCCGTGCGCTTGTGGATTTTATCTGTGAACGTTAAGAAATACCAACAAGCATTTCTGGCACCGTTGCCGGGGAACTGTTGCTGTTTATCTCTGAATCTTGTTCGTCCTCGTATCTTTTTATTTTCCCTTATTTTTACCTTTACCCCGCTACCCAAAAGAAGCCTTCCAGTGCACAGTTTTTTTACCATGGAGCAACAGTCTATCTTTAAATTGTCTGCTCCCTCGGGCGAATTCTATGAGCTGCCTCCATCATCGGAGCCCATCTTATCCACTAGCTATGAATTCCATCCTAGCTTTATAGCCATGGTTCGGGAACGATCCTTCTCGGGACTTGACCAAGAAAACCCATACCACCACCTGCGAGAGTTCGAGCAACTGTGTTCATGTCTCATGATCCGAGGCATGACACAGGAGACCATCCAGTGGAAGTTGTTTCCCTTTTCACTATTAGAGAGAGCGAAGCAATGGTACACCCATACCATCGAGAGTGTACGCGGTGATTGGAGTAAATTGCGAGACAGATTCTGTCTTGCCTTTTTTCCTCTATCTCGTGTCGCATCCTTGCGAGTAGAAATTCTCAGCTTTCGGCAGTGTGAGAAGGAGTCATTAGGAGCAGCCTGGAACATATTTATCTTTCTAGTGGAATCTGGCCCTAACTTGTCGATACCCAAGCATGTATTGTTGCAACATTTTCATGCGGGTCTAGATAAGGAGTCTGCCCTTTACCTTGAGATTACTGCCGGAGGTTTGTTCGCACACAAAACTCCATCCCAAGCGAAGGAAATCCTGGATCGCATCTGGGAGAATACTTCCTTCATGGAGAATTCTTCCGAACCGCCCCAGGAGGAACCTATGTCAAAACCCGAGGAGCCTTCTATAGTTGAATCCGAATCACAAACATCCACATCTGTAGATTCAACTCTAGAGCCCTCACCCGAACCAGGAACATCAATGGGTGATGAAATTCAACCTTCGAAGTTCCCTTTCCAATTCGAGGATGATCCATCTAGCAATGATCGAAACACCTTGAAATTCTTCAATGCCTGACTAGGGAAGGAACCTTCTTCTGTTTATGTCTCTCAATTTAGAAATCATTTGATAGAACCTTCCCTAAGACCTACGGTACCTCCTTATCCTCCTGATCCTCCCAACAAAGCAATTCTCACGAAGGCCACGAAGGTGAAGTGGTCGGAGGAAGTGAGACGCTCTTCCGAAGTAATTTGTATTGTTTCACCTTCTACGACCATAACTTGTTCTATAGGGGGAACCATTGGAGAAGTCCTTCATAACCCTACAACTGGGGTTAGTATCATGTCCGAGTTCTCTGCGGACACCCTTTTGAGCGGTATGCCCCTAGCCCCAATGGACGAAATTTTCACAAGTCCTTTAGGACTTATATTTGTGTATCGTGGGATTGCGAGGGCCGTGCCAATTCAAATAGACAAAATCAAGGTCTACCTAGATTTTCACATCTTTCCTACCCATGATTTTGATCTTCTCATAGGATTCCCCCTGGAAAAACTTCTCCAAGAAGGTGAATATCAAGGAAGCCTCAAAGAAAAACTTGGGAAAAATGCTTTTGACACTCATAGCTTTTGCCTAGAAACATCAAAGGCAAAGCCTCATCCCAAGCATGAGCCATTCGAGGAGGTGATGTTTATATCTCTGTTCGTTTCATCTAAACCTACTCTCCATCTTCATGAAACCGAATGATCTTTGTCACCCTCGATCGAGTCTTGTCCCTTTGGCCCTTAGAATGTTGTTCTTGTTAATCATCAAGAAACAACCCTGATCTTGCACGATGCATCTCCTGAGAAGGAGAACCTTTAGGCCATGGACAAGCTTGAGACATCGACTTTGGAGGACGAGAGAAAACATTCCACAAATGAGCATGAAAGTTTCTCTTTCAAAATTCCCCAGGATTCATGCTCACATAAGGAATCCCCATAGTTCTATCCGATTAGTGTTGCTTCCTTGTGCGAGGATCACAACCACCTTACGGTCCTCATTTCTCACATGTTTAGAAGGGTTGTTGTGGATGCTTATGTTTATCATAAATACTGCAATTCTCGTATTTGTTTGCAGCACTAATCTTGCAGCATGATGGCTCCATGGTCGAGCTTGTGACCATAAACAAAGCACTGTCGGGAGGTAGCCCGGATTATCATGGAAAGTTTTCTTTCTAATAAAAGCAGGGACCAGTTTTAGGATAGTGTGCACCTTTAGGTATTCCTAGTCGCTAACCATCACAGGTTGAGATTAAGAACGAGGGTCATGCGATGCCTAAGAACACGGGAGCTACATCAACTATACACTCTGGTGATCCTTGGTGATGGAACACACTCTATAGGAGACTCCAACATCACACACTTGGCTTTTGATGTCTTGGGATACAAAAGTCCAAGTGTGGGGGGGAAGGTCGATGAGCTTGTCACGACGAGTTCCATCAATCAAGGCCATCTTGGTTAAAGTTGGTGTTAGTCCTACCTTGTTGAAAAAAAAGAGAAAAGAAAGAGACAAAAAAAAGAAGAGAGAGGGAGAGAGAAGAAGAAGACAAGCTCCAAATGGATCAAAGACCACATTATGTGTGTGTCTTCAGGCTATGGCATTAGATCTTGGAAAATACTATTTTTTGCAGCGTAGCTCCACCTGTCCTTGCTCTCATGCGCGCATGCAAGCCTTGACTTAGTCTTCATCTACTCCTGGTTATGCACAGCTTCTCGCTCCTACAGCACCTACGCGCATGCAAGCAAGAGGGAATGTCCTCTTCTTTTCTAGGCACAAGGTTCTTGCATCCGAGGTGTGTGCATAACCAAACTGCTCGCCTGAGTTGGCATGGTCAAAGTACTTTCCTCCGCTACAATCCGCATCGAGATGGAGGAAAGATCGACAATCATATTTGACCATGCCACTGCCCCAGAGATTTCAACATATCCATCATGCTGGCGGTAAGTGCACTCAGGTATACGAAAGCCAGCAAAAGGTTCACCACTTCTTTTACTCATACTTATCTCCATTTGAGTGTGGCTTGATCATACATGGTTATGCTTCCTTTGACTATTTTTGTATGCTCTGGTTTGGGTGTTTTCATGAGACATCCATAGGCTTTTTAAATTAAGCATGATGCTTAGGTTAAAATAGTCTGCTTTAATCAAATTAGACATGGAGTCGAGTTTGATTAATGAACTCTCAGAGTTAATATGTTCATGGACATTGGATGCATATCTTTTGTGGACTAACCCTACAGGAAAGTTTTCAAATTGACGGGTGAGTCCTCAAGTTCAATTCACACTAGAGGTAAGTCAGGGCCCGGGAAACAAATCAATAAATTGTTAACACATCACCTTTCAAGGTGCACAGTGAGTATACTGCCAAATGCTCCTTTGCTATGTCCATGCAATTTTACCTCAGCTTGGTATGAGTTTTGCTGAAAATAAAATAATTGGTGAACAATAAATTTTGAAAAAAGAAATGTTTTCAGAATAAAATTAGTGTCTCTCGAAAAAATGACAAAATAGAATGATGGCAAACTTGTGGGATCCACTCTTCTTAAGTTTTGAATCCAATTTCTCTTTAACGTGGATGTGAACAGCTAATCTTGAGGCGGCAATAAAATCTCTCCAACCTTTATAGTCCCTCGGGTATTCATTGTCCACTAACCTTTTGCATGGGGTAAGATGACAACCAAGGAGCAGCATACCATAACTCCAACATTCATATAACAGTCCTTGGTCAAAGAGATGCACAGGGAACCAAGCAAAAAAAATGCAAAGCATTGTTGCATTCAATCCTAACTCTTGCATTTGGTTCTAAGCTTGGTGAGACTTATCTGATAAGAATCCAACACACCTTGTGCATCCTCGCCTCATATCTCCACCCTGCTGAGTTACCCATCACCCCCATTGTTGCCATGAAATAATAATAATAATAATAATAATAAATTTAGGCACTTCATGCGCCTAGAGTTATTTGAATAAAGTTTGGTTCACCGGTATTTCACCTCGGGGGAAGCCCTTTTTGCTTTCAATGTTTTAGTTGAATAAAGTAGAGGTACAAAATAAGTGTGGGGGGAGTCTTTTTCAGAACTCATGACGCGCAACAAATGTAAGTTGACACACCAACATGAAGAATAGAACCCCACGAGCGATCATGAGCAAAATCTGCCAGAGCAGAGGACAAAGGGGTTCAGCCGAACCATGGGTTCGGCTGACTCATCTCTGCCCCCTACTCCCTTCCATTTCTGTTAACAACAAAATTTGGTAAAGATATACTAGCAAAAAGGATTGGATTCAAAACGGATTTGAAGGGATAAGGCGGTTTCCAAGAATAGACAGCGCATCGGCCAATATGGAACAGACTCGGGAAGCCGATACGGGTAACCTAAATTGACTCGGTTGAGTCGATACAGGTAGTTTAACTTCATATTGGTTTTGGAGAAGGGCTTGAGAATATTGCCAACTAGGAATTGAGTCCGGATAAGGCAATTGTATCTATTAATTAGAAATAAGAGTTAGTTTCCTTTTTATAATATTGTGGTAAGAGTCCACCTAGGACTTGTTTGTTTAGGCAAGCTGTAAATAGTGTTCGGCAAGGACAAGGTCTGTATGTACGGGTATAAATATAAGTTCAAGGTCTATGTAAAAAACAACAACAGTTCAATAAACACTTTCGGTGCATCACCACATTTTTTCTTATTACTTTTCGACAAGTTCTTGCTTCGAGTTGGGCATCGGTTTCGATCTTCAACTGGAGGTATGACTTGTTAAATTACCATATAACTTAGCTAATCTAAGTTGATGGTTCGATTTAGCCGTATCAGCCAGGCCTTATCCAAGGTTTTGTCGGTATTGGCCAAATCAGCTTATTGGCCTAGATTAGCATAAGATATTCATCACCCTGAAAAACATTCAAAGACTTGATTGTCTAGATCTCATCCATCTTTTTACACTTTGTGCTACATCACCTCTACTCCTAATTAGAACCATGATCTCTAGCCTGTCTCTTGTTTGTAATAAGGGAAGTATCGGAGTTTTAGTCGATTTTATCTGATATAACTATTCAGTTTTGTTTAAATTACTTTAATCATGCTTTCCATGTTAGATCTGCCCATTATATAAGTATCACTTTAGCTAAATATATCAAGTTTGCCTCGATATATTTACCTAGATTGATATTCTTGTATAAGGCTGTATCGAAGTATTAGCCGATATGGTACCTATTTTAACCTAATTATGGTTTCATCGGCTACGATCTAATTTTTGCTTATAGATTATGTATTTACAGCCGATGGAGCATATTTAGGGTTTTCTTAATATTATTCTTCTTACACCTCATAACCGATTCGGTCAAATCACATCGGCTAGGCACATGTGGTACGTCATCAGCCTATCGGCCGATCGGCTATCGTGCATCTAACCTGGTTTTCTTTATATATCTTGTTAGTTGTAGGATCAAACCAACTAGTATGCCCTGAACCCATTTTTTAAGATTTGGACCTGCATTGGAGTGAAGCAAATCTGCTAGGCCGTCGTGTTTTCGCATCAACACGTTTTTGACACGCCCAGTCGGACACAACTGTCAAGACAACCATCATGCCAAAAATAACTGAAGACAACATCATCCCAGTGATGGTTGAGCAACTGTCTAAAGAACAAAAGGCAGAGATGGATCAACTCACACAAACCTTTCACAAGATGTATTTGGATTCCTTCACTGTGTCTCGGCAAGGCAAAGTTATTCAAAAAGGAAAATTTATCTTCCCAAAGCCCAAGGTAGAGTCTAGTACATGGCAAGATAAAGTTAAAATAGAAGAGATCAAGGCTAAAGAAAAGGAACCAACTATGGATGAGAAGGTTTCATTACAAGACAGACTAGATTATGCAATATATCAAGCCTTGATCAATCAGTCTAATGTGTTGGTGAACACATTAACCAATGTGGTCAGAAAAGTGATGGATGGAACTATAGCTGAGGAGAAGGCAAAAGGACCGATATATTTTCCAAACAATGTGTTTCCTCCATATAGGACCATCAAGACTGAGATTCCAGGTTCTTTGGGCATGCAACAACAATTTCTACCTGGGGAGCAAACATCTCAGCAAATTCAAAATCAGGCTCCAAGGACTATACCAACATCGGCCGAAATATTTCAAAACTCACAGCTGATGGGGGAATAAGGAAATCAGATTCCTGTTCAATAGCCGATTTTGCCACAGACATTAGTTGGACCACAATATGTGCATGAGGTGCCACAAAATTTTCCATATCAACCTCATCAAACTTGGGTCAAAGTTCAAGCTTCCAGCCTCAGCTGATATCACCTCAACAATATTGACCAGAACCTATTCCACAGTACCAATATCAGTCCCAGTTCAACAATTATGAGCAAATGACACAGTTTGGAGGAAAACAACAACAACAATGGGCTGGTATGATTGTAGAGGTGGTCAGGGAACAATTTGGATTAAAACCTAAGGATAGTGAGAACATGTATTGGTATCTATATCCAGAATATTTTGACAAAGTACCATTGCAAAGCCGATACAAGATTCCAGACTTCTCAAAGTTCTCATGACAAGATAATGTTTCTACATATGAACACATTAGTCGATTCTTAGCACAATGTGGAGAAGCATTGGCTGTGGAGGCTTTCAAGGTTAGATTGTTCCCATTGTTATTATCTGGATTGGCCTTCACCTGGTTTTCTTTATTACCTTACAACTCTGTTAGACGATGGGCCGATCTGAAAAAGCAATTTCATAGATATTTTTTCAATGGGGTTCAAGAGATGAAGTTGTCAGACTTAACATCAATCAGGCAGAAGACTGATGAACTGGTTTCAGATTATATTCAGAGGTTAAGAAACATGAGAAACAGATGTTACAGACTAAATTTGACCGATTCACAGCTTGCTGACCTAGCTTTCCAATGATTACTTGGGCCGATAAGGGAAAGTTTTTCTGCACAGGATTTTGAAAGTTTAGCCCATCTAGTTCAGAAGGTATCGGCTCATGAACAGAGGTTCCAGGATGCAAAGAGGTTTACTAGGAAAGCTAATAATGTCAACAACATATACAACTATAAGTCAGAATTAGAAGATGAAGATCCAGAGATTGGTTTGGTAGAGCGGTCAAGGAATAAGAAGACAGTTGTTTGCCAATGGGTATGAAAAAGAAGAAATGTATGATTTTGATATCAATAAAGCCGATAGGATATTTCATCTATTATTGCAAGAGAAACAAATCCAACTTCCAGTAGGACATGTTATCCCATCGGCTAAAGAATTAAGGAAAGGAAGTATTGTCGATACACCAACGTTTAGGGCCAATTCATCGAGACTACTTTAAGGATGAAGATGAAGATCAAGAGAAGCAAGTTCAAAACTCTCAATGGTGTCCATCTGGAATATTTACTAAGAATCAAAAAAGGAGGGTACAACGGATGCGAAACTGGGAGCAGATGTAGGAAGTTGATGAAGAAATTGAACATCGGTTACAATGAACCAGGAAGGAGTGGCATGTTAAATCCAAGGTTGTGTCAGCCGATGAGGTTAAAGCCAATAAAGCATCTGTTAAAGGAAAAGCTATAGCTTCATCTTCAGTCAATATGGTGTTTGTGTTGCCAGCAAAGTACAGCATACATGCAGCCGATGAAGAGATTGAAGAATCATTAACAAAATTGACAATATCACCAGAACAAGCTATTTTTGAAAAACCTGCGGATGATGATCATCGGCATCTGAGGCCCTTATACATTAAGGGTTTTGTCAATGGGAAGCGATGTCCAAGATGTTAGTTGATGGAGGGGTAGATGGCAATTTGATGCCTTATACAACATTCAGAAAGCTTAGAAAAACTCCAGAAGACTTGATCAAGACCAACATGGTGTTAAAAGATTTTGGAGGGAATTCATCTGAGACAAAGGGAGTTTTGAATGTTGAATTGACAGTTGGCAGCTTCCAACTATATTTTTTGTCATTGATGGAAAGGGATCATATAGCTTGTTGTTGGAAAGAAATTGGATACATGCTAACTGTTGTATTTCTTCAACAATGCATCAAAGTTTGATTCAGTGGCAGGGAGACCAAGTAGAGATCGTGCAAGCCGACAGGTAAGTTAATGTTACTATTGCCGATTTATCTATCTGGGAGATGGAAGGAGTTGATTGTTTGTCAGGTAAAGCTTGAGAAGGTAATTTCTTAAATGTGTTCGATTGTGATATACAGCCAATCGATGAGGAAGAACCTCAACTTTTACTTTAAAGGCATAGAAGATAGCCCCAATGCATATGTAGACGATTCTGTAGATGATTTTGAAGGTAAATTGGGGCAAGGGTTTATGTCGGCCGTTGAGTTAGAAGAGGTAGATATTGGTGATGGTGATAGACCTAGGCCAACATTTGTAAGTGCTAAATTGTCAAATAAATTCAAAAAGAAATTGATTAAGTTGTTAAAATAATATAAAGATTGTTTTGCTTGGGAATATCATGAGATGCTAGGACTTAGCCGATCTATTGTAGAACATCGGCTCCCCATTAAACCAGGATATCGGCCATATAAACAACCTCAGAGACGATTCAAGCCAGAGATGTATGATGCTATCAAGGCAGAGATTACAAGACTTTATAATGCCAATTTTATAAGGCCTTGTCGATATGCTGAGTGAGTTTCAAACATAGTACCAGTGATCAAGAAGAATGGAAAGCTTAGGGTTTGCATTGACTTCAGAGATTTGAACAAAGCTACACCCAAGGATGAGTACCCAATGCCGATTGCTGATTTATTGGTTAATGCAGCATCTGGACATAAAATTATTAGTTTTATGGATGGCAATGCAGGATATAATCAAATCTTTATGGCTGAACAGGATATTCATAAGACTGTTTTTAGGTGTCCTGGAGTAATCAACTTGTATAAGTGGGTTGTTATGACTTTTGGATTAAAAAGTGCTGGTGCTACATATCAGAGGGCTATGAATTATATATTTTATGATCTCATTGGTGTATTGGTTGAAATCTATATTGATGATGTGGTTGTGAAATCTAAGGAGATTGATGGACATATAGCCGATTTACGAAAAGTGCTGGAAAGAACAAGGAAATATGGTTTAAAGATGAATCCTAATAACTGTGCTTTTTGTGAAATCTAAGGAGATTGATGGACATATAGCCGATTTATGAAAAGTGCTAGAGAGAACAAGGAAATATGGTTTAAAGATGAATCCTAATAACTGTGCTTTTGGTGTATCGGCTGGGTAGTTTCTTAGTTTTCTAGTGCATGAAAGGAGGATTGAGATAACATAGAGAAGTATAAATGCTATTAAAGATATTCAACCACCATAAAATAAAACCAAGTTGCAATCTTTGATCGAAAAAGTTAATTTTGTAAGGAGATTTATTTCTAACTTGTCTGGGATAATTGAGCTTTTCACTCCATTGTTAAGGTTGAAAGCCGATCAAGAGTTTGTGTGGGAGAAAAGCAACAGAGGGCACTGGATAATATCGAGGAATATTTAAGTTTACCTCCAGTGATGCAACCTCGGAAGGGGATACCATTCAAGCTTTACCTATCAGCTGATGAGAGGTATATCGGTTCAGTTCTGGTTCAAGAAGTTGAAGGAAAAGAAAGAACAATATTCTACCTTAGCAGAAGGCTTTTGGATGCAGAGACGAGGTATACCCCTGTTGAGAAGTTGTGCTTATATTTATATTTTTCCTGTACAAAGTTAAGACATTATTTACTTTCAAATGAGTATACAATAGTTTGCAAGGCCGATGTAGTCAAATGTTACTATCGGCTGCAGTCCTAAACGGTAGAATTGGAAAGTGGATTTTTGCTTTAACAAAATTTGATCTTAGATATGAATCTGCTAAAGCAGTAAAAGGACAAGCAGTTGCCAATTTTATCGTTCAACATCGAGGTGAGTCAATTGATTATGTTGAGATGATGTCTTGGACATTATTCTTTGATGGATCTGTTTGTACACATGGTTGTGGCATCGGCTAGGTAATTATATCGCCTAGGGGGGCAAGTTTTGAGTTTGCCTTTACAATCAACCCTTATTATACAAATAATCAAGTTGAATATGAAGCGGTGCTTAAAGGTTTACAGCTCTTGAAGGAGGTTGAGGCCGATGCTATTGAGATTGTTGGTGATTCATTGTTGATGGTCAATAAGTTGTTAGGGGAGTATGAATGCAAGAATGAAGTCTTACGAGTTTATAATGAAAAGTGCCAAGAGTTGATGAAGAATTTCAAGATTATCACTATGAAACATATTCCCAGAGAACAAAATATTGAAGCCAATGACTTGGCTCAAGGTGCATCAGGTTATAAGCCGATTTTGAAAGATGTTGATATTGAGATTGCAGAAGTTGATGCCAATGATTGGAGGTATGATAGTATTAATTATTTAAAGAATCCTTCTCAATCGGCGTCAAGAAAGTTAAAATACAAAGCTTTGAAGTATGTTTTGCTTGATGATGACCTATATTATCGAACGATTGATGGGGTTTTACTAAAGTATATAAGTTTAGAAGAAGCCAAAATTGTTGTGTGAAGTGCATGAAGGTATTTGTGGAACACATCAATCGGCTCATAAAATGAGATGGTTGCTTCGAAGAGTTGGATATTTTTGGCCGATAATGCTGGAAGATTGCTTTAAATTTTATAAGGGATGTCAAGATTGTCAGAAGTTTGGAGCAGTTCAAAGAGCACCAGCATCGGCTTTGAACCCGATTATTAAGTCTTGGCCGTTTAGAGGTTGGAAAATTGATATGATCGGTCAGATTACTCCACCATCAAGCAAAGGGCATAAGTATATTTTGATGGCAATGGATTATTTTACAAAATGGGTTGAGGCAATTCCTTTAAAAAAGGTTGATTCTAGGGATGTCATTGAACTTATTAAGGAGCATATAATTTATCGGTTTGGAATTCCACGAACTATAACAACAGATCAGGGATATATTTTTGTAGCCGATGAGATTATTCAGTTTGCTGATAGCATGGACATCAAGTTGTTGAATTCTTCTCCTTATTATACACAAGCTAATAGGCAAGCTGAAGCTTCTAACAAGAGTTTGATCAAGTTGATTAAGAGGAAGATTGTAGAACAACCTAAAAGGTGGCATACCACTTTGGACAATTCACTATGGGCTTATCGAATGGCATGCCATGGAGCCACACAAGTGCCACCTTATCAGCTTGTATATGGGCATGAAGCTATTTTGCCTTGGGAAACTAACATCGGCTCAAGAAGGATTTCTTTGCAAAATGAGTTATCGGCCGATGATAATCATAGCTTGATGATTGATGACTTGGAAGATTTGGTACAAGTCCGATTGTGTGCGTTAGAAAAAATCAAAAGAGACAGAAAAAGTTTCAAGACATTATAATAAAAAGGTTGTGCCAAAGAATTTTGAGAAAGGAGAACTTGTTTGGAAGCTAATTTTACCGATAGGGACCAAAGATAATAAATTTGGAAAGTGATCACCTAATAGGGAAGGGCCCTATTAGGTTCATCGTTGTGTACCTAAAAATGCATACATGCTCGAAGGACTTGATGGAGAAGTTTTTGGGAAAGCTTTAAATGGAAAATATTTGAAGAAGTATTACCCAAGTGTTTGGATTAATTCATAATCGGTTATTTAGCCAATGTATGGTAAAGCTGATGTAGGATAACATTGCCTCAAGATGGTCGATATGTATTATCGCCCTTAGACCAAAAATATGACAAAATATAGAAAAGTAGATGAATATATTACACGAAAATGTTTCAATTTTGGCGAGACAAAGTATATCAAAAACTTAAAATTTTTACATCAACCCAAGAAGTTTTGGATTGCCGATATCGCACGCAGGTGAATTTGTTTGACTTCATCGATTACACTGCATCATCGGCTTCAGTCCCAGGGATTGGCTTCAGGGTCCTGTTGAGGCTCGCTAGGTGATTGGCTGATGCTTTTAGCATGGATGTTTGATCTTCGATGTTTTTCGGGAGATTGGCTAATCTTTGTTTTTCTTCGATAATCTAGCTTGGCCAAGAGATCAGCTTCTTGTTGTTCAAGCTCGGTGATACTTTTTTGTACTATTTCTGAGCCGATTGTGAGTTCATCCAACTTGGCTTTGTTTTCATTGATTTGTTGTCGACTGGTCTGAATGGCTGCTTCCATGCCTTGGTGCTCAAGCCGATTCTTTGGTTGGCCCTCTGGTGTTTGAATTGGTGTTGCTCGAGGAACATGGCTGGGGACATGATATCTGCAAGCTCTTCAGGAAGTTGGTCTTGGATTTCTTGAAACCTACTTCTAATCAGCCCACAGATGGCAACTAAGGCGTCTAGGGAAGATCCCAGCCGATCAGCTCTGTCTAGGAGCCTTGCCCTTAAGTCATCAGAGATAAGAGACTTGGTTTTGCTTGTTGCATATATATATAATGTATATAAATATAAATTATGAAAACATGAAAATCTTGGGTGAAATCTTTAGGAATAATACAAATGTTGAACAAAAACCATTTGTGTGAAAATTATGAATTTTTGGGCGAATTTTAAATAGGAAATCAACTCAAATTTTCAAAAATCAAAATTGTCACTATTCATTGTCCGCCATCTGTTCGACCTAGTCCCTAGTCGTCCCCTCCCTCTGCCGCGCCGCGCCCAGCCGCGCCCTCGTGCCCTGCGCCGCCCTCCCCTCTACCACACGTGTCGTCGTCACCGCCCGTCGCCATCGCCGCTGCAGCTGCTAGCCGCGCCCTCCCTCTGTGGCGCCACGCCTAGCCGCGTTGCCGCCTGCCGCGCGCCGCGCGCGTCGCGTCGCTGTGCGCCGTCCCCTCCGCGCCTCTCCCGCGCCGGCCTCCGTGCCCCTCCCTGCGCCGCTATAAATTCCCCTCCCCGGAGCCCTCTCCTTCCTCCCCCGCACCATCCCGAGCCCCTCTCCTTCCTCCCCCGCACCGTCCTCTCGCCCTCCCCTTTCCCCCCAATTTCCCGCTTCTCCTTGTCCCTCTCCGCCGAGACGCAGCCCTGCTGCCGTGCGCCGCCGTCGCCGTGTTGCGTCGCCGTGCCACGCCCCGGGTAAGCGTCACCTTCCCCCTCCTTTTCCCCGTCGGCGCCGCCTGCTAGTGAAGCTGAGAGAGAGAGGGAGAGAAAAGAAAAAGAAGGAAGGCAGAGGGAGCAAGAAGAGAGAAGTGAGGCAGAGAAAGAGAGCCGAGAGACAGAGGGAGAAAAAGAAAAGAGAGAAAAAGGGAGAGAGAAAAATAGCCGTGCTAGACTCGAAATTCTTAAACTATTGAGATGGGCATGCATAATGACTTTTATGTGCTGGTGGTTCAACTTCTCGGGAGGCAAGAAAGGGTAGACCCCAGAAAACCATGACGACACAATGGTGGGAAGCTATCCTTGGGATCACAATGGATGGTGGACAGTTGCGTCGTTGATTAATGAACTATGATATTAAAACTTGATCAGTCTATGCTAGGTCTTAGGCTTGTGAAAGGAATTGCAAAACTGGCTTTATGCAAAAGAACCACAACCATTCCTTGATTATCCCCTATCATATGCATCGTTGCTGTGGTGGCTTGCTGAGTACGGTTGGTACTCACCCTTGCTATAAGCAAAACATTCAAATGTGGGCGATGAAGTCCTTGAAGACTCGTACAAGTACTACCAGGAGGGTACGAAAGATGGTGACACTCAGTAGGTCTTAGACTCAATCGTTGCCTGTGGCAATGGCATGCCGCTGCCTTATCTCCACTGCCTTATCTATATTCTGCTTTTGCTTGTATTCCGAACCGTTTGGTCCCCTGTTCTAGACTATTGCCTTCGGGCGCTGTATTGTAATATTTTGTGTAAGACGATTGGTGTATGCACTCTTGATGATTCAGCAATGTAATCATGGGTACCAGACTACCCGATCCAGGGAAATGGTACTATGAACACGAGTGATTCCTGTTACAAAAATGGGGGTCCACAGCAGGCTTCTTGGGGGATGCGACTTTGGGCTTCTTTGTCAACTTCTTGATGATTGGTGGTTTGCGCTTCCCACAAGCCTTGCGTATTAGCTTCCTGACTTGGCCTTCTAGCAAGGATGCCACCGTAGGAGCAGCAAAGCCGATGATGGATGGGGCTAGGTCTCCAGTTGGCATCAAGGCCGGTGCATATACAATCGGCTGCCACTCATACTTTGAGCAGAAGGAAGAGTGCTGGGACCTGCAAAGATGAAGTTAGATAATTTTTTGAGGGCAAAAGGTTGAAGTTGATTGAAAATAAGAAGAGTGCTTTACCTGGGGGCTGAGAGAAGGAATGACTGTGGTCAAGAAGAAGCTAGCCGATAGGTGAAATAAGTGTTTCTTCCATTCACTCCACCACTTATCAATGAGTTGGCTTATCAGAAGATGAATGTTTACGTGGTTCAAGGATTCAAGTACGGGGCCCTCGATGTTTAGGATCCTATCCATCTGAAGAGCCGATGTCACAACACCCCTTGTCTGAATCTTCCTTGCAAAATACAAGCTGACAGGGAGCTGGCCTAATCCAAGTTATCTTGCAGCCGATGTTGGGTGATAGAATTCATAAGATACTCTTGAGATACCCCTATTGGGAGGACGCATGGAGAGATAGCCGATACGAAATTTTCCCTTGAGCTGGGATTGACTGCATCATTTAAGTCATTCAGCCTCAAATTGGCTGGGAACTCATAATCTGTAAAACTGTTATAAGGGAACCAGGCCCTTGCAACTTTGGAGAAACCATTGTAAAATTGATCAAAAACCACTCTTGAAAGGCTTCAGCCGATGGTCCTGATCCTGGATAGGTTGATGCTGCCTCACCAAAGGACATGCATCGGCGTGTGCTAGCTTCTTTATCGTCTGAGTGGTCCGATGGGAAGCTTGAGGAATATAATGGGGTTCTTTCAGCCACATTGATTGTGTACAGGTTTAGCCAAAGCTGCAAAAACCACCAAGGACTGCTATAGCCAACAGGATTCCCTAGGACAAACTTGGCTATTGACTGGCTTAGTGTTTGGTACACAGCTCCAAGTAAGAACTTGCCCAAGGGGATGGATTTCTCTGCTACCAGCGCCTGGGCTAGATGCTGCATGTTTGTTGTGGGGCCACAGGTTGATCCACAAAAGATAAATCTTTCTAGCCAGAGGTTGAGAAAGGTTATATATTCCTTGTCTGTTACTGGGCCTGTGATGATATGCTTGGAGATATAACCTGAACAGCAACCCACATTTTTGGTTGATAGCTTATGTTCACATTTGATCTTTAGAGAGAAGGGGTTAGCTATTGAGGTGATGTCCAAGCCAGTGAGCATCTTAATAACCAGCAAGGTGGGACTCATCAGCCCTTGGCCAAACAAGAAGGCATTGAGAGTATCGGACCAAAAATATGCAGCCGATAACAACATTTGTTCATCTTTCTTCATATCGGCTAGATACAAAGCTAAGCACTGGGATATGCTTATTTCTTCCCACATGGATTGCTTGGAGGCCGATATCCTCTTATACCATTTTCTCCATCCATCCAATTGGGCTTGGTTTGCTTATAGGGGATTCTATCAGTCTCAGCGTTGATGAGATAGCGGGGGTCTACATCGCCCATTGGCCCAAGGAAGTAATGGGTTGGTTCTTTCAAAACAAGGATTGCAATTTGGTCTCTTAAGTGCTTCAATTGAAGAAAAAAGCGGAGAAATCAAAGATTTGCCGAGAAAGAGGATCTAAGAGCATAATTCAACCTAAAACAGAGGCGATGAACAAAAGAAGGCAATAAAGCTTGAGAAGTATAAGGAGCTTACCAGGGGGACATCGGTGACGGTGGCCATTGAGCTTGGAGAAGATGATCGCTGAGGGGTCGATGGATGTCGCCGCCGAGAGCTCGCGTCATTGGTGAGGTCGCCGGAGAAGACGAGGAAGGCTTGCGTGGTTTTTGGGCATCAGTTGGCGTGAAGAAAGAATAACGGCATGAAGTCTGAGACCGAAACCATTGGTATTTATTGTGCAAGGCAGGTAACAGTCATAATACAAAAACCCTAGCTTTTTGTGGATCTGAGAGATAATTCTGCAGCATATCAATTTATACTCCAAAATTGGGGGCCATGTGTTAACAGCAAAATTTGGTAAAGATATGCTAGCAAAAAGGATTGGATCCAAAGCGGACTTGAAGGGATAAGGCGATTTCCAAGAATAGACAGCGCATCAGCTGAAGCCATATCAATCGATATGGAATCGGACTCGAGCAGCCAATACGGGTAGTTTAGCTTCATATTGGTTTCGGACAAGGGCATGAGAATATTGCTAACTAGGAATTGAGTCCAGATAAGACAATTGTATCTATTAATTAGAAATAAGTGTTAGTATCCTTTTTATAATATTATGGTAAGAGTCCACCTAGGACTTGTTTGTTTAGGCAAGTTGTAAATAGTGTCTGGCTAGGACATGGTTTGTATGTACGAGTATAAATATAAGCCCGAAGTATTGTAAAAACAACAACAGTTCAATAAACACTTTCGGCACATCACCACATTTTTTCTTATTCCTTTTCGATGAGTCTTTGCTTCGAGTTGGGCATCAGTTTCGATCTTCAACTGGAGGTATGACTTGTTAAATTACCATATAACTTAGTTAATCTAAGTTGATGGTTCAATTTAGCCGTATCGGCCAGGCCTTATCCAAGGTTTTGTCAGTATCGGCCAGATCAGCTTATTGGCCTAGATTAGCATAAGATATCCACCACCCTGAAAAACATTCAAATACTTGATTGTCTAGATCTCATGCATCTTTTTACACTTTGTGCTGCATCAGCTCTAGTCCTAATTAGAACCATGATCTCTAGCATATCTCTTGTTTGTAATAAGGGTAGTATCAGAGTTTCAGCCGATCTTATCTGATATAACTATTCAGTTTTGTTTAAATTACTTTAATCATGCTTTCCATATTATATCTACCCCTTATACAAGGATATCACTTTAGCTAAATATATCAAGCTTGCCTCGATATATTTACCTAGATTGATATTCTTGTATAAGGCTATATTGGAGTATTAGCCGATACGGTACCTATTTTAACCTAATTATGGTTTCATCGGCTATGATCTAATCTTTGCTTATAGATTATGTATTTACAACCGACGGAGCATATTTAGGGTTTTCTTAATATTATTCTTCTTACACCTCATAGCCGATTCAGTCAACTCGCATTGGCTACACACATACGGTACGTCATCGGCCTATCGGCCGATCGGCTATCATAATCTAACCTGGTTTTCTTTGTATATCTTGTTGGTGTTAACGCCAAAATTTGGTAACCCCGAAGTCATCATCGGCTTAGGAATAGTATCGGCTTCAGAGTCCTAAGATGAGCCGATGGACATATCAAGTTGTCAGAAGTTGGATTCTTGATGGATTCGGTTAAGGAAATTAATCAATTAAAGAAAACTTATCCAAAAGAGACCGAGTTCGAGTAGGATGCAGCATGGCAAGTTATCTATTAATTAGGCAAAGTCAATTAGTTTCCTTTTACTTTTGGGAAAGATTATTTAGAGCCCAAATAGGACTTGTATCTTTTACTTTATCTTTAGGAAAGTTTGTGTCTTGTCCAATAAGGACTAGTATCTACTCATGGGAATAAATATGTACACCTGGGGTCTTTGTAAAATATCTCTCGATCAATATACAACTTTCGGCGCATCGCCACCCTCTTTCCCGAGGTTTTTACTTATCAACCGGCGGAACTTGGCACCTGACGTGAGGCTGCATTGGCTTTCGATCTCCGACAAAGGGGTAAGTCCTACGTTTCATCGGCCCTACCTATTTATCATATATCTTAGTTAATCTAGTTTGGTAGATCGATTTACTTGTATCGGCTGGGATCTGTTTTACAGTTTTTGCCTGTATTGGCTAAATTGCTTTGCCAGATTAGATTAGCTAAGGTATCCACCACTCTTAAAATCAGTCAAAGGCTTGATTGTCTAGACATTATGTTTCTTTTCATACTTTGCGCTGCATCAGCCCTAGTCATGCTTAGAACCATAATCTCTAGCCTGCTTTTGATTGCCAATAAGGGTTTCATCGGGGTTTCAGCCGATGAGTTATCTGGACGTTGCTTTGGCTCACAAGGATTACATGCAAGTTGGTAAATGAAAACAAAGGTTTCATTGATTATCTAATCGTATGGATTTAATGACATCGGACCTCCAGCCGATGTATGCTTTAACCTTCGGATCAGCACTTATTCTATCATATGACTATTAGCCGATTGGTTTCTATTGGATTATATTATTGTTTTATCGCGTTATCAGTAGTCGATTGTCTTTATATTGTTATTTACATCAAGTGTCAAAATCTACAGCCGATTGTTCAAAACCCTATCGACATCGGCTAGTATCAGTATCGGCTGGAATTACTCCATCGGCTTGTCAGCCGATTAGATATTTGATTTACTGTTTATATATCTTGTCAGTTGCAAGATCAAACTGACTGGCACGCCCGCATCTCATCAACTTTAGGACCTGCATTGGAGCTAAGAAGATCTCCTAGGCCTTCGTGTGCCACACGCAGGATCTACGTCAACACATATTTCGGCACACTCGACGGGACAGATTTTGCGTCAACAGTTGGTTATAGGATCAAACCAACTGGCTTGCCCTAAACCCATTTTCTAAAATTTGGACATGCACTGGAGTGAAGCAAATCTCCTAGGTTGTCATGTTTTCGCATCAACAACTTCGTCGTGTGGTCAGGTTTGCACGTCTCCTTCCTTATCCTCCCTTGCTCGTGAGTCAAAACTTGCATGAAAAATTCGAATAAAATTTAGTTTGACTCCAAATTAAAAAACAAAGCTTCTCAACAAATGAAATTTTTCTATGGTTGGCATGTATACTCTTTATTCTTTGCTAACACTTGTTAGTTGTTGTCACACCCTAAAGTTCTCCCAAATCGTAAAAATCGAATTGATAATTTACCTGAGAAATTGTTTAATTAATCTGGAGAAAAATCCAATTAATTAATGCATTAAAGAAGTGGAAATGGCAGGGTGGAATTTTTGTTGAGTTTCCCATGTCAAAATACATTAACAGGATTTTTAGTGGAATTTTCAGAGCCCTAGAAATAATTTTAAATCAATTAAAATCAAATTCGGAATTTAATTAATCCTAGGAAATTTCCTTTCTTTTTCTTTTTCTTTTTCCTCTTCTTCTTCCTTTCGGGCCGTCGGCCCAGTCCGCCCAACCGCCGCACGCCCGCGCCTCCTCCTCCCGATGGGCCAGCCCACGGGGCCACCTCTCCCTCCCGAGCACGCGTCGCTCCTCCTCTCTCGTGGGTCGGCCGCAGGCCGAGGCCCGCTAGCGCCGCGCCCCCTCAGCCGCGAAGTCCGTTTGGCCTCCCTCCCGGTCCGGACCACCGACAGGTGGGCCCCACCTGTCGGGGTCGTCCCCTACCTCCAGCCGCCCGCGCCCGCAACTTCCGGCCGCCGCTTCCGCCCACTACCCCGCGCCCCGCGTGCTCTATGCACATCTGCGCCCACGCCGCGCCCCATCCGCGTCCACTCCGCCCGCAACCGCCGCACCAAGACGAGCGGGATTCGAATTCGAATCCCGGCCGTTCCCTCTCTCCTCTCTCCACTTCGGCGAGAAATCCGCGCCCACTCGGCCCCGATCTCTCCTCCCCGCGCCCATATAAACACTCCCCGCATCCTCCTCTCTCATTTTCCCCTTTCCGCTGCCGTTCTCGTGTTCGCCCTCGCCGCCGCGCCGTTGAGCCCTAGCTCCGCCGCCTTTCACCAACTCCGGCCGCCGCTCCCCACCGCTCGTCTCGCCCCCGAGCCGCACCGACCCTGCCGTCGCGCTCGCCATCCGCCTCCGCTCCTCGGCCGTGCCTTGGCACCGCCGGTTTCACGATGGAGCACCGCCGCCGTCGTTTCTTCCCCACCTCCGGTGGGCTCAATGAGCTCTCCTTCTCCCCTTTTTCTCTCCCCTCTCTCCTTCCCGTGCGCGCGCCCGCGAGCGCCGCCTTCCTCCGGCCGCCTCCCTCCCGGTCGCCGCCGCTAGCCGAGCCCGGTCGCCACGCGCGCCATGGGAGCCCCGGCCGAGCTCGGGGCCATGTCGCCCACGCGCCCTGGGCCGTCGGATTGGCCACTTGGGCCGATCTCGGCCGCTCTCCTCCGTCCCGCGTGGCCACCCACGTGGCTGCCCCGTGGCTGCCGCGTCGGCGCCACGTGTGCGCCATGTGGTGCGCCGCCGCCGCCGCAGTCCCGTGGACTTAGTCCATGGTGGACCGGCCGCCACTGCCCCGTGATGACGCCAGCCCTGGGGTTAATTGCGCAATAAATTAATTAAGGTTTTTCTTTCTATAGTAAAAACACAGATAACTTCAAAAATTCATAACTAATTCATCCGAGCTCCGTTTAAGTCCATTCAAATTTCATTAAATTCATAAAAATACAGAGAATCCGTTAAAAATACTTTTGTGCTTTGTTTCAGTAGACTTATAGCATGTATTGTTGTTTGCTTTGTTTGTCGCGTAGATTCCGATACCTCCGACGTGCCTGTTTATTTCGAGATCATCGCAGAGGTAGCTTCAGCTCAGGAGCAAGGCAAGTCATGCTTCACATTGATCATATTGTACCTATATTTACAAATGTCTTATTTTTCCGTAAACACCGCATTATGTCGCAATGTCATTTCATGTGGGTTTTTACCTATTGTACTCAGCCCATTATATTGATTATCGTGTACCTTTGATAGCTTGGGTAATTAATTCATTGTTTGCTGATTTTAGGAGTGCTTAGCCATGCTTAGCTAACTTAGCTCACTAAAGGGGATCATGCTAAATAATTAATTAATGTAGTCCCTATGGTGACACTTTGGTGTAGGAGCCACCATGGTAATAATATTTAATTAAAATATGCTAATGGTGGGCTGTGGGTGCATGGTTTTGATGGAAGCACCCATGGCAATTAAGGACCGGTTCGCAGGAAACCGTGGAAGAATTACCGTGCGTACCACAAGCCAGCATGGGCAACGGCTGGGCTTGTAGTGTAGCTTGTCTCTAGCTGACGTACCCAGGCTAGGGTGGGCGTGATGGAGTTGGGTCGGCGGGGGATTTACCCGTTGATTGGCTGCCGGATTCACCGTGGCATGAGGGGGGCTGCCCGCTGCTGGATATAGGGAGCGGGGGCGAAACCTGTGGTGTGGTACGATTGGTTAGAGGGGGTTATGCGAAGGGTCCTGTCACAGTCTCTATTCGGGTACTTTCCAGTACCGCGACGCATGGTTGACATGATGTTGAGGCTGTGTCTTGTGGGTACAGATGTACACCTCTGATCAGAGTAGAACTATTCAAATAGCCGTGCCCGCGATTATGGGCGATCAACCAGATTCACCGTGATTAATCTCACTTTCATAATAATGAGAATTATTGAAACTGGTTTAGTTCAGGTGGTTGGTTTGGGCCTGTCACAACGTGGTGTAGCGTTGGACAGTGATGGTGTAATATTGTTCAATTAATTCAACGTTTTACTACTGCTTTCAACTACTGTTTTTAAATGCTTACTTTATGCAAATAAACCCCTGCCTTTCCTTTGGAATATCTTGCATCATGCCCCCTTTTCTGGCATGACTTGTTGAGTACCGTGGGTAGTACTCAGCCTTGCTTAATTTTTCCCCACACCAGAAGAGGAGTATACGTCTGATGGAGGTTTCTCAGAGGAGTAGGCTTTGTCCGCCGTCGAGGATGCCTGTGGAATGGTGCCAGCCCGCTGCAAGAGTCCCGTTCTAGTTTAGTTTGTCTTTTTCGTTTTTCCGCTGCATTTCTGTAAGACTTTTACGGTGTTTGTAAGGCGTGGATCTGTATATCAATATTGTCATTTGTGTACCCTGGCTGGTCCTGGACAGGGATTTCAATACACATTCAGTTTCGGAAATTCTGGTAGTGAATTTTCGGGCGTGACAGTTGTGAACATATATCTATCATAGGAACCCTTTCTAATCTAAGTAATTGATATTTGTGATATGGAGATAACAAAAGAAATTCTTGTATAACTGTCATGATACTTGGGATTTTATCTTTGAGAAAATTAAATTTTTCAAGCAATACTCCTCGTTGACTATGTGATCACCTACCAAGGTCAAATATGATTCATATTGCAAACCTTATATTTTGGCTGCTTGACATTACATTGAGCTTTGTCAAAATATTGTGACCCATGTGAGATGCTTTTCATACTTTCATGATCAAGATCACGTACACTCCACATAACCGTATGCTAAACTTCTACACTGGAAGCTAGCATTCATTTCACCCATCATCCACCGAATAAATACTCCATCTTATTTATGCTTCTTTCTCCAAAGTTCATTCAAAAGAAAAGAAGGCATGGCTATGCAAAAGAAGGAAAGAATATATATATATATATATATATATATATATATAAAGTATTGCTCATACAAGTATGAAGCAAGAAAAAAAAGAGAGAAAAAGAAAGATAGCCATGCCATCCCCCAAGTTTTAAAAGAAGGAGAAGGAGGTGTACAAAAGGAGTTATCATTTTCATTTTTCCATCCGCAACCATACACATGCACTCTTGATCAAAAAGTATGACTTCCTATCTCCTTGGGTCTGGTCTTTTGGCTTGCCAAAATATGTGATGCAGGTACGCACCGATTGATCCCTACCAAGCTCTACATATATAGCCTTTTAGAATAGGGACAATTCGACAATACATGCCTTGCTGATGATCCAAAATCAAAATAAGTCATTCGAGAAAGAGTCATTTGAGGAGTATAGCTATACTTTGAAAATGTATGAAAAACCCAAGTGTGTCACAGGAGGAACAAGAATGACTTGAGTCACGAACCGTTCCATTTATCAAGTACCCAAGATGGTAAGATAGACATTTCAAAAGTTCACAAGAATAGGTATGGCTTAGAATAGATTATATACTCGCATCATACCTTAGGAAGTTTTATTCCACAATAATCCTTAACCTTTACTTGGGACGAGTAAAGAGCTAAGTGTGGGGTTTGTTGACGGCCACTAAGACCATTTTTAGGCCATCAATACCTGCAGAAAACTATACAAAGGCAACACCCAACATAGTGATAGGGTTTATTTCTAACAAATTTCACAAGTGTTGGTGTATAGTTGGATGCAGGTGACAAACTACCAAAGTTGAGAAGAAATACACATGAAAGAGGGAAAAGATTACATTCCTATCCAAACCCATGGAGTCTTGGGCCCACAAACCCGATAAGATCATAATTAGATGGGTCAACTCCAGTGAAATACTAAAGAGGACCCATATGTTAGATCCCAAGAGGAAGAAGTGGGCCAGAGGGGCCAGCCAGGGGTCGGCCGACCTAGGCCTAGCCCAATCCAGCCAATAACCGCCTTTGGCAGTTACTACTAACCTTGCTATGGCAGTTGTGGCCAGTATCTGCACTCTAAACCGCCTTTGAGCAGCTATAAATAGAGCTCTCATCCTTCATTTCAACACACACCAAGATTGAGCTGAATTATAAGAGGCTCTTTGTACTCTTTTATACTTAGCTTAAGGGAGAGAGTAAGGAAGAAAGAGTTGGAGGAGTTCCGGAGTTGGAGGTATCTCTCTCTATTTCTTCTGTACCTTAACAATTACCTTGCTCCAGTTGAAAGTACTTTATTCTAATTGAGTAATTGAGATTTATCTTGTAAGGTGTATTTCTTAATTAGTTCCTATTTAGCATATTGAAATACTGTCACTAGAAATAGTGTTTACTTTAGTGTTTGATCAACATTAGAGTAGTATTTAATAATGTAGATGTGGTGTCTATATTGTTGAATACCTTTATTTGTTACGTATCCCATAATATGTTAGAGGCTGGTATAGAGGTGGTGACAGCCCTCGAGATCACCGTAGTTGTCGAAACTGGAATTCAGCAATAATAAAAGAGGGTAGCGCACGAGACCTAAAAGTGGATGGATGCAGAAGACAAAGATTTAGACATGTTCAAGCCGTCTCAATGAGAGGTAATACCCTACTCCTGTTTGGGGATAGTATCCGCCGAGTGTTTATTGATCTGACGACCAAATTGTGAATATCTCTATGATCATATTATGATCATCTTGTGATCCCACCCCAAGAGGGCTCCCTGCCCACCTTATATAGGTTGAGGGGCAGGGTTACAAAGAGGAAAACCTAACCAGATACGACATCAGTTTCCTAATCTATTATATGGTAGTACTCAATCGGGACTCTAAGTCATGCCATGGAACACGAGGCAATATTATGACCGAGTCCTACTTTATTACATAATATATGGATCCGACCCACCTCCTATCTCTAATCGAATATGGAGGCCATGTGGGTACCCGGTACCCATATTCTCCACAGTAGCCCCTGAGACCTTCGCAGTCGATGAGATAACTTCACCTCGAACCAAATAAATCCAAAGCCGAGTGCTTCAATCATCTCTGCCATAGTCTCCCGAGTGCTTTTACCAAATCAAAAGGCTATGAAGGGCTGAAAAAATTCAATAAAAAATATGCCTAGGTGCATCGACTAGATGCACCTAATTAGGTGTAGCCCCTGACTATGTGTTTAGTTGAACAAACTAAGCATATAGTCAAGAACTGTAATCATCCCACTCATCCAAGTGGTTTTATATAAATAAATGCTTAGCCAAAGCCAAAAACATTCTGAAAAATCATATAGCACATAACCTCATTAATAAGGCACGGTGCATAACAACCCCGAGTACTGGCATTACAATGTGCACATGCTGCCAAAACAGTCATGCCCGAGTCCCCTCGATACACACAACTTCATCATCCTCAGAAATATATGGCATTTGTGGTATAAAATCCGAGTTAATAAAACCCATAAATAGATTTATCAACCGCCTGAAGAATACGACCAAAATATAATTAGCCTAAGCCATAATATTGGTCTTAATCAGAAAAGCACGCCAAGGTGGCAAAATAACATTGATATAATATAAAATCAATTGCTTTTTAAAAAAACCAAACAGCTCCTGCAACTTATAGGAAAGTTACCAGGACAGCTATAAAAAACTTTACTGTTTGTCACCTTCCAAATTGCATCTTACCAACTCCTAAAAAGTTGTGTAACTGCTGTATGAAAGAATTTTGAAGGCATCGGGCAATAGAGCACGCACATATTGCCAGGACAAATTTGCTTAAGTCCCTAGAGACACGTGTCAAACCACACCTGAAAATACGTGCAGCAGACATATTGGGATCAAGGCCAAAATATGCCCACCGATACCCTTAAAATGACATGTATAGCACGCCTTTTAGTAAGCTCCCGAGTGACAAATCTCCCGACTGATGTAGACCAAGCGCATCTCATCTAAGCAACTTCTGATCCGAGTGGTTATCCCTCATGGGATGTACCGAAGTAAATTTGATAATTGAATCCCGACTGACGCAAGAACTCAGCTTGTGATCCTTGTGGGGAATAATGATTGGTCCAAACCTTGAGCGTAGGAGATAAGCTCGCGGCCTTGAATTCATGTTGCATATATCCAGAATAAGTCCAAATTAAAGGTATGATCCTCGTGCTAGAGCTAGTAAGCCCCTGAGCATGTTGCTTGTCCTTCTGTTGCAGTTGAAGTTATCCATTGGTGGCAACTGATGCAGTCGGCATGGAAGCGAGATCACCAATGTGGAGATGAAATTGCCCATCAGAGGTGACGAAGATGTCAGTGGTGGAGATGTAGTTACCCATCAACAGCGATGGCGAAATCCACCAACCATGGAGACGAAGAAAACAGTCGGTGACGACAAACGTGACTAGCGGTAATGACGACTGGTGGCAGCAGAGATGGTCGGCTATGAAGATGAAGTTTTTCAACAACGGTGACGGAGAAGCGTAGCCGTGGAATTGAGAAGATCAGTCGGCAACAACAGACGAGGCAGCTGGCAGTAAAGACGATGACGCCTATCAATGGTGACGTAATAGGCCAACCTTGAAGGAAAGAATACCAGTCGGCAGTGGTGAAGGCAAGCCGGCGATGAAGATGAAGACGCATATCAGTAGCGACGATGTAGGCTAGCAATGATGGCGAGACCACTAGTTGGCAACGATGGAGATAACCGAATGATGAAGACGAAAATGCTAATCAGCTGCGGCGTAATAGGCCAACCAATTGTGACAAACGCAACCGGTGGTGATGACGATCCGCAGTAGGAGAAACAGCTGGTTGTAGAGACAAAGTTGCTTGTCAACGGTGGCAGAATTGATTAGGCCGAAGAGACATGGCAAGATGTTTGATGAAGATGGCGATATTGATGACCCAGTCAAATTTTAGTGTAGACGAAGTCCAAACTCGTGTGTATGATGAAGATTGATGCAACGCCTCTTGATTTATGATGACGGTAGTAAAACTTGATATCGTAGTCGTTGAAGATACTTCCATAGGAGAAGATAAATGTTGATATTGTTGACCAACTTGTCGAATCTGAGTTGATTAGTTGATGACTCCAAACTCTCTAGACCGAACTTGGGAGACTTGAAGCAATATCCGGGTAGAACTCTAAACTCGACCATGACATATAAATTAAATCTTGAACTTGACATTTGAAAAACTTGGAGTAGACTGTAGCATCAACTGAGAGCCAAAGTTATCGGTGAAAATGTTGGAGTTGCTGAAGTAGAAAGCCTACTCTGGAATGAAGACGAAGCTGATGATTCCGAAGTTGATTTTGTAGAACTTGCTAACTGGTTAATTAATTGCTTCATCTTGTCATAACACCCAGAGTTTTGAGTCTTGTATTTGTGTAGCCCCCGACTCTATGCTTAGTTGGGAAACTACTGAACATAGAGTCAAGAACTATAGCTTGTCATTGAGTAGTCATTGCTTGAGTGAAGATACGCATTGAGAATGTCCTGAGTAGAAATCTTGAGCATTGGAACACCATTTGTTGTAGTAGATTAACATGGCGTCATATTTGGTGGTGCATGCCCATATGTTGAGGCTCTTGGAGACGTCATGGTCGGTGAAGCAACGTAGCTTGCAAAGTAGAGAAAATAGAATTTTTCGGTGCCGAAGACAATAAAGATGAAGTCGCTCCACAATGGTGACCGAATTGTATAGATGAGCAGCGACATAATAGGCCAGCCGTATAGGCAGAGACACCAGTCGACGGCGGCGAAGGCAAGCCGGCGATGAAGATGTAGCCAGCCAACCGTGTAGGCGGAGACACCAGTCGGCAGCGGTGAAGGCAAGCTGGCGATGAAGATGTAGACGCCCAACAAAGGTGATGTGACCAACCAACCATGTAGGCGGAGACACCAGTCGACGGCAGCGAAGGCAGGCCGACGATGAAAACGTAGACGCCCAACAACGGCGGTGTGACCAACCAACCGTGTAGGCGGAGACACCAGTTGACGGCGGCGAAGGCAGGCCGACGATGAAGACGTAGATGCCCAACAACGGCGGTGTGACCAACCACCCGTGTAGGCAGAAACACCAGTCGGCGGCGATGAAGGCAGGCCGACGATAAAAACATAGACACCCAACAACGGCGGTGTGACCAACCAACCGTGTAGGCGAAAACATCAGTCGGCGGCGGCGAAGGCAGGCCGACGATGACAAAGGGAGGCCGACGATGAAAACGTAGAAGCCTAACAACGGCGGTGTGACCAACCAACCGTGTAGGCATAAACACCAGTCGGCGGCAGTGAAGGCAGGCCGACGATGAAAACGTAGACGCCCAACAACGGCGGTGTGACCAACCAACTGTGTAGGCGAAAACACCAGTCGGCAACGGCGAAGGCAGATCGACGATGAAGACGTAGACGCCCAACAACGGCGGTGTGACCAACCAACCGTGTAGGTAGAGACACCAGTCGGCAGCGGCGAAGGCAGGCCAACGATGAAGACGTAGATGCCCAACAACGGCGGTGTGACCAACCAACCGTGTAGGCGGAGACACCAGTCGGCAGCGGTGAAGGCAAGCCGGCAATGAAGATGTAGACGCCCAACAAAGGTGATGTGACCAACCAACCGTGTAGGCGGAGACACCAGTCGACGGCGACGAAGGCAGGCCGACGATGAAAACGTAGACGCCCAACAACGGCGGTGTGACAAACCACCCGTGTAGGCGGAGACACCAGTCGGCAGCGACGAAGGCAGGCCGACGATGAAAACGTAGACGCCTAACAACGGCGGTGTGACCAACCAATCGTGTAGGCGGAAACACCAGTCGGCGGCGGCGAAAGCAAGCCGACGATGATGTTCTGACTGATCCATTCCCGAAGCGTAGGAGATAAGCTTATAGCCATGGATCCCTACTATGCATATCTGGATTTGGATCCTACAAAATAAATATGTAGGATGAGAAGTATCTGATGTAAATATAGAACTTGAGGAAAATTTAAGCATTTTAAAATATTTATAAATATGTATTTCTCCTTTTGTTGGTTTTGATTTCCCCGAGTAGATGACTCCTCACGTTTAAACACTCTGCCCGACTAGTCATTGACCTGAGTTCATCATTAATGGAACAAAGTTTCACATATCAGAATTTACTACTCGGGTACTTTTGTAATCGTTTAGAGCAGAAAACAAATTATCTTATCTTTATGCTTTTGATTTCTTCCGAGTAATACTTAGCACCTTGCGTTATACACTCCATCCAACGAGCTCCCGGGTGCTAGGATTCGGCCCAAGGGCAACTTTCCATCAACAAACCAAACGGAAAGCATAGGAAAATAGAGTTTCATAACTCGATCGGTACTTTTTTACTCAGATTATTTCGCAAGCAATTGAGATAAACATTATAAAAATTACTGCAAAAATATGATATAACATCTGTAGCCCCTGACTCACTGCTCAACGGAGGACCAGTTGATGTAGTGAGGCAAAGGAAAAAGAAAATATCATATAAAGAAGAAAATTAATAATGACTTAGCTTTTTGGTATTTTCACCGGTGACGGCAGAGGTAGCTGATCTAGGGACAAGGTCGTCCATCAATGGCGACGAAAACACCAACCGAGAAAGTAGCGCGGAGGCGACCGATAGTGGAGGTGAAGGTTCCCAACAACGTGACAAAGATACATGGCCATGGAAATGAAAACACCAGTCGGCAACAGAATCCTCCAACCGTGGAGACGAAAAAAACCAGTCGGCGATGACGAAGAAGACCGACGGTGAAGACGATGTCGCCATCAGCGACGGCGACAGAGCACACCAACCGTGGAGGCGAAGAAACCAGTCGGCGATGACGAAGACGATGTCGCCATCAGCAACGGCGGTGGATTACACCATCCGTGGAGGCGAAGAAACCAGTCGGCGATGACGAAGACGTTCGACGGTGAAGACGATGTCGCCATCAGCAACGGCGGCGGAGCACACCATCCGTGAAGGCGAAGAAACCAGTCGGCAATAATGAAGATGTAAGCTCATGGTTGATTATCCGCATAGCGACGCCTCGAGTCCATGTCCATGATGATTGTGTCGGTGACGTCGGAAACAACGTGTCTGTAATAGCAGTTATTCTCATGACGGTAAAGTCTAACTCTCCGAAATGAACAAGCTTGTTGATAAAGGCAACGCTAGCAGCGGCCATAGTAGATCGAATCTGAAACTCGCCATGGTAGAGTAGTTGTTGTCCTCCTTAGCTAGCTTGAATCTTTCCCGACTGATTTATATCCAAGTCAAAGAGCGAGAGCTTGTTGAAGTTGTCGGTGGCGAGGCAGTCAAAGCTCCCAAAGCGAAGATGAAGCTGACAACTCATGAAGGTGATTCCATCGCACTCGTCGATAGGAAACTCGGCGTAACCCCTACTTGGCGCGCCAACTGTCGAAACTGGAATTCGGCAATAATAAAAGGGGGTAGAGCACAAGACCTAAAAGTGGATGGATGCGGAAGACAAAGATTTAGACAGGTTTAAGCCCTCTCAATGAGAGGTAATACCCTACTCCTGTTTGGGGATTGTATCCGCCGGGTGTTTATTGATCTGACGACCAAATTGTGAATATCTCTATGATCATATTATGATCATGTTGTGATTCCACCCCTAAAGGGCTCCCTGCCCACCTTATATAGGTTGGGGGCAGGGTTACAAAGAGGAAAACCTAGCCAGATATGACATCAGTTTCCCAATCTATTACATGGTAGTACTCAATCGGGACTCTAAGTCATGCCATGAAACACAAGGCAATATTATGACCAAGTCCTACTTTATTACATAATATATGGATCCGACCCACCTCCTATCTCTAGTCAAATATGGAGGCTGTGTGGGTACCCAGTACCCATATTCTCCACATTAGTCCTCCTTGTCCGAGTATGGAGTAGAGTTAGATCTGGTAGCAGCGAGCAAGCCAATGCCTGAAGTATTGCAATAGGATTAAAGTTAAGCTTTCTAAATGACCTTGTGTCACACTAGAAAATCCTCTCTACCCTTTGACCTATATTATCTTGAGTCCTTGGATGAGCCTGAATAGGAGCTAAACACACACGTTCTCTGTGGAAATTCGATACCTTATAATACTCCTTCGTGAAGTGCTACAGCGGTATATCCATACGCTTGCGGATTTTATCTGTGAATGTTAAGAAATACCAACAGTATCCATGCCATTCAAATTTGCACAAAATTGGAACCATTCCATCGTCGTAACGTTTTTCATCATCATATAGACCAAAATAACCCTAGACGTGGGACCCACATGTCAGTTCCATTTTCTTCCTCCATCCTCCCCTCTTTTTTCCCCATCTCTCTCCACCTCATTTCAAATGTGGCGGCTAGCTAGGAGGGCGCACCTTGTTTACATGAAATTTGATCGTTCACACAATAAGGCCTAGGAGATCTGCTTAGCTCCAGTGCAGGTCCTATCAATTGGGTTCAGGGCGTGCCAGTGTTAACAACAAAATTAGGCAAAGATACACGGAGATGAAGATAAATTCAAAGCAATTCGGAGGAGATAAGGTTGTTTCCAAAAACAGAATAGCGCATCGACTAAAGGCTGTATCGGTCGATACCGAATCGGACAAGGTTAGCCAATACAGACAAAACGAGTTCATGTTGGGCTTGGGTTGAGGATTCAAGGATATTGCCGAACAAGGATTGAGTCTGGGATAGGCAATTGTATCTATTAATTAGGATAATAAGTCATTTTTCGTAAGGAATTTGTGGTAAGAGTCCGCCTAGGGACTTGTTTGTTTATTTTGTACTTAGGCAAGTTTGAGTTGTGTCCGATATGGACAAGTTTGTATATTTTGAATATAAATATATGCCCAGGGTCTTGAAATAAACAATAACAGTTCAATACATACTTTCAGCGCATCGTCACCTTTTTTTTGTTTTTACTTTTCGACGAGTTCTTGTTTCTAGTTGGGTTGCATCGGCTTCGATCTCCAACAAGAGGTAAGATGTGTCATGGCGGTTTGTATCAGTGAGATTAGGGCTTACATCGTTTTCGACACTCTAATCTAATCTATGCATCTACCTATTTATCATATATCTTAGCTAATCTAGATTGATGGCTCTGTTTACTTATATCGGCTAAGCCTTTTATAGGGTTCTGTCGATATCGGCTAAACAATTTTCGTCGACTTAGATCAGTTAAGATATCCACCACCTTGAAAAACAATCAAAGACTCGATTATTTAGACTTTATGTTTTCTTTCATACTTAGTGATGCATCAATTGGGTTTGACTTACTAAGTCGTGCTTCATAAAAACTAACTTTCTTCTTGATTGCTAATAAGGGTAGCATCGGGGTTTCGGCCAATCTTATCTGATATATCTGTTTTGCTTTTTCTTTCATATGTTTAATCTTGCTTAACATGTTATATCTGCCCCATATACAATTATATCAATCATTTAAATAGATTAAGCCTATACTCAATATTAACTAGATCTAAATATTTGGGAATTGGTGCTTGCTGAATATATTAACTTTAGATTGACATTCTTGAAATCTCATCGGCTATGATATAAGTTCATGTAATTATTGATTTACCTAAACTTGGTTATAAGTAATTAATACTGTCTCGATTGGGTCCGATCTATCGTAATTGCTTGCATCTGAGAAAAGGATTAAATTAGCAATTACCTGTTATTTGTCTCTACAGCTGATCATGATTGTTTTGGGTCTAATCTACAACATCTACCCATCGGCTAGTCTTTATAATTGACTTTAAAAGATTTCAATCTCATGCAACATTGATTGGGTTCGACCTATAGGATTTATTCAGTTAAGGAAAACTTGTTTACAATTATATTTAACCTAAATCTAGTTTATGAGTAGCATCTTCTACCTTACAACAATTCAATTTTCTTGCATCGGCTAGGTCTCTACGATACATCACCGGCCCACCAGCCGATCGGCTATCATTCACTAACATTGCTTTCTTATATATCTTGTTGGTTGCAGGATCAAACCAACTTGCACGCCCTGAACCCGAAGCAAGTTTGGACCTGCACTGGAGCTAAGAAGAACTCCCAGGCTGTTGTGTTTTTCGCATCAACAGCCAATTTGATCCTGCAACTAACAAGATAGATGGATGGATCGTATAAGATCAAAGAGCCAAGCGGCCAATAAGCCGATGGGATATAGTGAGGCCAACCGATGTCGATAAGGTTTTGAACAATCGGCTATAGATTCAAATAATCAGATAAACAGTGATATTTATGTTATCATCGGTTGGGACTAAACTTATGCATAATCATCAATAAACCATTCTTTATCAAAAACAATCTTGATAGCTCAGACTAAACCGAGACAGTATAAGGTTAAAGTTGATAAAGATAGATTTAACTACAGATTATACAAGTGGATGTAACTCAAAAGATACAACGAGATAATATAATGTGAACCAATCAGTCAAAACTAATATTGTATGATAGATATAAGTCCGATAGTTAAAACATACATCAGCTGGGGATCCGATGTAAATAAACTAAAGTGTATATCAGCTAACTAATCGATACATCTGATAGTTGAAGTCCAAAATAATGATAACATCGGCTAACTCTCTGATGAACATTGCATAAAAACATATCGGTGTTGGCGCAGAATTTCGACCTGTCTAGCAACCAAACGGGTTCCGCGTTACCACGGCGGCCTGGGAGATCTGCTTAACTCCAGTGCAGGTCCAAATGGCTTGCCTAGTCGTGCGCAGAGCGTGCCAGTTGATTTGATCTGCAATCAACAAGAAACAAGTAAACCAAGTCAGAAAACAATGGTCGATCGGCCAATAGACCGATGACACATTGTCATAGCCCAGCCGATAGGGCAAAGCTATATTGGCTCACTCGTAATAAAATATAAGCAAAGCATGAATCTAATCTTATCAGCCTTCATCAACACATAAATGTCAATTAATAGCATCAGCCGATAAGGATAGTAAAGATAACTACACTAGCTAACACTCTAGTGCAAACTTATACAAGCCAATCGGCCGATATAAATACACTAATCACAGAGAGATCCTGAGAATGCCCTATAATCAACATACTTATATTTACCAATCCACATGTATAAGTGGCAAACACATGCAAAAACATAAAGCAATCACATGCGCTAGGTAAAACCGGCTGAAACCCCGGTGCTATCCTTAATAACAACCGAAAACAGGCTTTGTGTTAGATCTCAAAACAGGACTAAGGTCGATAGCAACTCAAAATGTGAATTGAGACCTAACGCAAGAAAATCAAGCCGTCGATTACTTTTGGGGATGGCAGATGCATTGAACAATCTAGCCAAACATAGCAATTAAACCACCGTCGGCAATAAACCCTAAAATGAGCAAATCGCTGGCGAAGCTTAATTACAACATCTGTCAAAATTGTCCAAAACATGATAAACGACGATTACATCATCGAGGCTTAACGTGTCTAAAGCAACACGTTAGCCCCGACGATGCATATCGTCGGGAACGAGTTCTTACCTCTGCTCCGAGGAAGCAAGAACTCGTCGAAGAAGACCTCTTGCGAGGGTTGGCGATGCGCCGAAAGTAGATTGAACTAGTTATTGTATTGTGATGTTGAGAGAGATTCTATGTACAAACTATCGGGATATTTATACCCGAGATTACAACAGAACCCTTGTCGGGTACGATCTTATCTACAACTAACAAACAAGTCTTTGCGACAGACTCTAGCCACAGATTAGATCTAAACTACTTAATTTACAAGATACAATTGCCTAAAACCGAGCTTTATCTCTATTTGGCAACCCCCTTAAAGCTTATCTTGAGCCCAGACCAAGCCCACGTCGACGCTGTCAACTTACAACCCGTATCGGCCCACCACCAAACCGAATCCGTATCGGCCGATACGCTCTTTATGGCAACGCCTTTCCCAGTCCGATACGACCACCGGGTCCGATACGAAACCTGGTCTGTCTCCAACTCAATCTTTCCTCTCTGCTTCGGTTCCCCTTCCGCTTCCAAGTCGATTACCAAATTTCGCCGTTAACACATGCCCCCCAATTCCGCTTCATTATATAATGTGGCAGAATTAACTCCGAGGAACCCATCAACTTCTTTGCTAGATCTTGTCTGAAAACCGCGCAGATCCAAATTCGAACCCTTCCGCCACCGATTCAACAAACTCTTCGTGTTCTTCAACTCCGGCGACCCCTCGGCGTCCCGTCAACATCGACCCTCTCCACAGCAACCCCTTCAACGACAACGATGGCTTCTGCTCCGTTCTACGCCTCCAAGATCCCCGCGGTAAGTCAATTCCTTCAAAATCCGCATTATTGCCTTTTCCGCCGATTTCCCCAAGTTAGGGTTTTACTCTCTGCCCCCCGGGTCTTATATCTTCATCGTCATTATCACGATATAGGTCTTCAAAAACCAAATCTTGATCCCCACCGACGACAAATCTCACCGCTTTCTGCTAGGCCCCATGGGCGATTGCGACCCGACTTGGCTAATCAACGCCGAGACTGACAGAATCCCCTTCAGGCAAGCCAAGCCCAATGTATCTTCATGGAAACATACTTTCAGGTCTTGGCCATCAAAGCTCAACGGATACAGGACCTGGCACAAAAGGATTGCTGCTGCCAAACAAGTCCACTGGGACGAAATTGGAATCGGCCAATGCATCACTTATCCCTGGCCGATACCAAGAAGAATGAGCCACTGATGTCAGCTGCCAGCTACTTCTGGTCAAGTACCTTGAACGCCTTCATGTTCAAGCAAGGTCCGATGACCCCAACTCTTATTGATGTCAAGATACTGACAGGCCTGGATATCGACTCCGAAATCAATCCCTTCAGCCTCCTGATAAACAGCAACCACAAATTGAAGACCAAGAAGATTGGAGGCTAGTCCGGATATATCTCTGAACACATGGAACAGGGATCGGTCTCGGAGCGAGAACACGTAGCCTTCCTGGCATTGTGGTTAGAGAGATTCGTCTTCTGCGGATCGACCTGCAGCCCTACTACAAACTGTCAACACTTGGCTCAGGCTTTGGTCAGCAAAAAACAAATCCCTCTTGGCCGATACCTCTTGGGAGCTGTATATCGGCTACTCCATATTGCCACTCAAGACTTAATGCTGAAGCAAACCATGGCACATGGAGGACCATGATGGTTTGTTCAACTCTGGCTAACCATTTACACCAACACCATGATTGATAGGCCACCTCTATCAGATTCTCGCTTTCCATCAAAATATGCTGATCATGAAGATCCCAGGAGTAGAAGATGCATGTCCTATGGAGAGGCAGCCTCCATGTATCCAGGCGCAGATCAATCGGCCGATGACATGGCTACATGGTTCATTCGTTTCTTCACTGGCCCTCCATCAGCCAGGATGGACATGTTTGTCTACACATCGGACCGGGATTTTGAGCTCCCAGATGATCTGCAACTGAGCTTGATGAATGATGACATGGAGTCAAGAGAGTTATTCATGATCAGCCTCACTCCATGCCTGCTCCCAGTAGGCATTTTTCAGGGAAGGAGCACCAGCCTGTCCTATGAGTTTTACAACCCAATGGTAGCTGCTAGACAATGCGGGCTCGGGCAACTTCCTATCAGCCTGTATCTTCATAGGCTTCTAGAGAGCAGAGGCACAGTTCCATTGGCCCTGGTCATGAGCAAAGCGCTAGAAATCGAGCTCCCAAATCTCGGCGACTGCGACCGATTGCATCTGAGCGCCTTTGTTCACATCAGCTTCCAGACTTGGTGGCAAGAGTGGGCCGCTCACATCTTCCATCAATCGGCCAGGTTTTATGTGACGGAGCTTATCCAGGGTATCAGCCCTCAAGTCCCAGATGAGCCAATTCCATCTGTGAGCAATAGTGGCCAGAAAATCTTCTATGCTCAAGCCATAGCTCCATCGGGATCAACCATCCTGGAATCCATCATCGGCCTCATTGCCCCGAAGATATCATCATTGCTCCAGGGGCCGATGATTAGAGAAAACCCCAAGAGGAAAGCGCCGACCAAGGGCAAGGCCCAAAAATCCAATAAGAAGATTAAAGTCAATGACCAAGCCGATCTTGAAGAACTGGATCCCTCCATAGAAGAATTCCTCGAAGAACAAGTAATGGAGGAGGAAGTCGAAGCAGCAGCTGCCGATACATATCAAGAAGAAAATACATCGACTGAAACCACCAAGGAGCCATCGGCCGAAACCACTGAGATCCCACCGGCCGATGACCAAGGCGATGCCCCCCAACCAAGAAGGACCAAACATGCAATTCGCAAGGTAAACACAATCTCTTCTCCGTGCTCACATAATCCCTTCCTACTGCTACGCTTTAATTCAATATCCTTTTTAGGCTGCGGCTTCATCTGTACTGAAGGAGAGAACCCAATCGGCCCCTATGCCAAGAACCAAAAAGGCAACCTTACAACGGCGCGAACGAGTGAAGGCACGATTGAGGACTCCTTCTCCTTCTCCACCACCCTCTCCGACTGTCTCGGTAAGAGTTGATTCGTGTATTATCTTACTAGTCACATAACCCTATTTACCAATTTCCTGCTCTTTCAGCCTAGGGCCGCGTCACCTTCACCACATTGGCCAACCCCCTCGCCTACTGCGTCGACACAACAAAGGGAGGCCGATGCAAGCACCACCAACGCTCCAACACAGGTGACTAAAATCGCTCTGATCTCTTTCTGTCAGCTCGTGTTTAGCAAGTTTGACCCTGACCCACGTTGATATTCGCAGAACCTAGCCGATATGTTCTCCTTTGATATCGGCCAATTCCTTGACGACGAGGACAAGGAGCTACCCAGCACAGCCCAGGCACCAATCTCCGATGATCAAAAGAACCGGCTGACCGACATCGCCAATCGGCTGGAGGCCTCGTTGGAGTGTTTGGTAGAAGACTGCACCTCCGTCAGATCCAGGGTACAAGAAATCCAAGACGAACTACCCGAAGACCTGATAGAGATTCTAACACCGGCCATCTTCTTGGAGCAATACCGATTCAAGCTCAACAAGGCAAAAGAAAGACTCGTAGAGCGACGTGAGCGTGAACAACTGGAATCGGCCCTATCCGCTAGCAAGGCTCAGGTTAACGCCGATAAGACCAAGCTGGATGAGCTAGCGGTGGAGCCGATTGTCTTGAATCACAGACTTGAAGAGCTCCGTCGCCTCGAGGCAGAGCTAGAATCGAAGCTGGAAGCCACACGTCGAGAAATCCAAGAAGTCGAAGCCGGGATAGCTGCATCACCTAAGGCCATAGAAGACCAGACGGCAAAGCTCAAGGCATCGGCCAAATACCTCGCAACCCTAAGCAAATCGCTGAAACAGATCCCAGGGACGATGGCCGATGATGCCCAGGCTATAGAAGACGTTGAGCAGATTCGCCGTAAAGCCATTGCCGCCATTGCAGACTTCATAGGGTGATGTACCATATTTTGTCCTCATACTGTGTAAATACGAACCTTATTGGCCATGTAGCCGAATTTGATCCAAAAGTTCCAGTCTGAATATTACTTCTGAAATTCTCTTGCAAATAAATATCCCTTTACTATAAATACAGTCTGAATATTACTTCTAAAATTCTCTTGCAAATAAATATCCGTTTACTATAAATAACCTCATCGGCCAGAAAGCCGAAGTCGACTTCAAACTGAAGAAATCCAATGTGCGAACTCCTCGAAAAATTCCTTAGAAAATGTTTACTATAAATAATCTCATCGGCCAGAAAGCCGAAGTCGATCTCAAATTGAAAAATCCAATGTGAGAACTCCTCAACAAATTCCTCAAAAACTCTCCAATGAATATTCCTCAAATTCATATTTTTTATTTTATATTTTATTCCGCGCTCGTATATATATGTGCCCCCCAAATTTTATAAGATGAGGGCTCATGTTGTGAAATTTGAACTAAGGGCGATAGTGTATATCGGCCTTCTAAAGACGATGCATGACACATCGGCTGTAATCATAAATCGGCCAGAAGGCCGATCATGAGCCTATCCATATGCTAGGATAATATTTTTTCAAGTACTTGCCGTTAAGAGCTCATCCATAAATTTCGCCATCTAGTCCCTTGAGCAAATAGGCATTGTGAGGAACACATCGATGAATTCGAAAAGGACCGTCCCAATTAGGTGACCACTTGCCGAATTTATTATCTCTGGATCCAATCGGCATTATTAATTTCCATACAAGGTCTCCTTCCCCAAATGACTTGGCAACAACCTTTTTATTGTAATGACGAGCCACTCTATCTTTATCACGTTTGATCTTCTCTAAGGCCCGTAATCGGACATGCGCCAAATCATCTAACTCATCAACCATAAGATTATGGTACTCATCGGCTGTCAAGTCGTCTTGCAAAGCAATCCTCCTTGAGCCGATGTTGGTTTCCCACGGCAGCACAGCTTCATGTCCATAAACCAACTGATACGGAGGTACTTGAATTGCACCATGGCAAGCCATCCGATACGCCCAAAGGGAATCGGCCAGCATTGTATGCCATTGCCGCGGCTGTTCATCGATTTTCCTCTTGATTAGCTTGATTAAGGTCTTATTAGAAGCCTTTGCCTGCCCGTTAGCCTGCGCGTAGTAAGGAGAAGAATTTCATAATTTAACGCCCATGCTGTCGGCAAACTAGACGAACTCATCGGACACGAAGATTGATCCCTGATCGGTGGTTATTGTCTGAGGAAGCCCAAACCGATATATGATATGCTCCTTGACAAACTGAATTGCATCTTTGGAATCGACCTTCTTAAGGGGAACGGCCTCAACCCACTTTGTGAAGTAATCTGTAGCCACCAAGATATATTTGTGTCCCTTGCTCGATGGCGGGTTAATCTGGCCGATCATATCTATTCCCCATCCACGAAACGGCCACGGCTTTATGATTGGATGCATAGCCGATGCCGGTGCTCTCTGAATTGCTCCAAATTTCTGACAATCCTAACATCCTTTATAATACTTGAAACAATCCTCTAGCATGGTTGGCCAAAAATATCCGACGCGCTTCAGCAGCCATCTCATTTTATGGGCCGATTGATGGGTGCCACAAATCCCTTCATGTACTTCACTCATAACAATTTTAGCCTCCTCAGGACCTAGGCACTTGAGTAGGACACCATGAATCGTCCGATAATACAGGTCATCGTCGAGTAGGGCATAGTGTAAAACTTTATACTTCATTCGTCGCGACACCGATTGAGAAGGATTTCTCAAATACTCGATGATATCAAACCTCCAGTCATCGGCATGCACGAGATCAATCTGAATCTGAACATCTTTAGCCATCGGCCTGTATCCCGATGCTCCATGAGCTAAATCATTGGCCTCGAAATTCTGCTTCCTGGGTATATGTCTCATCGTCACAATCCTGAAACCTTGTAGCAACTCCTTGCACTCTTCATGGTAGACTTTGAGAATATCATCTCTTCATTCATACTCTCCAGAAAGTTGATTAATTACCAACTGTGAGTCACCAATGATCTCGACGGAATCGGCCTCGACCTCTTGTAATAACTGCAAGCCTTTCAGCACCGCTTCATATTCTGCTTGATTGTTGGTATAATAAGGCTTGATAGTAAAAGCGAACTCAAAACTTGCCCCCCGAGGGGATATGATAACTAGGCCAATACCGCATCCATGTTTGCAGACGGATCCATCAAAATACAAAGTCCATGGCACCATATCTGCATATGCAACTGATTCATCCCTATGTTGAACAATGAAATCGGCCAGGGCTTGTCCTTTGACTGCTTTGGCCGATTCATATCTGAGATCAAACTCTGTTAAGGCAAAGATCCACTTCCCAATTCGTCCTTTTAACACAGGGGCCGATAACATGTATTTCATCACATCGGCCTTGCTCACCACAATGCACTCGTTGGAAAGTAGATAATGCCTCAATTTAGTACATGAAAAATATAAACACAGACATAATTTCTCCACCGGCATGTACCTTGTCTCGGCGTCTAACATCCTTCTACTGAGATAAAAAATAGTTCTTTCCTTACCATCAATATCTTGAACCAAGACTGAGCCGATGGATTTCTCATCGGCTGATAAGTACAGCTTGAACGAAACCCCTTTCTGTGGAGGGATTAGAACCGGAAGAGAAGTTAAATACTCTTTGATATCGTACAGCGCCTTCTGTTGCTTATCACCCCATATGAACTCTTGATCGTCATGTTGTTGGTAGTATGCCCTAGAGGTAATCATAGAGATGATGATGCTACGATTGTATCCATGATATATTTATGTGTTTATTAAATATCCATTAAAGACAACTTGTATTGATCAACAGTTATGTGAATTGTTTGTGAAACTCTTTTACATGTATGGCTATTCTAAACTTGTCCCTGATCGGAGTTCGTGTAGTAACACACATGAATATTAGATCAGCACATTATTAGTTGATGACTACGTTTCACAAGTCATGGACATAGAGATGTCAAACTAATAATGTGGGCGCATGTATGACGTGTGAGCTGGACTGACCCGACGTGAGAATTGTCTCTATACACAACATATACATTATGTCCTTAGACCTGAGATTGTTGTATGTGCTCAAGATGTGAAACGACTTACTTAGGGACTATCAAACGCTACTCCGTAACTGGGTAGTTATAAAGGTGGTCTTCGGGTTTGTCAGGAAACATGCTGTGAGACATAAACAATCAAGATGGAAATTGTCCCTCTCCACGTGAGAGAGATATCACTGGATCACTCTAATGATTGGATCAACAAATGCATGGCCGTGCTTAGGTTAAGTGTTAACCTATGAGTGAACCATATATCGAGAGGCAAGGGAATAACATGTATATGGTATTGTGGTGGTTCGTCTGATTTGATCTTTGCGTACGCATAGGAGTTGACATGTCTTGCTAGAGGCCGCTGTCAACTATTGGTCGAGTAGGAGTATTCGGGCCATGTCTATATGTACGTGAACCCATAGGGTCGCACGCTTAAGGGCCTGGAAGCCTAATTCGGGTTGGACCCGAATTAGACTAGGTTTAGGGTCGCTGATGGGCCTCCAACTCGAGGCACACCAGGACGCCTATATAAGCAAGGGGTGGGCGCGAGGCTAGGGCAATTAACTTCCCCTGCCAGCAGCCGTCGCGCCCCCTCACGCTCACGCCTAGTGCTCTTCGCGGACCTAGCAGTCCGGAGGCGCATCGCTTCCTCCCCGTACGTGTGAGATTCCTCGGAGGTGCTGCATCTGGAGCACAAGGACGAGCCACACAAGGGACGATTCGCGAGCGAAGGACGGACGTGTGACGGACGACCACGCAACTGCACAGTTGTCTCCGCTGCATCTGCGCGTCTAGTGGTAATCCCGTAACCTGTAACTAGCAGTCGATCTTGGTTTATGAGGTAGAAATTTTTTGTTTTGTCGGCTAGCGTAGCAACCTCATAACCTTACAGTGGTATCAGAGCAGTTACTGCCTCGTTATAGGTTCGGTTTTATGCATATGGTGATATGCACGGTTGTAGATGAGTCTTTAACCTTGGTTCGTCATCTTGCCGTGTTGGTATTGTAACGATCTACTCGTACCGGTCGGAATTCCGCCATCCGAGTTAAGTGATACATATAAATCCATTCATGGCGAGTTTGAGATCAATCGGATTGATCAGATCAAATCAAACCCTAGGTTAGGTGCTAGGCGCATGTGATGCGCGACGGTGATAGATGGGATCTACTACCGGGCACCGGGCGCATGTGTTGTTCGGTAAAACAACCGTAACTTTTGAACCGTAACTCGGATTGAGAAAATTTCCGCGTAGGGGCGTAGAAAACAAAATTTTGAAGAGAGAGAAAACCGCCAACGGCGGTTTCGCTGATTTCAGAATCGCGAAAAACCTCTTGGAAAATAGAGTTTTTGCCCCTGCAATTTTAGACGACGGATTCGGGTAACTCTGTTTTGCAGGAGTCATATTCATGACTGGTATAGCCCGTATGTGTATATGTGTATGTGATGCATGTATGTAATTAATTCATGGCTTGCATGTCGTGATTGTGACAATATGGCTGGAGCCACATAGATATTGTCCACCTGATGTAATGGCCTGCGTGCCAATTTGTGATGAATCCGCGACTATGTAATTTTATTCACTACCTTGCGTTAGTGATGGATAGTTATGGTGGACTCATCACTGGAGGACGGCGTACATGGATCATGGAGATGGCGATCACCATGATGAACAGATTGATGGAGATGGAGATCCCCTAAGTGACAATGGGCTATACCAAGTCATAAATCTGTGATGATGTCGTTCTTACTATTATGTTCTACTTTCACGTGATCATGTTTTTGTCTACATATGTGGTAATGAAGTAGAACGATCCCTCGGCAATGTTTAAGTGTTTATGCTCCCCCAAGCCTTGCATTGTCATAAGTCTTGTACATTCGGTGGTGGGTCTATGAAATTAGGGTGCCACTGATTTTCCTTGACTAGACAAGTTCGTATTGGATACTTACTGCATAAGGTTTGGTTGCTTAGATGAGGTCATCCTAACGGTTAGGGACCTTGGAGCATGAGTCGTTGGTAACACAAGCATAGAGATGCTATCCAACAACAAGAGTCATATTTGATATGATTAGCAAGGAGTTGCTTACCGATCTACCATGTCTTCTAGCGGTGATGCTAAAGCTCACTAGTCGACTTGTTAGTTGTGGGTCTTGAATCACTAAATTTCAATTGAGGGATATTGATTTTAGTGGGAGTAGATTTTATTCAGAATATGATTTACTCTATCATGGATACTTTGTCTTAGTATTTTGCATTACTTTTATTGTAGATTAATGGCTTCCACTAAGCAACCATTTACTTTGCGTTCAATTCTTGAGAAAGATAAGTTGAATGGAACAAACTATGCGGATTGGATTCGCAATCTGAGAATTGTTCTCAGGGCTGAGAAAAAGGAACATGTTCTAGACACCCCAGTACCTGAAGAGCCTGATGAGAATGCACCTGCTGCTGATAGAACCGCTTACAGGAGAGCATTAGATGCTGATCTTGAAGTGAGTTGCTTAATGCTTGCTTGTATGGAACCAGAGCTGCAAATGCAGTTTGATAACAACCATCGTGCGCGTGATATGATCGTGGCGCTTAATGAGATGTTCGAAACTCAAGCCAGGACTGAAAGGTTCAATGTGTCCAAGGCTTTTGTTGAATCCAAGCTAGCAGAGGGTGCACCTGTTGGACCACACGTGATCAAAATGGTTGGTCACACTCAGAGGTTGGAGAAGCTTGGCTTCCCACTTGACCAAGCGTTGGCAACTGATTTCATCCTTGCATCGCTTCCACCCAGCTATGGAAACTTCATCTCGAACTACCATTTGCATGGGGCGGAGAGGGGCTTGAATGAATTGTGTGGCATGTTGAAAACAGCAGAGGCTGACATCAAGAAAGGCGCTGGCAGCAGCCATGTGATGGCAGTACAAAACCGGTCTAAGTTTAAGAGAAAGGGCAATTCTTGGAAGAAGAATAAGGGCAAGGCTAAAGATGAGATCTCTAAGCCAAAACCACCTGCGCCCAAGACTGGTGTACCTGCTGATACAGTGTGCTTTCATTGTGGTGGGAAAGGTCACTACAAGAGGAGCTGCAAGTTGTATCTTGAATCCTTGAAGAAGGATGGCGGTAGTAAAGGTACTCCCGTTTATCATACACTTGTTGTTCATATTACAGACATTTTCCTCGCTGACTCTTATATCAATTCTTGGGTATTTGATACCGGATCGGTTGCTCATATCTGCAATACGATGCAGGGAATGATAAGAAGTAGAAGCGTTGGAAAAGGCGAAGTTGATTTCCGCGTGGGCAATAATGCAAGAGTTGCTGCGTTCAACGTCGGGACGATGCAACTTCACCTACCATCAGGATTTATTTTGGAATTGAATAATTGTTATTTTGTTCCTAGTTTAAGTCGAAACATTGTGTCACCTTCATGCTTGATGAAGGATGGTTATTCATTTGCGAGTAAAGACAATGGTTGTGTGATCTCTAAGAATGATATGTTTGTGGCTTTTGCATCCATTGTGAATGGATTATTTATTTTAGATCTTGATGATGCGCCTGTCTGTAATGTTAGTGCTAAACGGCCTCGGCTTAATGAGTTAAGTCCCACATATATGTGGCATTGTCGTTTGGGTCATATAAGCGAGAATCGCATGAAGAGGCTCCATTCTGATGGGCTTCTAAGTTCATTTGATTTTGAATCATACGAGACATGCGAGGCATGCCTTCTAGGCAAAATGACCAAGACGCCTTTCACAGGTTTTCCTGAAAGGGCGGCTGACTTGTTGGAACTTGTACATACGGATGTATGTGGACCAATGAGCACGACAGCTAGAGGCGGATTTCAATACTTCGTAACTTTCACTGATGATTTTAGTAGATATGGCTATGTCTACTTAATGAAACATAAGTCTGAAACATTTGAAAAGTTCAAAGAATTTCAGAATGAAGTAGAGAATCAACGAGGCAAGAAAATTAAGGCCTTGCGATCTGATCGTGGAGGCGAATATTTGAGCCACGAGTTTAGCAATCATCTAAAGAGTTGCGGAATAGTTCCACAGCTTACGCCGCCAGGAACGCCTCAGAGAAACGGCGTGTCCGAGCGACGTAATCGGACTTTGTTGGACATGGTTCGATCTATGATGAGTCAATGTGACCTACCTTTATCGTTTTGGGGATACGCTCTAGAGACAGCCGCTTTCACTTTAAATAGGGTACCGTCTAAGTCCGTAGTTAAGACACCATATGAGATGTGGACTGGGAAGAGTCCTAGTTTGTCTTTTCTAAAGATTTGGGGTTGTGAAGTTTATGTCAAACGGCTTATATCAGATAAGCTAACACCCAAATCGGACAAATGTTTTTTCGTGGGATATCCAAAGGAGACTTTAGGATATTATTTCTACAACCGCTCAGAGGGCAAAGTGTTTGTTGCTCGAAACGGTGTTTTCTTAGAGAAAGAGTTTCTCAAAAGAGAGAAGAGTGGACAAAAGGTGTATCTTGAAGAAGTTCAGGATGAGCCAATAGGGAATGACTCTACGAGTGACGCTAATGTAGCTGAACAAGTTGAGGTACCCGTGGCAATTGAGACACCGCCACAGCCACGAAGATCAGCTAGACTCCGTGCATTACGTGGGGACTTGTTATTGTTAGACGATGACGAACCTGCGACATACGCGGAAGCTATGATGGACCCAGATTCCGAGAAGTGGCAAAGTGCCATGAGATCCGAAATAGATTCCATGAGTGACAATCAAGTTTGGAACTTGGTTGATCTGCCTGAAGGGGTTAGACCCATAGAGTGCAAATGGATCTTTAAAAAGAAAAAGGATATGGACGGAAATGTTCACGTCTATAAAGCTCGACTTGTCGCAAAAGGTTTTCGACAAGTTCAAGGGATTGACTACGACGAGACTTTCTCGCCGGTAGCGATGCTTAAATCTATCCGGATCATTCTAGCAATAGCTGCTTATTTCGATTATGAGATTTGGCAGATGGATGTTAAAACAGCCTTTCTAAATGGGAATTTAGAAGAGGACGTGTATATGATACAGCCCGAAGGTTTTGTTGATCCTAATAATGCTGGAAAAATATGCAAGCTTAAGAAATCCATTTATGGATTAAAGCAAGCATCTCGGAGTTGGAACATTCGTTTTGACCAAGTAGTCAAAGGGTTTGGTTTTCGTCAGAACGAAGAAGAACCTTGTGTTTACAAGAAGGAAAGTGGGAGCGCTGTAATATTTCTAATCTTATATGTGGATGACATATTATTGATTGGGAATGACATTCCGATGTTGCAATCTGTAAAGACTTCATTGAATAATAGTTTTTCAATGAAGGATTTAGGAGAAGCAACATACATTCTGGGCATAAAGATCTATAGAGATAGATCGAAGAGGCTTATAGGATTAAGCCAAGATACGTACATTGACAAGGTACTGAAACGGTTCAGCATGGAGCAATCCAAGAAAGGATTCCTACCTATGTCACATGGGATGCGCTTTAGTGATAAACAGTGTCCTCAGAATGATGAGGAACGAGAGCGCATGAGTAAGGTTCCATATGCTTCGGCCGTTGGTTCCATAATGTACTCCATGATATGTACTCGCCCAGATGTCTCATATGCTCTAAGTGTTGCGAGCAGATATCAAGCTAATCCAGGTGAGAGTCACTGGACGCTTGTTAAAAACATCCTTAAGTACTTAAGAAGGACTAAAGATGTGTTCCTAATCTATGGAGGTGAGGAGGAGCTCGTTGTAAATGGTTACACCGATGCTAGCTTCCAAACCGACACGGATGATTCACAATCTCAATCAGGTTTTGTGTTCACAATAAATGGTGGTGCCGTCAGTTGGAAAAGTTCCAAGCAGGAGACAGTCACTGATTCTACAGCAGAAGCCGAGTACATTGCAGCTTCAGAAGCTGCAAAGGAAGGTGTTTGGATGAGGAGGTTCCTCATTGAGCTTGGTGTGTTTCCTAATGCGTCTAGCCCATTGAACATGCATTGTGATAACAATGGGGCGATAGCGCAGGCTAAGGAGCCAAGGAATCACCAGAAGAACAAACATGTACTTCGGAAATTTCACCTCATTCGAGAGTTCATTAGAAGAGATGAAATCAAGATGTGCAAAATACATACGGATTTGAATGTTGCAGATCCTTTGACAAAGGCTCTTCCACAGCCTAAGCATGAGGCGCACATGAGAGCTATGGGTATTAGATATCTTCGAGATTAACTCTAGTGCAAGTGGGAGACTGTTGGTAGTATGCCCTAGAGGTAATCATAGAGATGATGATGCTACGATTGTATCCATGATATATTTATGTGTTTATTGAATATCCATTAAAGACAACTTGTATTGATCAACAGTTATGTGAATTGTTTGTGAAACTCTTTTACATGTATGGCTATTCTAAACTTGTCCCTGATCGGAGTTCGTGTAGTAACACACATGAATATTAGATCAGCACATTATTAGTTGATGACTACGTTTCACAAGTCATGGACATAGAGATGTCAAACTAATAATGTGGGCGCATGTATGACGTGTGAGCTGGACTGACCCGACGTGAGAATTGTCTCTATACACAACATATACGTTATGTCCTTAGACCTGAGATTGTTGTATGTGCTCAAGATGTGAAACGACTTACTTAGGGACTATCAAACGCTACTCCGTAACTGGGTAGTTATAAAGGTGGTCTTCGGGTTTGTCAGGAAACATGCTGTGAGACATAAACAATCAAGATGGAAATTGTCCCTCTCCACGTGAGAGAGATATCACTGGATCACTCTAATGATTGGATCAACAAATGCATGGCCGTGCTTAGGTTAAGTGTTAACCTATGAGTGAACCATATATCGAGAGGCAAGGGAATAACATGTATATGGTATTGTGGTGGTTCGTCTGATTTGATCTTTGCGTACGCATAGGAGTTGACATGTCTTGCTAGAGGCCGCTGTCAACTATTGGTCGAGTAGGAGTATTCGGGCCATGTCTATATGTACGTGAACCCATAGGGTCGCACGCTTAAGGGCCTGGAAGCCTAATTCGGGTTGGACCCGAATTAGACTAGGTTTAGGGTCGCTGATGGGCCTCCAACTCGAGGCACACCAGGACGCCTATATAAGCAAGGGGTGGGCGCGAGGCTAGGGCAATTAACTTCCCCTGCCAGCAGCCGTCGCGCCCCCTCACGCTCACGCCTAGTGCTCTTCGCGGACCTAGCAGTCCGGAGGCGCATCGCTTCCTCCCCGTACGTGTGAGATTCCTCGGAGGTGCTGCATCTGGAGCACAAGGACGAGCCACACAAGGGACGATTCGCGAGCGAAGGACGGACGTGTGACGGACGACCACGCAACTGCACAGTTGTCTCCGCTGCATCTGCGCGTCTAGTGGTAATCCTGTAACCTGTAACTAGCAGTCGATCTTGGTTTATGAGGTAGAAATTTTTTGTTTTGTCGGCTAGCGTAGCAACCTCATAACCTTACACTTGTATCTTCAACAGTGAAGTGAATGGCTCTATTCTGCCTGATAGGTTTGATATAAAACGCCGGACGAAGTTAATCTTCCCGAGCAGAGATTGTAACTTGGTCGTGTTTTCTGGGGGGTTGATTTTCTGGATGGCATCAATATTTTTCTGTGTAATTTCAATCCCCCTCTCATGGACCAAGAAACCCAAAAATTGATCGGCCGATACGCCAAAGGCACACTTGTTAGGGTTCATCTTTAAACCATATTTCCTTGCCCTTTCTAGTACCTTGCGTAAATCGGCCAAGTGCATATCATACTCTCTTGACTTCACGATGACATCATCAATGTAAACTTCAATCAAAGAGCCGATAAGATCATGAAAAATATAATTCATAGCCCTTTGATACGTAGCTCCAGCATTCTTTAAACCAAATGTCATGACAACCCATTCATATAGGCCGATTGCCCCTGGACATCTGAAAGCTGTCTTGTGAATGTCTTCCTTGGCCATAAAGATCTGATTGTAGCCCGTGTTTCCATCCATAAAACTGATAATCTTATGCCTAGATGCGGCATCGACTAGCAAATCGGCCAATGGCATAGGGTACTCGTCTTTTGGTGTTGCCTTATTTAGATCTCTGAAATCAATACATACCCTTAGTTTGCCGTTCTTTTTCAACACTGGAACTATGTTGGAGACCCACTCCGCGTATCGGCAGGGTCTAATAAAGTTGGCATCGTAAAGCCTTGTGATCTCTGCTTTGATGGCTTCGTGCATATCGGCCTTAAATCTCCGAGGAGCTTGCTTAAAAGGCCGATAGCCTGGTTTGATTGGTAGCTGATGTTCTACAATCGATCGGTTTAATCCTGGCATCTCATGATATTCCCATGCAAAATAATCCATGAATTCTTTCAAAAGATTTATCAAATTATGTTTATATTCCTCTGGCAAATTAGCAGTTACATACGTCGGCCTAGGCCAATCACCTATTCCTATATCAATCTCTTCCAGTTCATCGGCCGACGTAAAACCCTGTCCCAACTTGCCATCTAACTCGTCCACTGCATCATCTGTGTAGGGACTAGCTTGTTCGTCTTCAACGGCGGACAGCGCATCTTTGCTAAAGTAACTGCTTGTCTTGATCTTCAATCGTCTCGATGTCGCAATCAGTTACCTTGAGGAAATCAGCATCCCAGACTCGCCCGGACAAGCAGTCGATTCCCTCCATCTCCCATACTGCGAGATCGGCATTGGCCACGTGTACTGACCGATCGGCCTGCACGATCTCGACTTGGTCCCCTTGCCATTGCATGAGGCATTGGTATATCGTTGAAGGGAAGCAGCAATTTGCGTGGATCCAGTCCCATCCCAACAACAAGCTATAGGAACCCTTTCCGTCGAAGACGAAGAAGGTGGTGGGTATCGTTTTGCTGCCCACGATGAGTTCCACGTTTAGGACCCCCTTCGCCTCGGATGCGTTGCCACCGAAGTCTTTTAACACCATATTGGTCTTGATAAGGTCTTCAGGTACTTTTCCAAGCTTCCTGAAGGTTGTGTATGGCATTAAATTGACCGCCGCGCCACCATCGACCAGCATCTTCGTCATCGGCCGCCCGTTGATGAATCCCTTGATGTATAACAGCCGCAAGTGTCTGTAGCTGGCGTCAACTGGCTTGTCGAAGATGGCTTGATCTGGTGACAACTGTAGTCTGGCCGAAAATTGTTCGTCATCGGCCATCGCTTCATCAGCCGCCTGCACGCTGTATTCTGCCGATAATATAAACACCATGTTAACAGGCGCCGATGCCACTCTTTTACCTCTTGAAGCCGAGGGAGCCCGAGCTGTATTGGAAGTGCCCTCATCGGCCTTGACCACCGTGGTCTTTATCCTCCACTCCTTCTTGGTCTTGGCTGGCCGATGGGGTATCTCAGCCTGTTGCCCTTGGATTTGCTCCTTCCTTCTTAGCATCTGAACCTGCCGTTTTTGTGTCTTGGTGAATACGTCGCTTGGGCACCATTGGGGGTTCTGGACCTACTGCTCGTCTTCAATATGTTGCTCTTGGCGCATCGGCCCTAGCCTTTCATGCACAGATTTCCTTTGCTTGACCGGCCAATGCGCTTGCTTGCTTGAGCTGCCCTGATAAGAATCTTCTGCACCATTGCATACAGGGCACTCCTGGATAGATGGCAACCTCATCCCTTCATTCCAGCAGAACCAGAAAAACTCGCACTCCCAATGTGGATCGTAGGAGTTGTCTTGATCGACGTGGTCTTGAGCTTGTTCTTCCTGCCGCCGCTGGTATTTTCTGATCAGGCCCTCAGAGGTCTGATAAGGTCGCTTGCCAATCCGATGGCCACCACCATCGGCCCTGTCCGCCCACACCATGTTGACTGGGAACGGGTGTCCTTCGATCTTCATCGGCTTCTTGGCATCGTCAATCTTAATCCTGCCTTGTTCGATAGCCGATTGAATCTGCTGTCGGAAGATCTTGCATTCGTTGGTATGGTGTGAATAAGAGTTGTGCCACTTGCAATATCTCCTCTTCTTGATCTCTTCGGCCGATGGCAATATATGACCTACTGGCAACTGGATCTGCTTTTCCTGCAAAAGTAAGTCAAATATTTTGTCGGCCTTGTTGATGTCGAAATCATATTTATCTTCTTTGTCGCCCTTCTTGGCCCATTGGCAAGTTCTCGACTTTCTCATCCAGGCCCATTCAGCCAGGTCGACATCAACGTCTTCTTCGTCGTCATCGTCGGAGGCATACTGATAAACTGTGTTAATCTTCTTCGCAAACTTCTTTGCCTCCTAGAATCGCTGCTCGTGGGCCGATACTCATTGTGCCAGTTGAGCTAGGCTGTCAAATTCCTGCGAGGAGAACCTCTCGCGTATCGGGCCTAGCAATCCCTGAAATGCCAAGTCGGCCAACTGGGAATCGGTCAAACTGAGGCTGTAACACCTGTTCCTTATGTCTCTAAACCTTTGTATATACTCTGGGACCGATTCATCCACTCGTTGCCTGATGGCAGTCAGATCGGACAGTTTCATCTCTTGTACGCCATTGTAGAAATACCTGTGAAACTGTTTCTCCAGATCTATCCATCCTCTGATGGAATTGCAAGGTAAAGAAGAAAACCACGTGAATGCAGACCCTGATAGGGACAGAGGGAAAAACCTCACCCTCAATGCCTCGATAGCCAATGCCTCCCCGCACTGTGCTAGGAATCGGCTGACGTGCTCGTATGTCGAGACGTTGTCCTGCCCCGAAAACTTGGAGAAGTCCGGTATCTTGTATTGGCCTGGCAATGGCACTCTGTCAAATTCCTCGGGATACGGGTGCCGATACACTGTAGAGTTCTCCTTGGGCTTCAAGCCGAATTGATCTCGCATCACTTCGGCTATCATATCGGCCCAGTATCCTACTGGCCGATGTGGGAGGTCTTGCTGGTACGATTGCTGCAAGCCCTCTGCTTGATACTGCCTGGGGGAGTACGGCTAGTAGTGGTGATCAATATTATGCGCGCCATACTGCCCTGTGGTGTGCTGCTGGTAGCCTTGTGGCACATTGTATGCAGCTTGAGGTGGTGGATTGTTGAACACCGGGGCTTGTGGCTGTCCGGCCGATGGCTGATGAACAGGAACCTGCTGCATCGGCTCGACAACTGGTTGCTTCCCCTTGGTCCATTGAGCATATTGCTCCTCCGTGATGTGCTGAGGGCTCCCCCCTGTCTGCCTAGTGAGGACCAATGGCAGTGTCGTTGTTGGCTGCGTCGATGGGGGTGGCATCGGCGCTGTCGGCTGAGCCGTGCTCAGGTCGTTCCTCAGGGTCCGATGGGCAGGGAACTTATTTTCTGGTAAGAAAATCGGCCCCTGAGGCCTGTACTGGTGAATTGACCCGTCTAGGATCGATTTGACCGTGTTGGTCAATGTATTCACCAGAATCCCCGATTGGTTGACTAGCGCAGAATGAACTGCGGAGTCAATCCTGTCTTGCAACGTCGGTGCTGCAGTATATTCAGTCTTGACGGTGTGATCGTGCGCCGCCGCCGACATGCCAGCTCCATCTCCAGGACTCGGCATAACTACCTTAGATTTTTGGATCAAGGTGCCTTGCTGAGTCCTAGAATATGTTTGCAGGTACATATTCTGGAACTGCTCGACCAGCTTTTCCATCTCAGCCTTTTGCTCCGCCTTGAGCTGGTCGGCGGTTACAGGGACGATGTTCTCCTCGGCGATCTCGGCCTGCTTTGACATCTCGAGGTGATCTTATTGCTGGTGAGAAGCTTGCGTTCTTGAGGTCCCACCAGGCGTGCCAAAAACGTGTTGGCGCAGAATTTCGACCCGTCTAGCAACCAAACGGGTTCCGCGTTACCACGGCGGCCTGGGAAATCTGCTTAACTCCAGTGCAGGTCCAAATGGCTTGCCTAGTTGTGCGCAGAGCGTGCCAGTTGATTTGATCTGCAATCAACAAGAAACAAGTAAACCAAGTCAGAAAACAATGGCCGATCGGCCAATAGACCGATGACACATTGTCATAGCCCAGCCGATAGGGCAAAGCTATATCGGCTCACTCGTAATAAAATATAAGCAAAGCATGAATCTAATCTTATCAGCCTTCATCAACACATAAATGTCAATTAATAGCATCAGCCGATAAGGATAGTAAAGATAACTACACTAGCTAACACTCTAGTGCAAACTTATACAAGCCAATCGGCCGATATAAATACACAAATCACAGAGAGATCCTGAGAATGCCCTATAATCAACATACTTATATTTACCAATCCACATGTATAAGTGGCAAACACATGCAAAAACATAAAGCAATCACATGCGTTAGGTAAAACCGGCTGAAACCCCGGTGCTATCCTTAATAACAACCGAAAACAGGCTTTGTGTTAGATCTCAAAACAGGACTAAGGTCGATAGCAACTCAAAGTGTGAATTGAGACCTAACGCAAAGAAAATCAAGCCGTCGATTACTTTTGGGGATGGCAGATGCATTGAACAATCTAGCCAAACATAGCAATTAAACCACCGTCGGCAATAAACCCTAAAACGAGCAAATCGCTGGCGAAGCTTAATTACAACATCTGTCAAAATTGTCCAAAACATGATAAACGACGATTACATCATCGAGGCTTAACGTGTCTAAAGCAACACGTTAGCCCCGATGATGCATATCGTCGGGAACGAGTTCTTACCTCTGCTCCGAGGAAGCAAGAACTCGTCGAAGAAGACCTCTTGCGAGGGTTGGCGATGCTATTAACACCAGAATTTGGTAAGCCCCGAAGTCCTCATCGGCCCAGGATCCATATCGGGTCAAGGTCAGTATCGGTCTAGAGTCTTATATCGGTCAATGGGGTTTATTTTAAACCAGCCACCAACAGCAGTCAGATTCTTGTTAGATTCGGGAAGATCTTATCCAGAGAAGACCAAGTTTGAGGAGGATGCGGCTTGTATCTCTTAATTAGGAAGAGTTTGTTAGCTTTCTGTTTTATCTTTAGGAAAGTGTGTTAGTGTCCGGCAAGGACTTTATCTTTTTCCTTTTATCCTTAGGAAAGTTTGAGTCCTAATCTGTTAGGATTTTTGTTAGTTTATGGGTATAAATATGTAAGCCCAGGGTTCATGTAAATCATCTCACGATCAATACAACTTCGGCGCATCGCCAACCTTTACTTTTCGTCTCCTTCGGCGAGTTCATGCCCTTCTCGCGAAGGGTAAGTCTCGTTATGGCTGCCTGCGCTGTCGGGGCTAGGGCTTCAACGTTCTGATCTTGTCAACGTAAGCACCTGCTATCATATATCTTAAGCAATCTTATTTGGCTTCTCGATTTAGCTTTATCGGCTGAGATTCGTTTTAGGGTTTATGCCGGTATCGACTAAATCGCTTTACTAGATTAGATTGGTTAAGGTATCCACCACCCTAAAAATCAGTCAAGAGCTTGATTGTCTAGATCTTGCGTTTCTTTTCATACTTAGTGCTGCATCAATTCAGTTTGACCTACTAAGTCGTGATTAGAACCGTAATCTCTAGCCTGCTTGTTGGCTGCCAATAAGGGTTTCATCGGGGTTTCAGCCGATGAGTTATCTGGACGTTGCATCGGCTTAAGAGTTTTACATACAGATTGGATCTGGCCGATGACAACAGAGTTTTTATTGTTTATATGCTTATCGAGAGTTTATGCCATCGGACCTCTGGCCAATGTGTGCTTTAATCTTCAGATCAATATTTATTTTATCATATGATTGGATTATGTTATGTTATATTGCTATATTATTATGTTATCGTCAGCCGATTGTCTCTATATAGATGTCTGCTCAGTACACAGCCGATGGTTCGAAACCCTAACTGCATCGGTTGGCATCGGCATCGGCTGGAATCGCGCCATCGGCTCATCAGCCGATCGGCTGTTTCTGCCCTATTGGTTCATTGGCCAATAGGCTGTTTTTTGCTATCGGCCGATAGGCCGATACGCTATATGTTCTGCTATTTTACATACCTTGTCAGTGGCAGGATCAAACTGACTGGCACGCCTGCACTTCATCAATTTTAGGACCTGCACTGGAGTTAAGCAGATCTCCCAGGCCTTCGTGTGTCCACGCGCCGGATCTACATCAACGGTACGGATTTGGCGTCAACAGATGCGCTGAAAGTAGATTGAACTGGTTATTGTATTGTGATGTTGAGAGAGATTCTATGTACAAACTATCGGGATATTTATACCCGAGATTACAACAGAACCCTTGTCGGGTACGATCTTATCTACAACTAACAAACAAGTCTTTGCGGCAGACTCTAGCCACAGATTAGATCTAAACTACTTAATTTACAAGATACAATTGCCTAAAACCGAGCTTTATCTCTATTTGGCAACCCCCTTAAAGCTTATCTTGAGCCCAGACCAAGCCCACGTCGACGCTGTCAACTTACAACCCGTATCGGCCCACCACCAAACCGAATCCGTATCGGCCGATACGCTCTTTATGGCAACGCCTTTCCCAGTCCGATACGACCACCGGGTCAGATACGAAACCTAGTCTGTCTCCAACTCAATCTTTCCTCTCTGCTTCGGTTCCCCTTCCGCTTCCAAGTCGATTACCAAATTTCGCCGTTAACAATCGGCTTGTTAGAATTAAACTTATTAGCAACAATCTAATAGATCGGACCTAACTGAGACAGTACAACATTGGAGACAACAAGAAAAACCTATTTAGCCGATAGATCTATACAAACATGATGGATATAACAAGTCTATCTAAAACAGCAATACAATTAGAGAAATATCAACTTAGCCAGAATATTAGACCTAGGTGGTGTTTGAATCTCCTGAAGATAAAGATGAAGATGAAGATTAAGTGTTTCACGTAAAACGAGGTGACCTTAACTTATGATTAATTAAGTTTTAATTATTACAAACTTAAAAAATGGATTTATCTGATATTTTAGAACAACTTTCATATAGAAAATTTTTACACGAAACACACCGTTTAGCAGTTTGAAAAGCGTGTCACGTGAATGAAAATCTTTATCCTGAGCCTATAGAAGAAATGAACGCAGCCCTAACCAAGAAAGTCCTAACTAAGCTGATACAATCCTAAACAATAATGTAGTTAAAGATAGAATCAATATATCAGATAGGCAACACTTCCGTCGACCTAGATAGATATCGGACTTAACCGAGAAAGTTATAGCCACGCTGATACAAGCGAAGTTGACGGAACGTACTTCTAATCGGAGATCGAACTCAACCAATGCAGCCCAACTCGAAACTAAGAACTCACTGGAATAAAAGGGTGGCGATGCGTTGAAAGTAATTGTATTGATCTGTGGAGATTGATTACAAAGACCCTGAGTGTACATATTTGTACCCTCGGGTTGATACTAATCCTAATCAGACACGATACAAGATTCCTAAAGATAAAAAGAAAGATACAAGTCCTGATCGAACAGTAGACAAACTTTCTAAAGATAAAAGAAAAATTACTAAATCCTGCCTAATTAATAGATAGAATTAAATTGTCATGCCACGGTCTTCACGACCCGACCGAAGTGCATTCTCCGATGGATCGAGACCCTCTCAACCTTCGTCAAGACATCGCCGCTGTGGAATTTTCGACGAGGGATACTTCGACGATTTTTGGTCTCGGCAGATCTGACCCGACCAGAATATGTTCCCCGACCAGATCAGAATCATCGACGCGAACAGTTCGATCTATCAAAATCAACCAAGCTTCAGAGACATCGTCGCCGCAGAAAACAACGGTTCAATACCGTCGACCACGAGGCTTCAATCCAGGTCGACTACTTCCGAGTTGGTTAGCATCGCTAAACAAGGTAATTAGTATATTGATTTTTTAAATCAATCTACTGATTTCGTAGATACATCCGGCATGAATCTACAAAGGTACGCAATATTTCATACAATGTACCATACCTATTTCTGGATCCATAATTTATTATGTTTACCTAGAGCATGTTTTTTATACAATGTATGTTGTGCGAGTGCCTCCTATGTTAGGCCGATTTTTACGATTTACATAATATTTAATCATGAATCTACTCATTATATCCTGATAATACTAGAAGATTTATATAGTTTTTTGGGTACACGTCCGGTATTCTCTGCTATATATCTTGCCTTCTAAAAAATATTTTTCAGGAACAATCGAGCACTCGAATAGGCAGCAGTCGAGTACACCCCATTATTGAGAACGTTTTCGAACAAATGCGGAGTTGTCGGACCGAACCTACCAACAGAGACCAATGACCTATCTCACATTTAGTGCCAGTCATGTCCGGACTATTTGTGAAAAGGATATTACGAACAATCCCCTCGTGAACGTTGTCGGCTTGATCACCCGGCATGATTGTGAACGGATGTCCGATATGCTACTAGTTGGGTATGTGAGTCATGCTGGCCACATGAGCTGCACATGTAATAACCAACTCAAACACCTCTAAGAGTGGTCAAGGTACGAACACACCTGGTTCTCAACCAGCGTTGTAGCGATCTCGCTAACTCTCCAAATCTTCTACAAGTAGTCGAATACGACTACACGCCTGGTTCTCAACCAGCGTTGTAGCGATCTCGCCAACTCTCCAAATCTTCTACGAGTGGTCGTGTATGACTACACACCTGATTCTCAACCAGCGTTGTAGCGATCTCACCAACACTCCAAAGCTTCTATGAGTGGTAGCGATCTCACCGACTCTCCAAATCTTCTGCGAGTAGTCGAGTACGACTATACACCTGGTTCTCAATCAGTGTTGTAGCGATCTCGCCGACTCTCCAAATCTTCTACAAGTGGTCGAGTACGACTACATACCTGGTTATCAACTAGCGTTGTAGAAATCTTGCCAACTCTCCAAATTTTCTGCGAGTAGTCGAGTACGACTACACACCTCGTCCTCAACCAACGTTGTAGCGATCTCGCCAACTCTAAATCTTCTATGAGTGGTCGAGTACAACTACACACTGTAGGGTTATGAGGTTGCTATGCTAGCCGACAAATCAAAATTTTCTACCTCATAAACCAAGATCTACTGCTAGTTACAGGTTACGGGATTACCACTAGACGCGCAGGTGCAACGGAGACGACTCGATGTAATTGAACGCGTCGCAGCAGTGCCGTGCAGTTGTGTGGTCGTCCGTCACACGTCCGTCCTTCGCTCATGAATCGTCCCTCGTGCGGTTCGTCCTTGTGCTCCAGATGCAGCACCTCCGAGGAATCTCACACGTACGGGGAGGAAGCGATGCGCCTCCGGACTGCTAGGTCCGCGAAGAGCGCTAGGCGTGAGCGTGGGGGGGTGCGACGGCTGCTGGCAGGGGGAGTTAAAAATTACCCTAGCCTCGCGCCCACCCCTTGCTTATATAGGCGTCCTGGTGTGCCTCGAGTTGGAGGCCCATCAGCGACCCTAAACCTAGTCTAATTCGGGTCCAACCCGAATTAGGCTTCCAGGCCCTTAAGCGTGCGACCCTATGGGTTCACGTACACATAGACATGGCCCGAATACTCCTACTCGACCAATAGTTGACAACGACCTCTAGCAAGACATGTCAACTCCTATGCGTACGCAAAGATCAAATCAGACGAACCACCACAATACCATATACATGTTATTCCCTTGCCTCTCAATATATGGTTCACTCATAGGTTAACACTTAACCTAAGCACGGCCATGCATTTGTTGATCCAATCATTAGAGTGATCCAGTGATATCTCTCTCATGTGGAGAGGGACAATTTCCATCTTGATTGTTTATGTCTCACAGCATGTTTCCTGACAAACCCGAAGACCACCTTTATAACTACTGAGTTACGGAGTAGCGTTTGATAGTCCCTAAGTAAGTCATTTCACATCTTGAGCACATACAACAATCTTAGGTCTAAGGACATAACGTATATGTTGTGTATAGAGACAATTCTTACGTCGGGTCAGTCCAGCTCACATGTCATACATGCGCCCACATTATTAGTTTGACATCTCTATGTCCATGACTTGTGAAACGTAGTCATCAACTAATAATGTGTTGATCTAATATTCATGTGTTTTACTACACGAACTCCGATCAGGGACAAGTTTAGAATAGCCATACAAGTAAAAGAGTTTCATAAACAATTCACATAACTGTTGATCAATACAAGTTGTCTTTAATGGATATTCAATAAACACATAAATATATCATGGGTACAATCGTAGCATCATCATCTCTATGATTACCTCTAGGGCATACTACCAACACACACCTGGTTCTTGACTAACGTTGTAGCGATCAAGCCGACTCTTCAAATCCTCTATGAGTGGTCAAGTACGACTACACACCTGATTCTCAACTAGCATGGTAGCGTCTCGCCAACTCTCCAAAATCTTCTACGAGTGATCGAGGTACGACTACACACCTGGTCTGAGTACAGGCAAGGTAGCAGTCCCACCATCTCTCCTAGTTCTTACAGGTGGTCGAGGGATGACTACGCTTGGTTCTTAACCAAATTCACTAAAGAAATGTATCAAATTTTGGTGTTAACACACCTTTAGGTCACCGTCGGTGAAGCCATTAGCGACGATGGCGATGGCAGGGTCTCCACCGCTGTCATCCTCTCAGTCCCCACGCCCTCCCCCTCTCCTTGTCGACGGCAAGAGCTTCAACGAGGACGGATCCATCGTCCACTTCTCCTCGATGATGAGGAACCCTCGATACCATCGCCGGTGGCAGTCGACAGCCACGAAGACAATGACGCGATGAGGACAGGCGGAGCTCGTAGCGACGATGAGGGTGCTGACCTAGATATAGCCGGCGGGGCCGTCAGGAGGAGCCCGAGTGGGTGGTTGTGCCGGATCCCTCCTTTCTTCTTGAGGCAGTGGCGAGCTCGAGCAGCTTATTGCCGACCCACTTCTCCGGCACCACCTGCTTTCCGACACCGATGTCATCGTCCTCCCTCCACATCACCGAGCAACTGCTCCTATCACTCCCAACTGCAACCCCGCTTTCATGCCTCTTCCCCACGCATGCATCCGCTCGCATCGTCGCGGAGGGGCAGCAGTCGCCATGCTCGACCCAACGCTCGCACGCACAGGCTCTCGTCGATGGCCTTCGAGGCTTCGGTCCTCAATGAGACAAGGAGGAGGAAAGAAATGGAGGAAGGAGGAGGAAAGAAAAAGATGTGGCAGAAAACGTGACAGTAGTGGCACGGATCAAATTTTGTGCGAATTCAAAAGGCATGGATGCGAATAGACGAATAGTAGTGGCATTTATCTAAAGTGGCATATTTATACTGGCATTGATCCAATTAACCAAAAAAAAGAGAGGAAGATTAGGTTCTTAGGCCTACAATAGGGCTTTTACCTCCCTCCAATCTTACTAGCATAACAAGGAATAAGTTCATTTTAGGTCCCTTAACTTGACAACAAGTTCGATTTTCATCCTTAACCAAAATACTAGATACAATGGGTCCCTCAAATGTCAAAACCGATGCAATGTAGGTCCCATGGCAGTATAGCGAGTGGTTCTATTCAACGTGGCAATTTGACCAGAGTCAATAGCGTTGAGTTAGACTGGGCCCACACATGTAAATTAAGTTTACTCTCTCCCCATCTCTTCCCATCTCTCTCAGGCCTACACCTCCAGGGCTGGCAGCCAGCGAGAGAGGTGGCCGGCGACGAGCTGTGCGTTCCGGCGGGAGTGGCACATGGGAATCAGCGGGAGAGGCACGCGGCGGCCAACGGGGAGAAGCTCGACGACGGAAGACATGGTGGATGTTGACAGGCTGGTGGAGAGGCAAACGGCGAGTGGGGGCTTGACAGCAGCGGGCAACAGCCAGCGGGGAGAAGGGTGGCGGCCGGCGAGAGAGGCTCACAACGGCTGGTGGGTAGAGGCTTGCGGCGACCCCTTCCTCTTCCCCTGGTCATTGCAACCACGCACCGTTGTCGGGACGTCTCGATACGCGCGTAGATCCGGAGGTAAGGAGGAGGACGACAATGCCACAACGTCTTGTACCAATTTCGCGTAGATCTTGGACCCCGTCATGTTGATTTGGTGGCGGAGCCCGCTGGCCGTCCATCCTCCTCTCCACCCGCCGTCGGCCGCCGTCCTCCTCACCGCCCGCCGCTGGTCTTCTCCTCACCACTCGCCGCCTAGTGAGATGAGAATAGGTCACCAACCACCGTCCTCCTCACCACCCGCCTCTGGCCTTCTCTTCACCTCTCACTGCCTAGTGAGATAGGAACAGGGAACAAGGGAGGAAAAGAGAAATAAGTGAAGAGGCTCTAACATGTGAGCCCCACGCTGACTCAAGGATGTTGACTTGGGTCAAATTGTCACGTCTAACAAAATCATCCGCTATACTGCCACGGGATCTATACTGCATCGGTTTTGACAGTTGAAGGTCCCGTTGTATGTGATATTTGGGTTCAAAGAAAGAAGTTAAGGGACCAAGAATGGACTTATTGCGCATAACAATATGTTAGGGACCCCTCTGTTCGTCTTCTTTGTAGAGCACTCCGCCGTAGCCCGTATCGGAGGGAGGGAGGCATGGCTTGTGCGGTTCGCTTGCTGCTGCCGGTGGCGGCGAAGCGACTATGCGGAGCCTCGAAGACGACGGCGAGGCGCATCTCCATCTCGACCTCGACGTCCCCGCCCGCCACAGCCGTCCTCTACGACCACCACGGCCCGCCGGACAAAGTCCTCAGGGTGGCTGAGCTGCCGGCGGCGGAGATCGGCGACCGCGATGTGTGCGTGCGGATGCTGGCCGCCCCCATCAACCCCTCCGACCTCAACCGCGTCGAGGGCGTCTACCCCGTCCGCCCTCCCCTCCCCGCCGCTGTCGCAGGCTACGAGGGGGTCGGCCAGGTCCACGCCCTCGGCGCCGCCGTCGATCCCCACCTCCTCTCCCCCGGCGACTGGGTCATCCCTTCCCCGCCCTCCTTGGGCACCTGGCAGACCTACATCGTGAAGCCAGCCACCGCCTGGCACAGGGTCCGCTCCGATGTGCCTCCCCAATACGCCGCCACCGTCACCGTCAACCCACTCACCGCGCTCAGGATGCTCCGCGACTTTGTTAACCTCACCCCTGGTCTGTCTCTGCTTTTCCCGTAATTTCCACACTTCCCTCTTAAACCTCACCGCTGGATATCCACGTTTCAGGTGACACTCTTGTCCAGAACGGCGCTACCAGCATTGTCGGCCAGTGCGTCATTCAGCTCGCCAAATTACATGGTCTTCGCACCATCAACATCATAAGGGACAGGTATGCATGCTTACCTACATCAATCTCTCCGTCTCGCCATTCTGCATCCAAGCTCCCCAATTGATGATGACTATTGACTAGACTAGCATCTCCATAATTTGTTCTATAGGCCTGGTTCAGAAGAGGCCAAGGACAAACTTAAACAGCTTGGAGCAGATCAAGTGTTTACGGAAAGCCAGCTAGATACAAAGAATATCAAAATTTTGTTGGTACTTCTCTCTACAGGCCTGCATTTCCGTTTCTTAATTCATCCTACTTGCCACCCTTTTTCATAATAAATATATGAACTAATGTGGTAATAAATTGTATTTACTCAGTCTGATACTGTTACCACCAATTTGAACCAGTCCCCTGTATTAAACTGGAAATGCTTGGGCTCCTAATTAAACTCAGTCCTGAGTTTTACTGGAAGCTATTTTGCTGCTTCACAGCTAAATGTTACAGTGCTGTTTCATTTAATTAATGGGAGTGCCTCGCACTCAACAATTATCTACAAAATTAACACTAAGAAACAGGACAATCTCAACTGTTTCCTTATACTGCTGCTATTTTGTTTGCTGTGGTATCAGGGTGCTTTGCCAGAACCTGCATTAGGGTTGAATTGCGTTGGAGGAAATGCTGCTTCTGTCATACTGAAATTTTTAAGGTAATGCTATTAAACATGAACAAAATTCTGATTAGAACTGTCTTTATCTTCCACGTATATTTATGAACTCTCTCTTTAGGCAAGATGGCACAATGGTGACATATGGTGGAATGTCCAAGAAACCTGTTACTGTTTCTACTTCATCTTTCATTTTTAAGGTTAGTACATCAGATCTTGGTCCTTAACAGTGGTCGGACAGGCTTTCTAATTTCGTATGCAATTTACTCCAAGTTGTGTACTCCAAATGTTTATACCAATCTACTGCTTGAAGCTTCTGGCATCATGATACTAGTCTTGAATTAGAATCGGGGGCTTCTTTGTCTCATAAGCACAAGTTATAGGGGTGGCTCTGTTAGACGATTGATCAGTGAACACAAAATTTTGTTTCTGCATCAAAAGTATCACCTGTGAAGTACTATCTCAAAGTTTTGAAACATCATATGGTTCCGAGAGAAAAACCCTGCATGGAAGTTTGAAAGACCAATCGTTTCTTTGTGCTACCATGTATCATGTCGTTTATGTCAGTTACTTAGCATGTTTTTTGTAGATAGTATTTAACACAATGCTATTTTGTGAATAAGGATATTTCCCTAAGAGGATTCTGGCTACAGAAGTGGATGAGTTCAGATAAGGCAGAGGAATCTAGAACAATGATAGACTACCTGTTGGACCTGGTGCACGAAGGCAAACTTAAATACGAGTCCGTAATGCTACTCTCTTCTTGAATTGTTGTTGGATTACACAGTATGAAACAAATGTAGGTCCTATCATATATGAGGGAGAAATGAGTGTTGGTGAATCTGTTTACGTACAGGATGGAGCTGACGCCCTTCAGTGACTTCCGTTTGGCTCTTGATAAGGCACTCGGCAAACATGGAAGCCAACCAAAGCAGGTTCTCAAGTTCTAAGATAATGCAAGGATAACGGATGAGAGAGAGAGAGAGAGCTTGTATTCTGTATATTGAAAAGGATGCAATCCAGTTCACACAAAAACAGGAGTAGAAAAAAGGATGTAAACAGTGCATGTGTGCGTGGCTACGGAATTGGTGGCCTCTTTCAGTGGCTTTTTGTGTAGTAGTAGTAGTAGTAGTTACTAGGCTGACTTGGGAAGCAGCAATATGTTTTGCGGTGATTGCAGCGGATCACTGTTCAATGGCCGCTTCACTTCAGATCTCTTCTTTGATAGGATCACTTCACTTCAGAGTACAAAGACGTAGTATAATCCCCCCGCGCAATGTGCCCTTGTGTGTTGTAAGTTCTGAAGTGGTATTGATTGCTGCCCGATTAGGAGAAGGAAAGAAGCTGCCAGTTCTTTTCAGCTAGATTATCATCGTGGATTATTTGCTCTATGTTTTCAAAAATACGTTTTCTTAAAAGACTTTCTTCAACTGTATTGATTAGGCCAATTGTTTTAAGATATTTAAGTTTATTTCTCAAAATATATATTCTATCCCTATGATCAATCTCAAAAATATCTATATTGCACTAATTATTTTTTAGTAAAACGAAAGATATGCCACTCCATCCCCATTCATTTCATTTTCTATTTTTTAGGACCAGATTGCCCCTTTATTCTTCATCCATCCCTTTCTTCCTCCTCTCAGCTTCTCTCGAGTCAACAAACTCCGACGAGCTCATGTAGCTGGCCGGCGTCGACCGCGGCATTGGAAGTGCCGCTGTTGGGGCGTTGGTTTTCGTTCTTGGCATTTGTTCGTCAGTTTACTGTATACATTTGGCAAGATTCAGTTAGCCAATTTCTTCATAACTTCAGAGTGAGAGAGAGACATGAAGTGAGCTGCTCTGACACAACTGTCCATGGCGCTAGAAGAGCTGCAACATGACGGTCCCGATCGATGATCTCATGCAGCCAACCACGGACCCCACCGTTTGGTATGCTGAAATCTAAGTTGGTTCATGAGCTATCTGGCTATCAAACCATCATGGTCATTTTTGGTTTTCGCATGGTATTTCATCGAAAGGCTGCAGCGGTAGCAGCAAAAAAAACTAATCAGAAAAATTCGTGAAAAATACGTATAGCATCCGCCATCCATCTGATACATATCAGAGGCGTGTGTTCGTTAACACACACACCGCCGCCGTCGCCGTGAGCATCAGGACGAGCTCCAGCGCGAGATAGACGTGCAGCGAGTACAGGACAAGCAAGATATACTTGTTTATCTGCTCCATGTAAAGGTACGGGACATGATGGCGGTGAGCAGAGCGGCCATCACGAGGGAGGCCAGGAGGTAACAAGGCCAAGGCCATGGCATTTTCTCTGGATCATTTTCTCTGTCCCTGTCTGCCGGTGGTTGGAATGGATTCGTTGCCGGTGGCTGCGTGATGATCGATCGAGGAGAGGAAGAAAAGGACGAAGGGAGAAGAAAGGGCAGTTTGGTTAAGAAAAAATAAAAAATACATTGAACTAGTATGCAGAGGCATATCTTTAATACTTATAAAATTATAATACTATGATTTCAAATAGATGAATAGTAATGACATATATCCAAACCGTGAAGTTTATAATGGCATAAATCTAATTAACCTTTTTTTCAAACAAAGAGGGTATATCTATGGCATGCAGGGTTTTGGGTTTAGATTAACTTAGGCACAATACAGTTATATAAACCTATATATATTAATCTTCTTTTTTTTCATTTAACATGATTGACAAAGCTCGTATCCTATAAAAAAGAGAAAAATGTTTAACGCAGTCAGTGTGAAACCAAAATGAGAACAATTATGCTCAGTTGCTAATTGTTTACATTTTCTTTATGGTGGATTCAAGTCTTCAACTCAGCACGGGTGCTCACGCACACATGAGTGATAACTTTGTTAGTTCTTAAATATACATCCAATCTATAAGAGATGCTTATAAAAGTATAATACATGTATGCGTATTTATAAACATAAATATGTGCACGCATAAATAGTGTTTGCATTTTAATTGTATTTTTCTCTAAAAAGGTGAAAAAAAGTAAAATTTAATTCTATTTAGAGCCTGAATGAAACGAATATATCTTGTGTACACAAACTTCACGTACACACTTCGTGCATATCAACTAACAAATGTTACTAAAAAATCTAGAAAAAATATACATATAATTTTAATAGTATTACATAGCTATGACAAAGTTTATCTATAAGACTATAAACTTGTTAGAATTTTATTTTATTATCTTTATATAGGATGAATTTGAAGATGAGACTTTACAATATATTTATATATTTTTTAAAATTTTCAGTGATATTTATTAGTTGATGTGTGAGATGTGCATGCGTGTGATAGGTTCCCACGAATGAAATCCAACAAAGGACAAGTAGATGCAATTGAGATTAGAGAGGGGCTCCACCTGTTAAACACACGACGCCATAGTGAGGGTTGACTAAGAAGCAAAGCATGCCTCTCTTTTTCTTGTGTATACCTCCCTGTTTCAAGCCCCTTCATCCATCTCGTCGTTGCTACTCCGTCTCCTCTTACGACGCCTCCCCTCCCCTCTCCAATCTGCTCCTCCAAACACAGAGAGAAAAGAAGAGAGGCAAAGGCGAAATCGAAATAGGATGGACAACTACGCAGAGGAGATGATGAAAGACGCTCGTCACATATACCCTGAAGAAAAAGGACATCCTCGTCAAGATCAAGGTACCATTAACAAATCTTCTCATCTCCCATTCCTCATCATCTCTCTTACTTATCACTACCTAGGATTTTCGCTTCCTCGTGTGGATCTGACTTAATTATGGATGTTAACATTATTTTTATTTATTTGGCTTCGTGAGAGTATGTGTATGAAAGTCACAATACAATTAAATTATATAAATATGTACTAATCTTTTAATCTTTTTCAATAGAGCTTAAGCCCGCTTAAAAAAAGAGAAATGTATTAACGCGATAGTGTGAAATCAAAATAAGAAAATAATTACGAAGAGCATGAATGACGCAGTAAAAAAGAAGATGAATGTTGGAGCACGAATGAAACCCAAGGACTGGTAGATGCGATTGACACATAGAGGTGGCCAAACGGGCCGGGCCAAAACAGGCGGCCCGAGGCACGGCGGAACTTGTAGCCGGCACGGCCCGGCACGGCCTGCTACAGTAATGGGCCGTGTCGTGCTTGGGCCGCCGGCCGAGCCCGCGGGCCGGCACGGCACGGCACGGCTACTGTAGTAAGTCCGCATCTCATCCCTTCGCAAGTTCGTATCTCATCCCTCCCAACCGACGGCCTAGCCCGCTAGCCGCCTCCGCAAGTCCGTTGAGCACCCCTCCTAGCCGATGGCCTAGCCCGCCAGCCACCTCCGCAAGTCCGCATCGCATCCCTCCGCGCCATTTCGGTTCCTGGGCCAACCGTGCCCCGTCCACGGCCCATTTTCCATTCACGGGCCCGTACTGACACGGCGGGCCACACGTATGCCGTGCCGGCACGGGCACGGCCCGGCCATCCATGGGCCGTGTTTGGGCCGGCGGCTCGGCACGTGGGCCGGCACGGCCCGTTTCATGAGCCGTGCCGAAACGGGCCGTGCCGGACCCGTGCCCGTGCCATGCAGGGTCGGGCCGCCCGTTTGGCCACCTCTATTGACACATTAGAGAGGGAGGGGGGGGGGGGGGCACAGAACGCAGCCGCACTGAGGAGGAGGATCTCTCTTCCACCGTCGCGTCTGCTCCTTCGCCCCCGCCTCCTCCGGCTCCGGCGGCGCCTCCTCCCCCAAACCCACACACACACACACAAAAACAGAGAGGCGGATCGAAGCGGAAGGGGATGGACGACTACGCGCGGGAGATGATGGAGCTCAAGACGCTCGTCACGCGCACCCTCGAGAAGAAGGGCGTCCTCGCCAAGATCAGGGTACCAACCCCCCCATCCCCTATTCCTCATCATCTCTCTTACTTGCCGCTACCTGGGATTTCCGCTCCCTAGTGCGGATCTGATTTACTCCTTTTGCTTCTTCGGCCCGGCGGAAAAACATTACTTTTGCTTCTCTCCACTGTTTATTGCTTCCTCTGACCTTCGATTTGATCCATGCGCCGCTTCTGCCAGACGACTTTCTCTGCACTTCATCAATGGATGGAATTTCTCGTCTTGACAAAGGCAGCGCGCCCTAGTGCTCTATTTAGGTTGCGTGTTCATCAGATTCAAATTGTTAAACAAAAGGGGATCTCACCTTGCATAACTCGCCCTACTTTTGTTTACATTGTTAATTAGAGTGTGAAATGTTGATCTAAACACATGCCATGCTGGGAGCAAATGCCTCATGTGCCAAGATTCTGGACATCTATTTATTATTTAATTTTTGTTTAAGCTATGTCCGAAATTTAGATAATATAATCCTTGAGAAAGGAAGTGGATAGTTGTAGTTTTCCTCATCTGTTGAAACCAGGTTATGCTCAATCAAAGCCATGTGCTTTCTTCAGTTTCAAGAGCCATTACATTACATACAAAAACCCTCCTATTACCATAAGGCATGTTTCCTCATCTTGTCTTGCACTCTTGCTTGAATAGGCTGAGCTAAGAGCAAGTGTGTTCGAGGCCATAGAAGAGGAGGATAGGGTAGTGGAGAATGATGATGGTGGGAATCCTGCTTTGCTTGGTAGCTGCAATGACCGAGCTAAGCAGCTGCATGCTTCACCATCAGGTTTGTGTTCTAAAGTTTACTCGTTTTTACCCAGAAGTTCAGATTGTTCCCATGCTGCTTCAAAAAATAATTTATCTGATATATATGATTCTCTAGATTCCTTTTTTGGAGAGTTGTTTCCATACCATTGCGTGAATTTGCAGTTTGCCAAAATGCCACCATTGTGCCAAAGTAGTATCTTTATTCTCTTCATCTTTCTCTTCTACGCTTATGAAAGAACCATTTTTCTATCCTGCTGATAATTAGTTAGTCTTTGCCTTTCGGTGCTTGTGAACTAATTTTTCCTATGAAGCATTTGTGCTACATAGTTTCTTCTTCGTTTATAATTGATTTACATCGAACATTTCTATTGCTCTCAGGTAGGTTATTAACAGCACTTGTAAGTGAATACTTGGAGTGGGCCCAGCTAAGTCACACGATGAAAGTTTATCTGCCTGAATGTAATCTGGTAACAGTTTGCCATATCTCACATCTTGGATGTATAGGTCCAAAATCAACATATGCTAATGCTGCTATTGATTGTTGGCCGTTGCATTCGTAAATCAGACAAAGGACTTCTGGAAGAATGAATTAAAGGATTTTTCCAACAAAAGCGGAGCTGAAGGGAGCAGGAGTGCTGAAAGTGGCCCCATGCTTCTAGATGTTCTTGAAGGATATCTCAAATATGAGGTATTCTCTTGTTAACTCAGAGTCTCAGCCAGACAGTATTGGAATAAATGTATATGGAAATCTTTCTGTTTATGGAATTTTGATTTATTATTACAACTGTTTTATTATTATTATCCACATTTGTCTTTCACTGTTTTCGAGCCCATGAATTAATAACTGTCAACACTTCTATTAGTGTTACTAGTAAAATGTCCTTGTGTTGCATAGATCCCAACTAGCTATACTATGTATAAAATATAAAATGCAATAGATAAATAATTATCCCTAAAACTTATGCACTTGATTAAATGAGATGAAATGAGCTCCTATGTATACTTGTATACAAATATCCAATATTTTTCTATAGAATTTCTACAAATAACACACACAAGGCTACACATTTTTTAGCCACAAAAAATCTAGAGTGAGGTGGGTGTAGAACCTATCATAACCCCAAACTCTCTCTTTCTCTTACTCTTCTAAAAGAAAATGAATTCTTACATATCTTAGTTTTAATCTTTATTTGCTTACATTGCCTGATTTTGCTTACTTGAATTGCTACGTTGAGCAGAATTTATCTCAAACAAGGATGGCTGGTACTGGTAGGAGAATAATCAATTCCGAGTCGGATCCGGCGCTAAATGCTGAACATAGGAACACGAGGAGGACACCATCATCTTCTTCAGTTACAGGCTTGCCTCCTATGGGAAGGTAACAGCTTACTACTATTCAGCTATTCAACTTGCAGATATTTGTTGTTTCCTCAAAACACAGGTAACATTTTCTTGCAACTCGCAGGCCAATGCCATCATCACAGATGTCAGGTAAATTATTTCTTTTCTTGGTTTGTTCATTTTATGCTAGTGTGTCCCTCTAAAGCTAGCGCTTTGGACATGCAGACCGAAGAGGGGGGTCTTCAGCTTCCAATGCAAGGAAGGATGAATACAACTGGAGATATGATGCTGATGATATCTCTGAAGAAGTGTTGCGAGCATCAAGTACTCTAGAAAACGTCCAGCTAGACCGGAAAGCTCGCAATCTGACGACTTCTTGGAGGTTGGAACTGTTGCCTTCCTTCTTTGCACGTTCCCTTTTTGCCTGGCTATTTGTTTCTGATTATAGAATCTCTGTTTCCAGGCATCCAGGCGACGGTGCTGAGTAAAATCTGAAAGGTGGGAGATCCAATTCACCATTGCCCTGCTTGGACCCCCTTGGGCCATTTGTATCGTTTTGGTTGCTGCGGTGGGATTGTGCGCTTGGGTAGATGAATGCTCAGTGTTAATCATGCCTACTGTACTCCTGGCTCATTTATTTATGCACCAGATATGGGATTTGATTTGTGCTGGACAATATTGTTCTCGTGCGTATAATTAGTTGTGTAGTTTCTAACAAATTTGCTTTTGCATACGGTGGGAATTCTTGTTATAACGTGCATACAAACCTGCCCTGCAGCGGCAGTTCTCTCCAAACCCAGTTTCCTGCTCCTCTTGTAACTCCTTTGAGCAGCATTCACTTAGATGCCAACTCCAATTCCCAGCGGTATCATTTGATAAAACCAATTTGCACATAAACAATGTGTTAAACCAAGGTTCTGGACTGGTTACATTTCAGTTTTTGTCACAGTATCATTTGGTAATTTTGTCTAATCTAGCTACTAGTAGAGTGACAGCACACTAGTTCGGAGGTCTACCAATTGCCTATTAACACCTCACTCAGTTCACTGACATTATTTGAGGAGTATACCAAGTTAACATGCCAACAATTGCTGCAAATGCTACTGGTATTGTTCCAAGATGAGTAGATTGATCTCGAGATTATGCCTTCCCTCTTATCATCCACGTACTCGCGCGTACTGCATCTCTAATTACTCCTGCAATGCACACCCAAACACTTTACATCGTAGCAACACTTGACACAAACCTATATTATGTAGCACTGCTTGACAATTTTCTCACAGAAAATACAAAGGTGAAGCGACAATTACATTTCAGGGGTTAAACAAGTGTAGTAACTTCAAACAAGCACAGACAATCGCAAGTACACATGCATGTGTTCTTCAGCATATGGAATTTTGTGTGGACATATATACACAAATCTGTATCTCTTTTTTTTTTTTCCGATCAGTAAGTCAACAAGGCAGTCCCCTAGTTTGCAGTTACCTCAACCTTCATATACAGTGGCATGGAACAATTATTGGATGAGGCATTCTTGGGCAGCTATTTTCAAGTTTTTCTCTGAATAGATCAGTCAGCAAGGTCCTACAAAGTGCATGAATTTCACGACATGGATTTTCAATTTACAGTGAACGAATTCATTGCCAATCAACAACTGCTTTTCCTGAACATATTTAGCTTCCAAATGTGAACTAAATTAATTATATATTGTGCCAGAATTCTCTTACATGAACCATCATGAAATCTCGCTCCAAAACAGAAAAGCTAGGGACACTACAATTTCATGCAATCATCTGGAGTGTCCTCCAAGGAGGCTGTGGGTTCTAACGTAAATATCATAATAAAACAACTATGCTACTTGATATTTCAAGCAACCACTTGCACATTTTTGGCACAAAGAAACAATAGTAAGTTCTGAATGAAAATTACAGCATAAGCATACCTTTTCTTGCAGTCACTGATCTCATTACCATTTCTAAATCCATCCAAGCAGTGACAAACACCTTTGAATGCTTCAACAACAGCATCAGAACCAATAGCTTGGTCACATCCTTCTAACTGGTTTTCTAATCCAGCATCATTAGTGGCAACCAGAGTCTCCACACTTGTTGATAATGATGGCTTTCTTGGAGGATGAGGTTTGGGGTGGTTGTGATCGTCGTTGTATACAATTTCAGCAATCCGGCCATCTGGTGTCATCTCCACCTTTCTCTTGACAGGGCATGCTGGGTAAGTGCACTTGTAGTAGCTCCGTGGGAACTCGCTCCCTTTCACTTGCTTCTGCCCATACTTCCTCCAGCTGTAGCCATCGTAGGACAAACTGTTCTTCGCGCTGACATTTGGCTTCCTGACACTCTGGGACACTGTCAAATTGTCCCAACTGGCCACTTGTCCTGTATCTGCTTTCTTTTGATCATATGTTGTATGTATGCCATTATCTTCTAACTAAAAAGTTCAGCATATTGTTAGAAAATGACCACATGATGATATCAAAGGTAGGTTCCAAATAATCTAATTGACAGACATAATTATAGAAAGCATCATTTTAAAAGAAGGCACAAAATTATGTAACTGTCAGTAAGAAAACGAAATTTCTTTCCAGTAAACAGAGAGAAGTTGAAATTCGTGTCAAACTGACTCTGGTTGCAGCAATTTCTGTCGATGAATCACTCAGTGAGGGTGTGAATCGTATTGCCTTTGGATGCCTTAATATAATCTCCTCCTCCAGGGAGGTGAGCCAAGGAGAATCAGTGGCAGTGGAGTCTTTCTGGAGCATTGAGAAGGACCTCAGTCTGGAATAAGGCCTGGAAGCCACAGGCTTCACAGCAGCAACCTTCTTGTGACTTTGCATATCCCACTGGTGAAAAATATAGCACAATTTATGTATCAAAGTGATATTTTAGTTGTAACAGAAAATTTTACATTTAGAAGTGCGAGTGACAAAGAAAGAAGGTAGAGTAACACTAAATTTATGAACACATGTCATAGATGTGCTCCCCTCTGCTGCTACATGTATGTGGTGAGTGAATACAAGAGAAACAGAGGGAAACTCATACCAAGCTAGACGTAAAACAGAGGAAATGACAAAAAAAAAGAAATGAGAGAATAGTGGTTGAAAACAAATAGCATGCATGGAAATAAAAGTGAATGTATGCAATCTATAGCTGAATTTTGAAGCCTGGTTGAGACCAAGCAGCAAAACATGCAGAACATGCTGAAGTAACAATGCTTTATTTCAAGATGTTTACTTGTTTTCCTCTTGTGCATGTACAAAGCAAAAATTGAGAAAGGAAGAAGAATCATAGTTCACATACCCAAAGTCTTGTGTGCTGTGACAGGCAGAGACTGGTAGATGCAATTGAAGGGCAACAAGGAAGTTGAGTTGAAGGGCTGATAAGGAGAGGAGAAAAGGAAGATAGTTAAGATGCATGTATGACTGTTAGGTCTGGAAGTGGTAGGTAGACTGGCAGATGCCAGATAGCTGCCCTCCTTGCTGTAGTTTACCAAATGCAAATACCAATGACTCGGCTCATCTACCATTACTAGGTAATGTACCAATTTAATCTATGGATCACAAAAACATAAGATAAGACCATGAGCTCCAACACTGATTGAACCATATACTCAAGTAAGTTGCAAGCATAAGCACAGTAGCATTGTTGCATTAACCATAACCAACAGTAATAGAGAGTATTTGAACTCACAAATTCTGCAAAAGGATTACTACTTACTTACACAAGACCTATTATACTCTACATGTTCTTGTTGCAAGCTCAGGGGAAAACAATCACCGCGAACACATTGACAATTAAGCTCTGAAGAGCTGCACAGAATGAATCAATAGCTAGGACTGTTGGTTGCTGTTGTTGTTCTATATGGATCACAAAACATAAGATAAGACTGTGAGCTCCAACACTGATTCAACCATTATACTCAAATAACTTGCAAACATAGGCACAATAGCATCGTTTCATTAACCATAATCAACAGTAAAGAGTATCTGGACCCCTAAATTCTGCAAAAAGATTACTACACAAGACCTGTTCTATTTCTACCCGTTGTTCTTGTTCTGGTTGGTGTTGTTCTTCTTGTCCTGGATGAGCGTTTGGATGAGCTGCAGCACCTCGGTCCTCATGGCCTTGACGCTGTCGGCGTTCACCTCCCTCTTGACGGCCTCCAACCAGTCGGAATTGGTTCGATCGCGGGTGGGCCACCAGTGGCAGATGGCCCTGGCCACCGCTAGCACGAAGACGCCGCAGTCGTAGCCGTTTGTCTGCCTCGGCGCGGGCCCCTCGATGAGCGGGATCGGGGAGGCGGGGAGCAGCAGGCGGAGCACGGCGGCGAGGCGGCGCGCGGGCGGCAGGTTGGTGCCTGGGAGGCTGTCGTGGTGGACGAAGCGAGGGACGGAGTTGTCGAGGACGAGGAGGGTCCAGTGGGAGCCGCCCTCGGCGTGGGAAACGTCGGGGTTGTCGTTGACGGGGAGGAGGACGAGGCGGCGGGAGGCGAGGCGGAGGGACTCGGCGACGGCGGCGACGGAGGCGGGGTCGGGGAGGTTGGAGAGGAGGTAGGGGATGGAAGGGGGGAGAAGGAGGAGGTCGTGGTGGTGGTGGTGGTGGATGTGGGCGAGGTAGAAGGCGATGATGCGGTCGTTGAGGAAGTGGGGCCCACGGCGGATGGTCAGGTCGCAGCGGAGAAGCACCACGTCCCCGTGGCTCAGCACCCGCTCCTCCTCCTCTTCCTCGCCGCCGCCGCCGCCGTTACGGGGACGCATTGCCATCGCCCGGTCGGCGGCGGAGAGGGAGAGAAGGTGCTCGCTCGCCGGTTTACGCATTCAGGGGGAATATCTCGTGCGGCTCCGGTCTCCTACATGAGCAAAATTGAGAAATTTAACTATTTACCACTGTTACCTTTGTTTTTTTCCTTGTAAGATGTGGCTTTTTAACTATTTGTCATTTTTACTTACGTGACATGCCAACATAACAATCCAGGATGAAATTTGTCAGTTTTGCTTATGTGACATGCCAACATAACAATCCAGGATAAAAAACGGTGTGGGACCCATTAGTGAGTGTCACCTCTCCCCTTTATCTCTCTACCACACGTCCGGTCAGCCCGTCCGCAACCACCAATCAGCCCGTCCACAGCAGCCATCGTGAGGTCTGCGTCGATGTTTGCGCCGCCTCGTTGCTGCACCATCACATCTCTTGGACCTCATCAACATTGGCACTGCCCTAGCGGTGCCGGTGCGCACGGCTACGGTGGCCGCGACGACGGCAGCGGTGGCACCATCGATGCTCCGCAACCTTTTCGCCGGGAAGGAAGAAAGGCACGACCACGTTGATCTAAACGGGACTCCGTTCACGCGGCGGTGGCTTCAGGCTTCGGTCAGTGGCGCTGCGTTCAGCCGTCGGCATGTAGGAGGACCGCGTCAATGTCGGCACCGCCCCGCTGCTCCACCACCGCATCTCCTAGACTCGTCGACGTCAGCGCCACCTTGCAGCCGACCGCCGGCCATCTTCTTTCCAGGGCGATGGCCAACCCCTGCTAGTTGGGCCGCTTCTGTGATAGCGACACCACCGACAACGACGAGTTGAACCCCTACGAGAGAGTCGAGAACACCGAGAAGTGTGCCACACTGGTGCAGAAGATAGTCGCGGGGCAGCACTAGCGTCAATAGGGTTCAGGAGATGCGGCGATGGAGCAGTGGGGCGGTGCTGGCGTCGATGCAGTCCTCGCGGTGGCTGCTGCCAGCGCGCGATGGAGAGATAAGGGGAAAGGTGAGACTGACTAGTGGGTCCCATGTCGTTTTTCACCCTGAATTGCCACGTTGACATGCCACATGGGAAAAAGTGACAAATAGTTAAGAAGCCACCATCTTAGAAGGGCAAAAAATTAAGAGCAAATCCAAAAAAGGCATTTGAATAATTGCCAAACCTAATAGTGGCAAATAGTTAAATTTTTCATGCAAAATTGTTGTCCTAGACTCCTAGTAGTTCCTAGTGCTACCATAAAGTTGAGGTTTGTACCCAGATTTGTCTTAGAAGTTAATTTTAGCTTTGTAAATTTGTCTATAGTTGAGTAATAACTTTTTTCTTTCACTTTGCCATGTCAACTAGTACTAAATTTATTCTGGTCTTCCAACTCCTCAGACATGTTGGCATAAAACTCACATCCCACCTGTAACACCCTAAAAATACCCGACAATAAAAATCACTAAAATTTTGAATTTTTTAAAAACTTTTGCATCATGCTGGATGTTATGGTTGCTATTGTTTGCCAAAATGTAAATTGTCACAATGGAAAATCAAATTAAAGATGCACATCTAAATAAAAACAATTTACAAGAATACATTATTATTTATTTGCGCATGCGATAACAAGCCAAATATAGAACATGTTAATTATTAAGTTCATGTAATATAAATTACAGATCCAGTACTAGATTATTGAACCATGTCGATAGCTCGGTCTCATGGGAATGCCAGGATTAAACTTTGAGTACCTAGATGTAAACACACTACATGCAATGACGGTCATCTGGACTGTGTCACATGAAATGATAAGCCCTTTGGAATACCTCATGAAATGTAAGTACACATGAAATGATAATCCTTCAAATGAACTAAGCCCTAGGTATAAAATAAAATGATATAGATTAAAACTGTTCGTGTAAAATACATTGCTATACAAATAAATCAACCAATGTGCTATTACATTAACAAAGGTCACCTTAAAATATTTTGATTAGTTTTGGAAATATCAAGAGCCTCCAAATTATCTAGACTAATTTTGGGATTTAACCTCATTTGAATAATGCAATGAAAATATATTGGTGCCATCACAACTTTTGGGTAAAATTTAGACTTTTGGACACTAAATATTAAATTTGGTTACCTAGAAAATTTACGGATTAAACTCTCCTCTTTTTCCTATTTAAAATTTCTCCCTAAACCCAAAAAAGGAAAATCGGCTAAATAAATAATTAAAGATATAAAGTAAACTAAAATATGTTTTGGGAAAAATTGTAGTAATGGAAACATTCTATATAAATGTCATCAATTCACTTGAGAAATATAAATTTAAATAGAAAATTATATATATATATATAATTATCTACACCTATGCATATATATATATATATATATATATATATATATATATATATATATATATATATATATATATATATATATATATATATATATATATATATATATATATATATATATATATATATATATATATATATATATATATATATAGGGGCATAAACATAAATTCTAGGCATAAATAAATATATAGACATACATATATAAATATATATATATAATGTATATAAAAATAAATTATGAAAACATGGAAATGTGGAGTGAAATGTTTAGGAATAATGGAAATATTGAACAATATTCAATTAGGTGAAATTACAAAAATTTTGGATGAATTTTAAATTGAAAATCACTCAAATCGAAAAAATATGAAAAGTCAATGTTCATCGTCCGCCACCTGTTTGACCTAGGCCTAGCCCATCGCGTCGCCCGCGTCCCGTCGCCGCCTGCCGCGCCGCGCGCCCTCACGCTCCGTGCCGCCGCTGCCGGCCGTCACCATCGCCGTCCGAGCCTCGCACCCCGCGCCTCCCCCTGCCCCGCCGCACTTCTCGCGCCCCGTGCCCCTGCGCGCGCCGCACGCCGTCCCCTCTCCTCTGTCGTGCCGCTGCCACCTCTGCGCCCTCGCGCCCCACGCCCGCACGTGTCGCCATCGCCGCCCGTCGCGTCCCCGCGCCTCTGCCGCTGCCGTCGCGTCGCCTTGAGCCCCTTGCCCCCTCAGCCACCCGCTGTCCCGTCGCCGCGCGCCGTCGCATCGCCAAGGCCGCCTCGCGCCCTGCGTCGCCGCGCGCCGTTGCGTCGGCCTGCGCTGCGCCGGCCTCCGCGCCCTTCCCCGGCCCTATAAGAGCCGCCCGAGCCCCCCTTTCCTCCCCACACCGCCCGAGTCACTCCCCCTTCGTTTTCCCCCTTTCCCCCCCTCTTCTCTGCCGAGCGCCACCGCCGCTTTGCCGTCGCCATCTTGAGCCGCCGCCACCGGGTAAGCCTCCCCCTTTCCTCCCCCCTCCCCTTCCCTGCGCCGCCGCCCCGGCTCGGTAGCCGCCCGAGAGAGAGAGCAGGAAGAAGGAGGCAGTGGGAGAGAGAGCGCTGGAGGGAGAGAAAGAAAAAAGAAAGAGAGAAGGAGAGAAAGAGAAAAATAGAGAAAAAGAAAAAGAAAAAAAATAAATAAAAGTAAAAGGGAAATTTAGGAAATCGGGAATTTAATATATATATATATATATATATATATATATATATATATATATATATAAATGTACATGTTAGATTATTTTGAAATACCAATTTAGGAAATCGGTAAAATTAATCGTCGATTATTTCGGGAACTCCTAGAAAATAAATTGTGAATAGTTACTTAATTAGGATTATTCACTTAATGGGTTATTCATTTAACTATTTAGGTATTTATTAGGTTATTTACGTTAATCGGTAAATCCATCGTCGGTTAAATTTCTAGAAAATAAATTGGGATTATTTAGTAAATTGAGATTATTCACTTAATTGGTCATTTATTTAATGGGTTATTATTTAGCTAATTATTTAGATCTTTTCTCATTAGGTTATACATATACGCGTATATAATAATCGGAGGATTAGTCGTCGTCTATTTTGAAAATCCATAAATAATAAATTGCGGTTATCTATTTAATCGGTGACTTATTTAGGTATTTGGTCTATTAATTATCTATTCAGTTTTCGTTTGTTAATCTACTTACCAACCCGATTATTCATTGTGGTTATTTAGTTAGTTTTTCTCATTAATTAGGTTATCCACTTAATTAGCCGTTGCGATTATTTAGTCAATTATTTATCGTCTAAGGTTAATTATTATCATCGGGATCTGATTTATTAGGAATCGTTTAAATTAAATCGGATTAATACTTTAATCGGTTAACGCAATTATTTTAGGAAAATGGATTAAAAATAAGTAATTAGGAGCAGTACCTTTTCACAATTTCTCAGATAAATTCAAATTTGAATCTTTGAACAATCATAACTTATTCATTTTAACTCCGATTTGAGTGAGACTTAAACCTAAATTCATCTAATTCATGAACTTTCCAATAGTATATAATTCACTATTTAATAAAATATATTTATATCTATAAAATAATTAATATCAAATTGAAAGTTCAAGTGCCATTAATTTGGTTTTGGTGATTAATGACAAATCTAATTATATGAGACTAATGTTTTATAAGCATTTCTTTGCCTAGTCTCATGTGGATATGAAAGTGGAATGTGTTGGAGGTGATTCCCGGATTTCATATGAGTTGAGATAGAAACATTCATTGATGGTGGACCTAAATCACAAGGATGAAATGCGTGGAGATCAAGCTATATGTATCACTCTTTCTCTCCATATACACATATTCATATATTCATATATAATATTTTCATGTGAGTAACATATGTATTTGAGACTAATGTTTTGTTTAAGCCATATCTTGTTTAGTCTCTTCACATTAAGAATATGAAGATAATGAAGGTATGCTTCTATCTTAATGTCTACATATGATCAATATCTTCTATTCTTGTATAAGGTAAGCTCCCAATGTTTTATCTCTACTTATGCATACTTTTGCTTCACACAAAATATTTTGTATGCATACATTTAGGGGGAGCAAATCCTATACCTTAGTTATGCATGTACTTGATCCAAGTTATTCACTTTTATTTAATTGGGATCTTTACATTTGAGCATATATTTGAGTATAGGACACTTGTGGTGTTGATTAATACTCATCACTTATTCATATCATTTTATATATGCGATCGGTTGGTCAACATGTGGAGGTTGACAACCGGATTATTGGGACTAATAATTTCATTGAGTTGAATGAGAGAAATAGGTCCCAAGGATTGCAAAGGTGTTGATGCTCAAGTTATATCATTACACCTAAAGATACCAAGGATGACAAGTGGAGATATTGAAGATGTGAAATACAAAGTGGCTACTATGGCAAGACGGTGAAAGGCAAGCGATGCTCGGTCGCGATGGACCATGCGGTGGTGAAGGGCAAGCAAGGGGCTTGGCACCGAAGAACCAAATCCGGTGGTGAAGGGCGAGTGACGGCTTTGTCATGATGGACCGTGCGAGACCATTTGAAGCTATAAGTAACCACATCGATCATTTGAAGAATATATGGTGAAATGGTTTTGATGTTGGCATCCCTTAAAGACAAAGAAAGAAAGATGGAAACAAGGCATTCCTATTGGTATAATTCTCTTCCTATTTACTTTTGAGTATAGGAATGCCGTACTATTAAGAGGGATGCAACGTCGATATGTTTGTGTATGTCTCGGTGCTCAAAGTGACCTATCCTAGTGCTACCTTGAGAGAAACCTAAGTTTTAATCTATCCCTTGAGTGGTTTTAGACCTTACTTTCGGTTGAGTTGGGTAGTTCTCTGAGTGAGCTTTCCATAGAGTCCAAGTTCATCAAAAACGGACTTCCGAGCAAAAAGTTATGGCCGTTTTTCCTGGTGTTTTTTGGAAGTTCCGAAAATGCTTTTCGGAAATTCCGAAAATGCCTGCGAAACTGAGATTGCCTTCTGTTGTTTTTTGGAAGTTCCGAAAATGATTTTTAGAAGTTCCGAAAAACGGATCTTGGCCTCCAACGGCTAGTTTTGAGAGGCTCGGGTATATAAACTCCTCCACCCCTCCTTTGAGTGACTGCTGTTCTTGGGCATTACTAGACACATCCAAAGCCAAATAGCCTTCTCCATTTCCCGACCTTTGTGGTGCCTCTTTGTGAGAGGGATTTGAGAAGGGAAGAGAGTTGGATTGGGAGATTGAGAAGTTGAGAGCTAGTGAGCTTCACTCCATAGTTTGAGCACTAGAGTTCATAGCAAGCAAATCTTCGATTGTGTTTGTTACTCTTGGGGACTAAGGTCTCCTAGACGGCTAGGCGGCGCCGGTGAGCACCCAAGGTTGTGGTGTGCCTCGAAAAGTTTGTGAAGACTTCGATTTCGCCTCCGCAAGGGAAGAAATCAAGAGTGAAATCGAGGAGTGCATTTGTGCAACCTCGTGATGAAAGAGTTGAAATAGACCCGGCCTTTGTGGCCCCTCAACGGAGACGTAGGATCCGTGGATCCGAACTTCGGGAAACAAATCACGTGTCTCCCCTCTTGGTTTTATTACTTTTCTCACTCCTCTAGCTTTGCTTGTTTGTGCCGCTATAGGTCTAGTTGCTGTTTGTGCTAGCATTTTCTTGTTGTAGGCAACTAGATCTAGAGTTTACTTTAAATTGAGCTTACTCTGCTATTTTCGGAACTTTCGAAAATCATTTTCGGAAATTCCAAAAATTCTTGGTTCGCTTGTTTTAACCCGATCTACTTGTATGCTTAAGTGATATAGTTGGTGACCTAATATCTTGCTTAGATACCTTGTTTTTCACCTTTTGATTCTTTTACATTTTGTTTGTTCGAGCTACAATTTCATAGCTAGTGTTTTATTCCGTTATCCGCCGAACTTTTCGGTTGAGACCGACACTTTCAATCCCATATTGAAAGTTCCGATTTAAACCAAAAGTTCTCATCCTTCTAATATGCTATGAAGTTGTGATAATTTTTAGGAACGCCTATTCACCCCCCTCTAGGCGACATCAAGGTCCTTTCACAAATGATTGGATAAATAACTAACTTAAAAATGTGCTAATAAATAAAAGTGAGATTGTTATGTAAAGTAGATATAATAATATTTGTCTCTAACATGTTTATTCACTATGAAAACCATGTAAACTAATTGGAAATATTATTTCAAAAACTTGCTAGAGCATGTAGGAAAATACCAGTGCCATTTATTATCACTAACATATATATATATATATATATATATATATATATATATATATATATATATATATATATATATAGTATTAAACCCATGACTTATAGGTTATTTAAATAAGTTGAGCCTTGTAATTTTGTAGGTAAAATATGAGTACACTTAGGTCAGTTCATAGCATATTTTTGAGAAATAATAACAGCGCTAATATGATTAAATCACTGATACGAAATTAATAAATGCCATATTGTATAGAGTAGTGTATATATAATTTGGTTGTACCACTAAAATGTAAATTATGCGATAGAATATCTGAGTTAGATAAAATACTAATTATAAATCTTGACCTCATATAATAGTAGCCCAGCGGTGAATTAGGATTATTCATTGTAAAATTATAATCTGCACCTCTAGTATTATCAACCTCACAAATCTAACATATAGAGCTTGGATAATTATTAACCTTTTATAATGTCGGGTAAAATCTATCCATAATTAAAATGGTGGCTCTATTGATAAAATAATCAAATAATTCACCGAAGTGATTCATTGATCCAACATTGATACTATGACCATTGTATTTAGATAGGAGCGAGTAATATGAGCAGCCCTAGGTACGACTCCAACATTTATATTTGTTTGCGCATGTTTGATCATTGGTTGAATATTGGTTTTTCTCGCGTATTATAGTATTGGTGTATCGATTAGTCGTGAGGCAACGTGTGCAGCTTCCAAGAGGAGAAGGTTGATCAAGATTATAGAGTAAGGACTATGTTGAGTAGGCAAGTCATCACTAATCCTTGAACATATTGATCCTAATTGCGAACTTACTTTGTTTACAAATAAAATTTGCATGTGATGATGAATACCCTACTTGTTATTATGCCTGTTGGCGCAGAATTTTGACCCACCCTTGTGTCAAGGTGGGTTCCACGTTACCACGGCGGCCTGGGAGATCTGTTTAACTCCAGTGCAGGTCCAATGGCTTTCCTAGGTGTGTATATAGGGCGTGCGAGTTGATTTGATCTGCAATCAACAAGAATAAACAAGTAAACCATGTTAGCAAACGATGGCCGATCGGCCAATAGGCCGATGTCGCATCGTGAGGATCCAGCCGATAGGGCAAGGCTGTATCGGCCTACTTGAGTTTATAAGGAAATAGAATTAATATACAAATCCACTCTCATCGGCCTTCATTAATATGTTCATGTCGATCCGACGACATCGGCCGATGAAGAATATAGGAAGTAAATACACTAGCTAATACTCTAGTGCAAACTTGTACAAGCCGATCGGCTGATATAAATATACTAATCACAGTGAAATCCTGAGAACAATCTGTGACAAATATATTTTTATCTTGTCGATTCACTCATACAAGTGGCAAATACACAAAAAAACATAAAGTAATCACGTGTATTAGGTAAGACCGGCTGAAACCCTGGCACTATCCTTAATTACGATCGAAAACAGGATTTGAGTTAGATCTCAAAACACGACTAGGGTCGATAGCAACGCAAAGTTTACTTTAAATTGCGCTTACTCTGCTATTTTCGGAACTTCCGAAAATCATTTTCGGAAATTACGAAAATTCTTGGTTCGCTTGTTTTAACCCGATCTACTTGTATGCTTAAGTGATATAGTTGGTGACCTAATATCTTGCTTAGATACCTTGTTTTTCACCTTTTGATTCTTTTACATTTTGTTTGTTCGAGCTACAATTTCATAGCTAGTGTTTTATTCCGTTATCCGCTGAACTTTTCGATTGAGACCGACACTTTCAATCCCATATTGAAAGTTCTGATTTAAACCAAAAGTTCTCATTCTTCTAATATGCTATGAAGTTGTGATAATTTTTAGGAACGCCTATTCACCCCCCCTCTAGGTGACATCAAGGTCCTTTCAATTGGTATCAGAGCAAGGTCTCTCATTTCGGGCTTCGCCGCCTTGAGAGAAGATGTTGACAAGAGGTGAAATGTTCCTAGAACTTCTTTTGCTAGATGGTTCAAATTACATATCTTGGAGTACTCGCGTGCTTAATGTGTTTAAGGCCATGGGTCCTCATATAGAGCGAGTTGTAGATATGAGTATTTCTTCTCCTAATGATAAAGAGCTATCATTTGAAGAGGAAGAGAAATGCACACATCTCAATGCTCAAGCTACTAATGTTTTGTTTAGTGCTTTGAGTGAAGATGTGTTCAAAACCATCATGCCGCTTGAAGATGCTCATCTCATTTGGACCACACTCAAGGAGAGATACAATAAGCACAAATGTGATGAAGTACTCTTTATTGAAGAATCACTTGAGGAGTACTCTACTTCGTCACCAAATTGCGAAGAGCCTCAAGTGACTATCTTCAATGATCTTGTCACGTCCACCTCCCCACCAACACATGATTCCATTCAATGTAATGAAATGGTGAGTAGAGTCAATTTGGACACTTCTACTTCCTATAGTACTTGTGGTACTAATTTTTTGAAGGAAAAAGTATATGAGCATCAATGGCTAAGTGAAGAATCCACATCATCAACTTGTTTATCTTCCATTGCCGAAGATAATGCGTGCTTTATGGGCGGTGATGATAACTCCAAGTTTGATCACTTGAACAAGAAGGATATAACAATGGTGATCAAGCTCATGGAGGTCATTGAGAAGCAACAAGCATGCCTCATTAAGAAAAATGAAGAAATCAAGGGTCTAGTCGATGAACACAAGAAACTCAAGGGATCTTATTCTTCATTAACTATGAGGTATGAAACATTGGAAAATGAAATTGCTTGTACCACTAAATCTATTGCTTGTGTAGCATCCTTGGAGAAGGAAAATCAAGAGCTCAAATCTCAACTTGAGGAGATCACTAGCAAGTATATGGATTTACAAGAAACACATGATGAACTTTTGTGTTCTCATGAGAACCTTGTAGATTCTCATGCCATGGTAGAGATAGCTCATGAGGTGATAATTGCAATGGTAAAATCTTATGAGCCTCATGTTCAAGTTGATATTACTTGTGCTAACACTTGTTGCTCCAAAGCAAACATTTCCCCGAGCACTACATGTGACTTGGATTGTGTAGGCAAAAGGGAGAAGCACATGTATTGTGGACTTGTGAGCATTACTCAACCTTCTCAAAATAACCGTGAAGCCATGGTGAAGAAGCTTGAGAAGGGATCAACCGTAGTTTGCACCAAGCTCCATAAATGGGAAAACAAGTCTATCAATACTCATACCAAGGGAAGGAATCAAAAGATGATCAAGAGTTCCATTACTTGCTTCAAGTGCAAGAAAGAGGGACATCATGTTAGAGATTGCCCTTGGATGAAAGGAAAAGTGTTGAGAAAGAAGAAAAGGATTGCTCATATCAAGTGTCTCAAGTGCACCAAAGCGGGACACCTAGTCTCAAGTTGGTCGTGCACATTGGATGAACAATGCAAATCATTAAGTGAGAGGCAAACCGGCAACAAGCAAACCAAGAGACAAGATAAAAGCAAAACTCGACTTTGCTATAATTGTCGTGCAAAGGGACATATTGGTAAAAATTGTCCCATGGGTAACATTCCTAAGCCAAACTCCTCATTTGATCATGATTTACTTAGGAAGGCTAAAAATGACATTTGTGCTACTAGGGTGATTAGTTCACCACATGCTAGCGCAAAATCCATTTGGGTGCCGAAGTCTCTTGTGACTAATCTTTATGGACCCAATTTTGTTGGGTACCAAAATGTCCTAAAATGATAATATAGGTACATGGAGAGGCATTGGAGGTATGGCTTATGCAAGAAAAGGTGGATCACACCAAGTTTGAAATTTGGAGCCAACCATTGCAAAATTTACATCAAGAACCAATGTCATCTCGGTAACATGTATCTACATTGAATTATCTTTCATATAACCTTGTGTAGGTTGCATTGCATTCTCATAGCATTTACAAATTTGCATTCCTTTTATATGTAAAAGTCATCATTTATGCATTATTGAGCAAGATAGGTTGTGGCATATGAGTGTTTAGTACTCAATCATGTTCATGCATATCACATCCCCTATATGTGCTCAAGTTGGCTAATTGCTAGTTGGTAATTTCAAAATAAACCTTTTAGCCAAAAGTGAATTTTTTTGAAAACTATAGCTTTTCTATGAAAATCTAGTTGGAATTGATCTCAACGTGTGTTTAAAATATCTCTCAATAATTTTGAATTTCAAAGAAGAGCTAAATTTTCAAAGAAAATGAATTTCAACCAAAAATGTAGTTCTAAGTATCTTGTTTTAGCTTTTAACTTCAAACTTTTGTATAATTAATTCTAAAAGAAATTTGGAAATGGTCTCAAAATAAAAATGATAGGGTTGGTTATTTCAAACATTCTTAGTGTTCAAAATTTCTCTTAAAGGCCAACCAATCAAAAGAAATTTAGATTCCAATCTTATCTAAAATATTATCTAGACCATAAATGGTCACCTACTAGCACTTGGATGATTTGTCATTTTTGGGGTTTGCATAAATGCATCATACTAGCTCAAACGAGTACATAACATTCATTCATACTCACTTCTCTCCAAAACCATCACATTTGATTGTGTTTGCATTTTTGAAAATTTTTTTTAAAAATCAGAGCTTTTGTAGCTTTTTGCTCAACCTTGGTGTTTTCTTCCAAACCTTGACTATATGGAGTTTAAGTGAAAAATACATCAATTGGAAGTGGTCTTAATCATATTTTTATATCCCATGCTTTCAAAATATGAATGATTTCAAAAATTGGAGTTATAGCCATTTCAAATAGCCTATTTGATCAAAATAAAATCAATCAAAATCATTTCTAAGAAAATGTTTCTCCTCAGTTTCTGCGTTCTGGAAATTTTCGGAATTGTCCGAAAACTATTTTCGAAACTTCCGAAAATAGACAGAACCAATTTTTGTCTTCTGGAAATTTTCGGAGTTATCCGAAATTGATTTTCGGAACTTCCGAAAATCACCGAGAGGCAAAGTTCGGTTATGTAAATTTTCGGACCTGATTTTCGAAACTTCCGAAAATTTTCGGAGTTAATTTTCAGAATTTTTTTGAACCTGATCTATCTCTCTAAATCAAAATCTATTATGTTTTTGAAAATATTTCCAATATAGGGTTGGTCATTCCAAACATTTCTCTAGTTTAAAGTTTTCTCAAAAGACCAATCTTTCATAGGGTATAGCTATTTGAATTTCATCAAAAAGTATATCATGACCATAATGACCAAAAGTTGTATTTTGTGGGTTAAACTAATGGAGCTAAAGTTCTTTGTGAATATTGGCTAAAATTAGTTTACACAACCAATATAAGGCTCTCCATATGTCAAACTCCATGAAAATCATATTTGAGTATGATTTGTGACTTTGATTCAAATTTACTAATTTGAAAGGCCTACAATGCTTTTTCCTTTTGGCTTTTATCTTGATAGAAAAATGTTTTTCCTGAACTTCTTGTTGGAAAAGTTTCTCTCATGTCTAAAAATTATTTCTTCAAGATTTCAACTCATTTGGACATGATTTGGAAGAGTTTTAAGTTTTTCTCAATTTGATCACTTGCTGAAAAGTTCAGAAATGACATGGTTTTAGGTTGATTTGTTAATTTTGTATCTCACAATGCATTGCAAATTAGAAGGAGCTTACATTATGACTTTTGCTCCCCTATGGTTAAACCTTACTGTAAATTTTCGGAGTTATCCGAAATACTTTTTCGGAACTTCCGAAAATGTCTGCGAACCAAAAATTGCTTGTGGAAATTTTCGGAACTTCCGAAAGGGATTTTCGGAACTTCCGAAAAGGATTTTCGGAACTTCAGTTTGCTGATGCCTTGTGATTTTTGTTTCTTCCATATAATTGAGATATGAGGAAGACTCCCAAAATAAAACTTGTGCATAGTTACATGAACTATCTCTAGGATTTATTGCATATTTTTTGAAGCTCTTTTCACAAGTTTTATGTTGCTACAAGAGCTTGCTTGGTTATATCTTCTTGGTTAAACTTCAATTTTTTAAAGTGGTTTTCATTTTGATTGAAAATTTAAATTGGTGGCTTAACAAAAGTTGTTTCATGTAGTGAGCTCTATGTTATGTGAATGTTAAATCAAGTTTTAGCTCTTTTGGATTTGTTCCTTGCATGAACTCCTCTCGCTCTCAAACACCCATTATTTGAGCCAACCTAAACTCAAATGGAATTCTTTATTGACAACCTACATATTCCATTCCCTTTGATTTTGAAATGCAAGTTGACACTTATTGCCATTGCCAACTACCATTCCTTGATTCCAATTTCACACTTGCATACACAAGTGGTGTCCATATAAAATGGTAGTATCTCTTGATCATCTTGAACTCGGTATTTGCAAATCTTTGTCATTCCATTGCCGAGACTATACACTTGACCAAGAATCTCTCAAGTATCTTTGTCCAAACTCCTCCCATAGAGAAAATACTTGATGAGTGCATTTCGAGAGAAAGTTCAAGTGCTCACAATCACTCCCTCCAACAAATGAAATACACTCTAATTCTTCTTGTCTAAGTGATGAGACTCCGAGAGTAAGGGGGAGCTTTTCTTAAATAAACCTTTTCTAAAACTTTTGGTTTGAGCTTACATTCAAAATTTTATTTGGTCTTGTAAATATGTGTTCTTATTTTGCTTGTGCAAAATTGTCTCTCTTCCGGTTCCATGCAAATCTTTTTGTGATTAATGCCAAAAGGGGGAGAATATTTGAGGATCCCACATTTGATATGATTGTTGATATACATGGGAAAAATATTCTAGGATCCCACATTCATTTGGTGCATGTCTTGAAAAGAAACATATCATCACTTATCATAGCATTCAACATGCACCATATGTACAAGCATCACATGCATGGATATAAATCAATTGTCAACTTCTCATATCATGTTGATTTATATCATTGATTTCAGCCTTCATATCCAAATGTGATCATTTTTAATGGATTTGTCATCAATCACCAAAAAGGGGGAGATTGAAAGTTCAAGTGCCATTAATTTGGTTTTGGTGATTAATGACAAATCCAATTATATGAGACTAATGTTTTATAAGCATTTCTTTGCCTAGTCTCATGTGGATATGAAAGTGGAATGTGTTGCAGGTCCAATGGCTTTCCTAGGTGTGTATATAGGGCGTGCCAGTTGATTTTCAACAAGAATAAACAAGTAAACCATGTTAGCAAACGATGGTCGATCGGCCAGTAGGTCGATGTCGCATCGTGAGGATCCAGCCGATAGGGCAAGGCTGTATTGGCCTACTTGAGGTTATAAGGAAATAGAATTAATATACAAATCTACTCTCATCGGCCTTCATTAATATTTTCATGTCGATCCGACGACATCGGCCGATGAAGAATATAGGAAGTAAATACACTAGCTAATACTCTAGTGCAAACTTATACAAGCCGATCGGCTGATATAAATATACTAATCACAGTGAAATACTGAGAACAATCTGTGACAAATATATTTTTATCTTGTCGATCCACTCATACAAGTGGCAAATACACAAAAAAACATAAAGTAATCACGTGAATTAGGTAAGACTGGCTGAAACCCCGACACTATCCTTAATTACGATCGAAAATAGGATTTGAGTTAGATCTCAAAACACGACTAGGGTCGATAGCAACGCAAAGTGTGAATCGAGAATTAACACAAAGACAATCAAGCCGTCGATCGCTTTTGGGGATGATAGATGCCTTGAAGGATCTAGATAAGCAAACTAATTCGACCATCGTCGGCAACGAACCCTAAAATGAGTTTGTCGCTGGCGAGATAGAATTGAGATGCCATATCTAGATCATCCAAAACATGATAAACGATGATCACGTCGCTAGGGCTTAATGTGTCTAAAACGACACGCTAGCCTCGACGACGTAAATCATCGGCGGCAGCCCAAGATCAAACTGTCAAAACTGAAGACGATACTCACTGCGCTGCGCCGACGCTACAGGACCGCATCGACTCCGCGGTTCACTCAGCACTGATCAACCAATCCGGTGTCCTGGTGAACACGTTGACCAATACGGTTAAGTCGATACTAGACGGTTCCATTCGCCAGCACAAGCCTCAAGGGCCGGTCTTCCTACCTGACAATAAATTCCCTCCATATCGGACCTTGAGGACTGACCTGAGTATGGCTCCACAGCCGACAGCGCCGATTCCACCTCCATCGGCCCACCCAGTGTCGACCATGCCGTTGGTCTTGACAAAACAGGCGGGAGGAAGCCCCTAGCATATCACGGAAGACCAATTGGCGCAATGGACAAGGGGGAGACAAGCTCCAACAGCCTTGCAGCAGCCGATGGTTGAGCCGATACAACAAGGCTCCACTAATCCAACATCGGCTGGGCAAGCCCAATTCCCCTTGCCAAGCAATCCTCCACAAGTAGCTGCCTACAACGCGCCACAAGGCTATCAGCAGTACTCCATAGGGCAGTATGATGCACCAAATTTGAATCATCACTTTCAGCCATACTCCCTTAGGCAATATCGGCCGGAAGGTTTTCAACAGCCTCATCACCAATAACTTCCGCACCAGCCCGCAGGAGTCACTCAAGGGCAATGGGCCGATATGATAGCCGAAGTGATGCATGATCAATTTGGTTTAAAGCCCAAGGAGAATGCAACACTGTATCGGCACCCATACCCAGAAGAGTTCGATAGAGTGCCGTTGCAAAGCCGATACAAGATTCCTAATTTCTCCAAGTTTTCAGGGCAAGACAATGTCTCCATGTATGAGCATATCAGCCGATTTTTAGCTCAATGTGGTGAGGCATCGGTTGTGGAGGCGTTGAGGGTGAGATTTTTCCCCTTATCTTTGTCAGGGTCAGCATTCACTTGGTTTTCCTCTCTGCCCTGCAATTCTATCAGAAGATGGATAGACCTAGAAAAATAGTTTCATCGGTATTTCTTCAATGGTGTACAAGAGATGAAGCTGTTTGATCTTACTGCCATCAGACAGAGAGTTGACGAATCGGTCTCGGACTACATTCAACGATTCAGGGATGTGAGAAACAGGTGCTATAGCCTCAGTTTGACCGATTCCCAGTTGGCCGATTTGGCGTTCCAGGGGCTACTTGGGCCGATACGAGAAAGGTTCTCGTCTCAAGATTTTGAAAGTCTAGCTCAGCTAGCACAGAAAGTATCGGCCCATGAGCAAAGGTTCCAGGAGGCAAGAAAGTTCACAAAGAAGGTCAACAGCGTCTATCAATACGCCTCCGATGAAGATGAAGATGTCGATGCTGAAGTCGATTTGGTCGAATGGGCCCGGATGAAGAAGCCAACGACATGCCAATGGATTAAAAAGGGCGATAAAGAAGAGAAATTCAATTTCGACATCAACAAAGCCAACAAGATATTTGACTTACTACTGCCATCGGCTGAAGAGATAAAGAAAAAGAGATATTGCAAGTGGCACAACACATACTCTCATCATACGAACGAATGCAAAATCTTTCGACAACAGATACAATCGGCCATCGAACAAGGCAGGATCCAGTTTGACGAAGCCAAAAAGCCGATGAAGATCGAAGGACACCCGTTCCCAGTTAACATGGTGTGGGCTGACAGGGCCGATAGTGATGCCTATCGGACCAACAAGCGACCCCATCAAACTTCAGAAGGCCTCATCAAGAAATACCTACGGAGGCGTGAAGAGCAAGCACAAGACTATTTTGACCAAGATAAATCCTATGACCCTTATTGGGAGTGCGAGTTCTTCTGATTTTGCTGGAACGAAAGGATGAGGTTGCCGACGATGCAAGAATGTCCTACGTGCAACGACATGGAAGAATCTTACCAGGGCAGTTCAAGCAGACAGGCGCATCGGCCGATCAAGCAGAGGAAACCTGTACACGAGAGGCTGGGGCCGATGCACCATGACCGTCGAACAGAAGATAATGAGCGAGTCCAAAACCCTCAATGGTGCCCAGGTGATTTATTTAGCAAAACCCAGAAGCGACGGGTCCAGAGGTTAAGGCAGAAGGAAAAGATCCAGGAGCAGCAGGCGGTGATCGCTCATCGGCCTATTAAAACCAGGAAAGAATGGAAGATAAAGTCTACAGTGGTAGAGGCTGATGAGGATAATACGAAATCAACTCAAGCCCCTGCGTCTACAAAAGGTAAAAGCGTAGCATCAGCTTCTGTTAACATGGTTTTTCTATTGCCAGCAGAGTATATTATACAGATGGCCGATGAAGTAATAGCCGATGACGAGGTGGAGCAATCTTTAGCTAAGATACAGTTGTCACCAGAGCAGGCCGTGTTCGACAAGCCAGCCGACACCAGCTATAGGCACCTCCGGCCATTGTACATCAAGGGATACGTCAATGGGCGGCCGACGACGAAGATGCTAGTCGACGGCGGCACGGCAGTGAATTTGATGCCATATACAACTTTCAGGAAGCTTTGAAAAGTACCTGAGGATTTAATCAAGACAAACATGGTGTTAAAAGATTTTGGCGGCAACGCGTCTGAAGCAAAGGGGGTGTTGAATGTGGAGCTTACAGTTGGCAACAAGACAATCCTTACCACCTTCTTTGTCTTCGATGGAAAGGGTTCCTATAGCCTGTTGTTGGGGCGAGATTGGATCCACGTAAATTGTTGCGTCCCTTCGACAATGCATCAATGCCTTATTCAGTGGCAAGGAGACCAGGTTGAGATCGTGCAGGCCGACAGATCAGTACATGTGGCCAGTGCCGATCTTGCAGTTTGGGAGATGGAAGGAATCGATTGCTTGTCTGGACGAATCTGGGAGGCCAATTTCCTGAAGGTGACTGACTGTGATATTGAGCCGATCGAAGATGGAGACAAGCAGTTATTTTGACGAAGGCATAACATCCAGAAGCCAAGATAAACAAATTAGTCCCTACACAGAAGATGCGGTGGATGAATTGGACGGGAAATTGGTACAAGGCTTCACGTCGGCTGATGAACTTGAAGAAGTAGACATAGGGATAGGTGATAGGCCTAGGCCGACGTATGTAAGTGCCAACCTACCAAAGGAATATAAGAGTAAATTGATACATCTTTTGAAAGAATTCATGGATTGTTTTGCATGGGAATATCATGAGATGCCAGGATTAAGCCGATCGATTGTAGAACATCGGCTACCTATAAAACCAGGCTATCGGCCATTTAAACAAGCTCCCAGGAGATTTAAGGCCGATATGTATAAAGCTATCAAGGCAGAAATTACAAGGCTCTACGACGCCAATTTTATCAGACCCTGCCGATATGCGGAGTGGGTTTCCAATATAGTACCAGTATTGAAGAAAACGGCAAGCTCAGGGTATGCATCGATTTCAGAGATTTAAACAAAGCAATGCCAAAAGATGAGTACCCTATGCCGATAGCAGATTTGCTAGTTGATGCTGCATCTGGACACAAGGTCATCAGCTTTATGGATGGAAACGCAGGCTATAACCAAATTTTCATGGTTGAGGAAGATATTCACAAGACATCTTTCAGGTGTCCGGGGGCAATCGGCTTATATGAGTGGGTCGTCATGACATTTGGTCTAAAGAACGCTGGAGCTACCTATCAGAGGGCAATGAACTATATTTTTCACTACTTTATCGGCTCCTTGATTGAGATCTATATTGACGATGTGGTTGTGAAGTCAAAGGAGTACAATGACCATTTGGCCGATTTATGCAAGGTACTGGAAAGAGCAAGAAAATATGGTCTAAAGATGAACCCTATTAAGTGTGCTTTTGGTGTATCGGCCAGTCAGTTTTTGGGTTTCTTGGTCCACGAAAGAGGAATCGAGATTACACAGAAGAACATCGATGCCATAAAAAAGATCAAGCCTCCGGAGAACAAGACCAAGTTACAGTCTCTGATTGGGAAAATCAACTTCGTCCGACGTTTCATATCAAACCTGTCAGGCAGGATAGAGCCATTCACTCAATTATTGAAGATGAAGGATGACCAAGAATTTATATGGGGTGATAAGTAGCAGGCGTTGGACAATATCAAGGAATATCTAAATTCCCCACTAGTTTTAATTTCTCCACAAAAGGAACTCCCATTCAAATTGTACCTATCGGCCGATGAGAAGTCTATCGGCTCTGTTTTGGTTCAGGAAATCGATGGCAAGGAAAGAGCTATTTTCTATCTCAGCAGAAGATTGTTGGATGTTGAAACAAGGTACACGCCAGTGGAAAGGTTATGTTTATGCTTGTATTTTTTAAGTACTAAATTGAGGCATTATTTACTTTCCAATGAGTGCATTGTGGTAAGTAAGGCCGATGTGGTTAAATATATGCTATCGGCCCCTGTGTTAAAAGGGAGAATTGGGAAGTGGATTTTTGCCTTGTCAGAATTTGACCTCAGGTATGAATCGGCCAAAGGGATCAAAGGACAAGCCCTGGCCGATTTCATTGTCCGACATCGAGATGACTCAATCACATATTCAGATATTGTGCCATAGACACTGTATTTTGATGGATCTGTTTGCAGACATGGATGTGGTATCGGCCTAGTCATCATATCCCCTCGGGGGGCAAGCTTCGAGTTTGCGTTTACCATCAAGCCCTATTATACTAACAACCAAGCAGAATACGAAGCTGTTCTCAAAGGTTTGCAGTTATTGCAAGAGGTCGAGGCTGATTCTGTAGAAATTATTGGTGATTCACAGTTGGTGATTAATCAACTTTCTGGGGAGTATGAGTGCAGGAAGGATGTTCTAAGGGTCTACAATGAAGAGTGCAAGGAATTGTTAAAAACTTTCAAGATCGTGACGATGAGGCATATACCCCGGAAGCAAAACTTCGAAGCCAATGATGTAGCTCAAGGAGCATCAGGATACCGGCCGATGGTGAAAGATGTTGAAGTTAAAATCGCCACCGTGGACGCCGATGATTGGAGGTTCGCTATCATCGAGTATTTGAGAAATCCTTCTCAATCGGCGTCACGAAAGATGAAGTATAAAGTTCTACATTATGTCTTGCTCGATAATGATCTATACTATCAGACGATTGATGGTGTCTTGCTAAGGTGTTTGGGTTTAGAAGAAGCTAAAGTTGTCATGAGCGAGGTTCACGAAGGAATTTGTGGAACACATCAATCGGCCCATAAAATGCGATGGCTTTTGAAGCGCGTTGGATATTTTTGGCCGACAATGCTAGAGGATTGTTTCAGGTACTATAAGGGGTGTCAAGACTGTCAAAAGTTTGGAGCAATTCAGAGAGCACCGGCATCGGCTATGCATCCAATCATCAAGCCGTGGCCGTTTCATGGATAGGGTATAGACATGATCGGACAGATTAATCCGCCATCAAGCAAAGGACACAAGTACATTTTAGCAGCTACAAATTACTTCACAAAGTGGGTTGAGACCGTTCCCTTTAAAAAGGTTGACTCCAAGGATGCCATTCAATTTGTTAAGGAGCATATTATATATCGATTTGGACTTCCACAGACGTTAACGACATATCAGGGATCAATTTTCGTATCCGATGAGTTTGTTGAGTTTGCTGACAGCATGGGCATCAAACTACTGAATTCTTCTCCATATTACGCGTAAGCTAATGGGCAGGCAGAAGCTTCTAACAAGAGTTTAATCAAGTTGATCAAGAGGAAGATTGATGAACAGCCTAGACAGTGTCATACAACGCTGGCCGATTCTCTTTGGGCGTGTCGGATGGCTTGTCATGGTGCAACTCAAGTACCGCCTTATCAGTTGGTTTATGGGCATGAAGCTGTGCTGCCGTGGGAGACTAACATCGGCTCAAGAAGGATTGCATTGCAAGCCGACTTGACAGCCGATGAGTGTCACAATCTCATGGTTGATGAGTTGGATGATTTGGCACACGTACGTTTGCGGGCCTTGGAAAAAATCAAGCGAGATAAAGATCGAGTTACTCGTCATTATAATAAAAAAGTTGTAGCCAAATCATTTGAGGAAGGGGATTTTGTTTGGAAATTGATACTGCCGATTGGTTCCAGAGACAATAGATTTGGCAAGTGGTCACCTAATTGGGAAGGTCCTTTTCAGATTCATCGATGTGTTCCTCACAATGCATATTTATTAAAAGGGTTAGACGGAGAAGTTTTCAGCAGAGCACTTAATGGCAAATATTTAAAGAAATATTACCCAAGCATTTGGATCAACACATGATCGGCTTGCTAGCCGATTAATGATAATAGCCGATGTGAAATACATCGCCTTTAGATGGCCGATACATACTATCGCCCTTAGTTCAAATTTTACAACATGAGCCCTCATCTTCCAAAATTTGGGGGGCATATATATACTCAGCAATTCTTCAAATGGATATCGAATGGATTAATTTGTGGGCTTTAAATTTTTTTTTCATTGGCTGATGCACTCCACTATTTATGATTTATCGGCCGATGTGTGTCATTGTTCATAACCAGTTGGTATTCTTGTGATTTACATGATTAAGATGAGGTAGTCAATCGTATTCGGCTGATTGGCCAATGAGATATATATCAATCGAAGACAAAGTTAACTTTTTGCAAGGAGAAAATAGAAGTATATTACATTAGTCAGTTTATGAAGTTCTGGATAGATGCAATGGCCTTGCGATGAATTTGATCAATATCATCTATCACTTGAGCATCATCGGCCGATGACCCTGGGATTGGTTTCAATGCCCTACTCAGGGTTGCAAGGTGCTTGGCCGATGCTTTCAACTTTGTCGTTTGGTCTTCTATCACCTTTGAGGATGCAGCTATCTTAACTTTGACTTCTTGGATGGCTTCACGGGTTGCTTCTAGCTTCATCAACAAGTCTGCTTCAAGGCGACAGAGTTCTTCAAGTTTCTTATTCAAGGTAATCGGCTCAGCGATCAGCTCGTCCAGCCTAGTTTTATCAGAGTTTACTTGAGCTTTGCTGGCAGACACGGCCGATTCCAAGCCTTCACGCTCCCGCCTCTCTGCAATTCTTTCTTTGGCCTTGTGAAGCTTGAAGTGATACTGCTCCAAGAATATGGCTGGTGTCAATATTTCCATCAGGTCTTCAGGCAATTGATCTTGGATTTCTTGTACTCTGCTAATGATTGGATTGCAATTCTCCACCAGAGATTCTATAGATGCCTCCAGCCGATTGGCGATGTCAGACAACTGGTCTTTCAGTTCTTCAGGGATTGACGGTTTGGCTGTGCTGGGAGGCTCTTTGTCTTCATCATCAAGAAATTGGACGATGTCGAAAGCAAACATATCGGCTAAGGTCTGCAATCATCAAGATAAGACATGGTTAACCCAGTCAAAGTAAAGTCGGCAAGAAATTCAAAGTGGTTTAGTTTACCTGTGATAAGATGTCGGCTGTGGTTACGTCGACCTCTTTTTGCTGTTCTGAAACGGCAGGCGAAGGGGTTGGCCGATGTGGTGCAGGCGATGGAGCTTGTGGCTAAAGAGAAAGGCAAGAATGCAATGATCAGGTATACATTGTTGATAAGAAAAATAAGGCAAGTGTATCAGTGCTTACTGAGGCAATTGGAGAAGGTGGTGGAGAAGGAGATAGAGTCCTCAATCGGGCCTTGAGTTGACTGCGTTTCTTCATAGTAGCTTTCTTGGTTCTTGGTAATGTGACCGACTGAGTTTTCTCCTTAATTATGGATGACGCAACGATATGCAAAAATCAAGTTATAATAGGCCAATGAAATAGAATTGAAGAAATAGATAAGGAAGATTATACTAACCTTGCGAATTGCGTGTCTAATTCTCTTGGGTTGGGCGGCATCAGGTTGATCATCGGTCGGTGGATCTGCAGTGGTTGTGGCCGATGGATCTTCAGTTGGCTTATTGGCCGATGGCTCTTTGGTTGGCTTGGCTGATGGCTATTCAGCAGTGGTGGCCGATTGTCGGTGACATGGGACCGGGGGTGTCGTGACTAGAGGCTTGGGTAGCCGCGGTCCTCCACGTGTCCCGACCCCCTCGGGGGGGTCGGGCCCGAGGGTGACGTGGCCACCCCTTCCTCTGTCTCCCCGAGGGGTCGGGCCGCTCCCGTTTCGGCCCCGAGGGCTGGGGCGCCCCGACCCCCTGTGATTTTGGCGCCACGTGTGTGGGTTAGGTGAGCACAGCAGGGCTCACCTAACCGTATTTATGGCGGATCAGGCGAGCGCACCACGCCGCATTTAATGCGGCACAGCGCTCGCTTATCCGGTCCGTGACCGGTCGCGGTGTGTGACCGGTCACAGACCGGTCAGATCGCGGGTTAGGTGGCGACAGGCGGCCGATGGCGCGCCTCGCCCCGTCCCGTCGGAATGATGAGAGCCTCCTGGCTCTCGTCCCTAGCCGGAGCCGGCGTGCTAACTCCTGGAGTTGGTATGTCAGCCCCGGTCAGATCCAATCCAGATTTCAGCGCAGGCGTGGCAAGAAAGTCGCCGGCCATTGAATGAAGGTTGAAACGGGCGTCCACCGGGGGAGCTGGCGAGCGGGGTAGAAGGCGTGCACCATGCTTGTCAGAAGTCACTTCCGGCTGTAGATTAGCCCTGTTTGTAAAAAAAATGTTTCTTTTCTTAGGCAACTTGAGGCCCATGTGGTGACCCCTGATCGGATAAAAGGAGGCCCAGGCCTAGGAAAGAGAGGGGCCTCCGGTGGATACGTTGGAGAGATAGAATTCCCTTTGTATTGTTGGAGACCCTCAGATCCACCAGAACACAGGAGTAGGGTGTTACGCTTCTCAGCGGCCCGAACCTGTCTACGTCGCCCGCGTCTTGCGTGTTTCCACTCTCGCTGACATTCTTTAGATCGAGGGCGAAGAACCTCACTTAGCGCCCCCGGCCGAACCGGCAAAGGGGGGCCCGCGCGGTCTCCCGGTGAGGAGTTTCACGCTCCGTCACCGATGGATTCTGGTCTTCAAGCATGTCAGCACCTGCTGTATCAACTTCTTCTTCCATCACTTGATCATCTAGAAATTCTTCTAAGGAGGGGTCCAGCTTGTCGAGATCGGCCGGGTCATCGGTTTTAGACTTTTTACTGGGTTTTTGAGCTTTGTCTTTGGCCAGCGCCTTCCTCTTGGCGGTTTCTTTGACTATTGGCCCTTGGAGCAGCGATGACACTTTTGGAGCAGTAAGGCCGATAGTTGATTCCAGGATAGCTTTTCCTGATGGAGCCAGGACTAGAGCATAAGTTATCCTTTGCTTGCTGTTGCTGACACTGGGAGCTGGGGCGTCAGGGACTTGAGGGCTGATATCATTGATGAGCTCTGTTAGGTAAAACCTGGCCGATTGATGGAAGATATGAGTAGCCCACTCATGCCACCACGTTTGGAAGCTGAAATGGATGAAGGCACTCAACAACAATTGGTCGCAGGCGCCCAAAGTTGGAATCTCGGTCTCCAGGACTTTGCTCATGTTCAATGCCGATGAGATCGTGCCTCTTCTCTCTAACAGCCGATGGAAGTGTAAGCTGATAGGAAGCTGTCGAAGCCCACATTGTCTGGCAGCCACCATTGGATTGTAGAATTCATAAGATAAGCTGGTGCTTCTGCCATGGAATATGCCCACTGGAAGCAGGCATGGGGACACGCCAATCATGAAGATTTCCCTTGAAATGATATCATCATTTAGCAGACCCAAGGTCAGGTCAGAAGGGAGCTCGAAAATGGAGTCTGTGGGGTAGACGAACATATCCATCTTGGCTGATGGTGGACCGCTGTAGAATCGGACAAACCATTCAGACATCTCGTTGGCCGATTGGTCAGCTCCAGGATAAACTGAGGCCGCTTCTCCAAAGGACATACACCTTCTAGACGAGGGATTTTCGTTGTCACTATAGTCCGATGGGAAGACTGAGTCCGACAGTGGAGGCCGATCGACCATGGTGTTGGTGTAGATGGTTAGCCACAGTTGCACGAACCCCCATGGACCTCCATGAGCCACTGTCCGATTCAGCATCAAGTCTTGGGTGGCAGAATAGAGTAGCCGATAGACAGCTCCAAGGAGGTATCGGCCGAGTGGGAATTTTTTCTTCTCAACCAGGGCTTGAGCTAGGTGTTGGCAATTTAGAGTTGGGCCACAGGTTGATCCACAGAAGACATATCTCTCCAGCCATAGGGTCAGAAAGGCTACATGTTCCCTATCTGAGACAGACCCTTGCTCCATATGCTCAGAGATGTATCTAGACCAGCCCCCAATCTTTTTTGTCTTTAATTTGTGGCTACTGTTGATAAGGAGATTGAAGGGGTTGATGTCAGAGAGGACGTCCAGGCCTGTCAGCGGGTACACGAGGTTTGGGCCTCGTGTGTTTCCACGAGGGGACGCTGGGTTTTGCTTGCTTGAAGGGGACTCTGTTTGATACGGAACTGGCAATCTCCTTTGAAGCTTGACTCAGGCCCAAACCGAGCCCGTTCTGCCCCCATCGGCTTCCTGTTTCCACCAACCGATGACTGTATTGAACCCATACCGACCGATACAGCCCCTCTGCTGGCGCTCCCCTTTGCCTGATGCACCGCTGAGTCTGATACGGAACTGGGTCCGATACTCATTTTGGTCCGATAGCGTAACCGATTCGACTTGAACTGCTGTTAACGCCAGATTTTCGTAATCTACCCGGAGAAGAAAGAGAAAACCGACATAGAGAAGAAGGAGCGATTCGAGTCGGATCGTTTACGCTACGGACCAAGCCGATTATCGAACCAAGTGCTGTATCGGACTCAGCGGTGCATCAGACCAAGTGGAGCGCCAGTAGAGGGACTGTATCAGCCGACGTGGGTTTGATGTGGCCATCGGCCGATGGAAGTAGGAAGCCGATGGAGGCAGAGTGGGCTCGGTTTGGGCCTGAGTTAAGCTTCAAAGGAGATTGCCAAATAATGATAAGGCCCGATTTTAGGCAATTGTATCTCGTAAATTAGGAAGTTAAATAAGTTTAGATCTAATCTATGGCAGGAGTCCGCCATAAGGACTTGTTTGTTAGTTATAGATAAAATCGTGTCCTATATGGACAATGTTGTAAATCACGGGTATAAATATCCCGGTAGTTTGTACTTAGAATCTATCTCAATTCGACAACCAAAAACAATCCAGTTCAATCTACTTTCGGCTCATCGCCACCGTCGCAAGAGGTTGATTTTCGGTGAGTTCTTGCTTCCCAGAGCAAAGGTAAGAACTCGTACCCGACGACCTACGTCGTCAGGGCTAACATGTCGTTTTAGACACGTTAAGGCCTGGCGACGTGATCGTTGTTTATCATGTCTTGGATGATCTTGATATGGCATGCCAATTCTATCTCGCCAGCAGTAAACTTGTTTTAAGGTTTGTTGCCGACGATGGTTGAATTGGTTTGCTTATCTAGATCCTTCGAGGCATCTACCATCCCCAAAAGCGATCGACGACTTGATTGTCTTTGTGTTAATTCTCGATACATACTTTGTGTTGCTATCGACCTTAGTCGTGTTTTGAGATCTAACTCAAAGCCTGTTTTCGATCGTAATTAAGGATAGTACTGGGGTTTCAGCCGGTTTTACCTAATACATATGATTATTTTATGTTTTTGTATGTATTTGCCACTTGTATGAGTGGATCGACAGATATAAATGTATTTGTCACAGATTGTTCTCAGGGGTTCTCTGTGATCAGTATATTTATATCGGCCGATCGGTTTATACAAGTTTGCACTAGAGTACTAGTGTCACGCCCAGAAAATACCTTTCCCGAACGCTAGTGTATTAATCCCCGTCCCAGGAAAAGCCGGGGTACACCACACAAACTTGATACAAAAGACACGTCTTTATTAATTATCACGATAATATTTATATTATTACAAAGGCACATAAGGCCTGACAGCAAAAGAAAAACAACAGCGGACTAGCGGGCCTACGGCTCCATCTTCACAGGCGCTCAACTAGGGTATAAGTCAGGACTCCACCTAAGACTTCTTCTTCAAGAGCTTCACTGACTGGAGGGGGAAAGATTGAGCAAGGATGAGTACAACCACCGTACTCAGCAAGCCACACCGGAAAATGCACTTAATGCAAGGGAGTACAAGGATTCATTTATAAGGGTTATTTTGCGGTAAATAAGCATTTCAAAACATTTAATCATTTAAAGGCATTTTAAACAAACCACGGCTTATCTCTAGTCAAATTATTATCAAGCCGCGCACCAACGCGATCTTGCCTTAAACCAGGCCCACAGATAATCAATCCAATTATTCCAGTTCATCATAATAAAACCTCTAACTATATAGAGTTCTCACATATAGAGTTCTCACTGGCTGGTTTTTGTTACCTAGGGTTATCAAAGGTAATTACACAATAACAAATAATAAGTTTATAACAAGGAATGTAGGAAAGGCTAAATAAAACAGTTATAACGCGGTAAATTTAGTAAAGCGAATGCAATAATTTAAATTAAAATACTTTTTGCAAACTGGGATTCAATATGCTCAAGGAGAGCGTGACTTGCCTTGCTAAGAGAAAAAGGGAGGCTTCTGAAGCTTCAGCGGCGAACTCGAACTGCACCACGGGAACCAACGAAACGAGAGCAACTACACGAACAAACAAAACAAAGCTATAGCTCTAAGAAAGAAATAAGAACAATACATAAAAACAACAAACATGGGTTCTTTAAGTTACAACAAAAACTAAACAATTTGAACGGGTCAATTTGGAGCTCGTATGGCCGAGAAACGACCATCCGAAATTTAGGTGCAATTAAAGTGGATATTTTCGAGTTGTTTAATTATTATTATACCATTAAATTATGTGTAATGCAATATCGCTCGAGGAGGGGAAAGGATCGAGCGACTGGCAGCCGGGACCCACGGGTCAGACGGCTAGTTCACCGTGGATCAGGTTCACAGAGATGAACGGGAAGGACGGAGTGAGACTATGCATGTCAACCGAAACAAGTGGGCGACAAGCAGGGACTCACAAAAATGCCATGCGGGCTGCACATGTGGGCAATCACGAGGCGGCTAAATGAGCAGACAAACACGACTACCACACGTGCACGCGAAGACCCCCCAAACGACTGTCGACACCAATGGACGAGACCGGGGCCGACAACGGCATGACGGGCACGGTAGCGACTCGGGGGGGGGACGAGGAAGGGGCAGCGAGGGAGCAGACCTTACCACAACGCGAAGAGGCGAGGGGACGACGACGACTACCGACGACGAACGGAGGAAACGGGCGAGGACGAACGGAGGAAATGGCTTCGGCGGCAACCCTTGCGCGAAGGCGAGGACGAGCTTGACGAAGCGGTGCCGAGGACGAAGGCGACGACGAGGGCAGCAGCGATGACTCGGGGACGACGAAGACAAACGGCATCACTCGACGAACTTTGGGCTTGGCGAAGAGGAGGACGACGATGGGCTGCGCTCGGCCGAACGACGGTGAGGCCGGCGTGAAGCACGCCGCTGCGGTACCGACGGCGGTGGCGACGTAGCGGGTCAACATGCCAGCGAGGAGGATCGGTCGGCCAAAGGTGGCAACGAACGACGACGGAACGTTTGCGACGCACGGCAAGACCGAGCGGTGGCCGAGGAAAAGAACGACGCCACGACGTCGGGCAGCACACCGGCATAGGCGGTAAGGGCTGCCGGAGTACGAGGAGGATGACGGCAGTTGGAGACGGTGCAGCGGCTGCGGCACCATGGGTTGCCGGCGTGCACATTGCTCTGGCTGACCTCGGACAAGTCGAAGGCGAGGCCGGGAGAGATGGGAGCAGCTGCGATGTCGGGGGAGGCGACGGCACGGTCGGCGCTGCTCCGGCCAATGGGGAGGGGCAACCGGAGTTGGCGGCGCGGTGGAGAGAGGAGGCCGCACGTGGAGAGGCAAAAGGAGAGGAGGGGACGGCCGAGGAGAGGAGGAGACGGCCGGGGAGCTCGTCGGCCGGCCATCCATGGCAGCCAAAGGAGAGGGATTAAATCCCTACGAATCTAAGCCGAATCAAGAGGGGGAAACTTGGGGGAATTGAAGAGGAAGAGGAGAGTAACCGATTTTTGCACTTTAATTGGGGAGGAATCAATCGGGAAGGGAAGATCAAGAGGAGGTGGCGCCTCTGTTTGGCCGACCAGGGAGAGGAAGCGGCAGCGGCTCGGCTTCTGGAGGAGGAAGACGACGTCTTCCTGCTTCCTTGGTCCAGCTGGGCCACGCGAGGAGGAGAGCAGGCCGGTGGGGGTGGCTGGGCCAAGGGGAGGGGAAAGGAGATGGGCCGAGGAGGGGAAAAAAAGGCCCAAGAGGGAGGGAGAGAGGGAGGAGGAAATGGAGACTTTGGCGGCAAGCCGAGGGAGAGGAGGAAGACTTTGGGCCAAAAGTGGCCCAAAGAGAGGGAGAGAATTATTTTTAGGTTTTCCATTTAATTAAGTCTGAAATTGGTTATTGTTGCATTAAAATTATTTCTTGTGCTCTGAAAATTCACGTAAAAATTGAGGGACCAATTTAGGGCATGGAAAATTTAGGAAAAATCCACCAAGCCACTTTCGAATTTTTCTTGTACGCATTTTAATGTTTGTGATTTTCTTTTCGAATTTTAGTTAATTCTATTATTCCATTTAACGAACGATTTTTAACTTGAGATGAATTTATCAGAACGTGACAAATAGCTAGTACATTCACTTCCTATACCTCTCATCAGTCAATGTCATCAGATTGACACAAATATATTGATGAAGGCCGATGGGATTAGATCTGAATATTAATCTTATTTTGTTATAACCTCAAGTAGGCCGATACAGTTTTGCCCTATCGGCTGGGCTATCACGATGCAACATCGGCTTATTGGCCGATCGGCCATCGTTTACTAACATGGTTTACTTGTTTATTCTTGTTGATTGCAGATCAAATCAACTGGCATGCCCTACACACACCTAGGCAAGCCATTGGACCTGCACTGGAGTTACGCAGATCTCCCAGGCCGCCGTGGTAATGTGGAACCCGCTCTGACACGAGGGTGGGTCGAAATTCTGCGCCAACAACTGCTCCTTCTTCTCTGTGTCGGTTTTCTCTTTCTTCTCCAAGTAGATTGCAAAAATCTAGTGTTAATAATGCCATACCTTTGACTATTGTTTATCTTATTCCTTTGTACCCATAAATGCGTGTGATGTTCCTAGTCACTTATGACAAATGCTTAGTAATGCTAATTTAGATTTATGCATTCTCATATTTATTAAAGGCTATATGCTTGGGCAATTACCTTAGGGAAGGTAATTGATATGCGGCATGTGGAGACATGAGCGCCACATTGCCATGACATTGATGACATGATTTGTAAAAGGAAAACTAAACTAAACAACTGTTTTCGACTGGGGCGGCTGGATGTCTTGGGTGGTATCCGGTAAAGGCTAGTGCCGTCCCTGGTCAATTAAGGATCGAGCCATGAAGCTAAGCACGAAACGACCCCCGTACAACCGTACTTCTCGAATGGGTATAGACCTAGCGGAGTAGATAGCCGAGCAGAGGCAGTATCCCTGCGTAGTGGTCTTCTTGATGTGTATGTGAGGCGGGGCCTACGGTGGAGCAACCACTGGTAGGACCGCCATGTGTAAACCTAAACTTAATTATAACTTAATGCATGTGTGAGTCTTCCCTCCCGGGAGCGCCAGAACTACTCTCACTGCTAGAAACTGTGTACGCCTAGAGTGCATGAGGATGCAAGTTCATGGAGCGGGTACTGCCAATGTGAGGTTATTGAAATGCTTTGCCGTGACGCGTCTCATTCGTTGGGACTTCGGCTCATGTGTTGGGCAAGTCACGGAGTACGGGTAAAGTGTACATCTATGTTGGCGTAGAATTTCGACCCGCCAGATGTCAAAAATGGGTTCCACGTTTCCACGGCGCCCTGGGAGATCTGCTTAGCTCCAGTGCAGGTCCAATGGCTTGCCTAGGTGCATTTAGGGCGTGCCAGTTGATTTGATCTGCAATCAACAAGAATAAACAAGTAAACCATATTAGAGAACGATGGTCGATCGGCCGATAGGCCGATGTCACATCGTGAGAGCCCAGCCGATAGGGCAAGGCCATATCAGCCTATTTGAGGTTGTAAAGAAATAAGATTAAAAGACAGATTTAATCTCATCGGCCTTCATTAACATGTTAGTGTCAATTTGATGACATCGGCCGATGAGGGATTACTAAGATAAATGCACTTAGCTAATACTCTAGTGTGAACTTGTACAAACCAATCGACCAATATAAATATACTGAGCACAGAGAAATTCTGGGAATAATCTGTGACAAATACATCTATATCTGTCAATCTACTTGTACAAGTGGCAAATACATATAAAAACATAAAGTAATCACATGCATTAGATAAGACCGGCTAAAACCCCGGCACTATCTTTAATTACGATCGAAAACAGACTTTGAATTAGATCTCAAAACAGGACTAAGGTCAATAGCAACTCAAAGTGTGAATTGAGAACTAACACAAAGAAAATCAAGTCGTCGATCGCTTTTAGGGATGATAGATGCCTTAGATGATCTAGATGAGCAAGCTAATTCGACCACCGTTGGCAATAAACCCTAAAACAAGTTAATCGCTGGCGAGATAGAATTAGAGAGCCACATCAAGATCATCCAAAACACTGATAAACGACGATCACATCGCCAGGACTTAACGTGTCTAAAGCGACACGTTAGCCCCGACGATGTAGATCGTCGGGTACGAGTTCTTACCTCTGCTCTGGGGAAGCAAGAACTCGCCGGAAGTTAACCTCTTGCGAGGGTGGCGATGCGCCGAAAGTAGATTGAATTGGTTGTTGAATTGATTGAGAGAGAGTTTCTATGTACAGACTACCGGGATATTTATACCCATGATTTACAACATTGTCCATGTAGGACACGATTTTATCTCTAACTAACAAACAAGTCCTTATGGCGGACTCTTGCCATAGATCAGATTGAATCTAACTTAACTTCCTAATTAAGAGATATAATTGCCTAAAATTAGGCCTTATCCCTATTTGGCAATCTTCTTGAAGCTTAACTCAAGCCCAAACCGAGCCCATGCTGCCTCCATTAGCTTCCTGCTCCCATCGGCCGATGGCCACATTGAACCCGCATTGGCCGATATAGCCCCTCTGCTGGCGCTCCACCTAGTCCAATGCGCTGCTAAGTCCGATATGGAACTTGGTCCGACTCCGGCTTGATCCTTCTTCTCTGCGTCAGTTTTCTCTTTCCTCTCCGAGTAGATTACGAAAATCTGCTGTTAACACATGCCCCCCAATTCCGCTTCATTATATAATGCGGCGAAACTAGCTCCGAGGACCCATCAACTTCTTCGCTAGGGTTTATCCAAAACCACGCAAATCCAGATTCGCAGCGCTCCGCCGCCGATTTCCACGCGCAGTTCCTCATTAGCCCTTTACGCCCTTCGACTCCGGTGACTTCCCAACATCTCCTCGACGGCAACCCCCTCAACGGCGACCCCCTCGACAACATCCATGGCGAGCCTACCATTCTATGTCTCCGAGATCCCTGAGGTAAACCAATCTTTCGTCACATTTGCATTTTCATTTTCCCGCCGAGACTTTTCAAACTAGGGTTCCTGCTCTTGCCCCCTGGGTCTTATTTTTTCATTACTGCTCATATACCGTAGGTCTTCAAGAACCAGATTTTGATCCCCACAAATAGCAAATCACATCGATTTCTTCTGGGTCCCATGGGCAACTTTGACCCCACCTGGCTGATAAACGCGGAGTCGAACAAAATCCCCTTCAAGCAAGCAAAGCCCAATGTCTCCTCATGGAAACACACCTTCAGATCCTGGCCGTCAAAGCTCAATGGATATAGGATTTGGTACAAGAGAATTGCTGCAGCTAAACAAGTCCACTGGGATGAAATCAAAATCGGCCAGTGTCTTGCTCTGTCTCTAGTAGACACTAAGAAGAATGAACCCCTCATATCGGCCGCCACCTATTTCTGGTCCAGCACCTTGAATGCCTTCCTATTCCGGCAAGGTCCGATGACCCCGACACTGATAGATATCAAGATGCTACTGCACTCTGCCACTCAGGATCTGATGCTGAATCGGACAGTGGCACATGGAGGTCCATGGTGGTTTATTCAGCTATGGCTAACCATCTACACCAACACCATGGTCGATCGGCCTCCACTATCGGACTCAACCTTCCCATCGGACTATGGTGACAATGAAGATCGCTCATCTAGGAGGTGTATGTCCTTTGGAGAAGCAGCCTTAGTCTACCCTGGAGCTGATCAACTGGCCGAAGAAATGTCCACATGGTTCGTCCGATTCTACACCGGCCCTCCATCAGTTAAGATGGACATGTTTGTTTATCCCTCAGACTCTGATTTTGAGCTCCCCGCCGATCTTAACTTGGGCCATCTGAATGACGATATGGTCTCAAGAGAGATCTTCATGATCGGTGTCACCCCATGCCTGCTCCCAGTGGGCATATTCCAAGGCAGAAGCACCAGTTTATCTTATGAGTTCTATAATCCCATGGTGGCCGCTAGACAATACGGACTTGGACAGCTTCCCATCAGCTTGCACTTCCATCGGCTGTTAGAGAGCAGGGGCATGGTCTCATCGGCATTGATCATGAGCAAAGTCCTGGAGACCAGAATCCCAAACTTGGGTGACTGTGACCGATTGTGGTTGAGTGCCTTTATCCATATCAGCTTCCAAACATGGTGGCATGAGTGGGCCACTCACATCTTTCATCAATCAGCCAGATTTTACCTGACAGAGCTTATGGACAATATCAGCCCTCAAGTCCCAGATGCCCTAGTTCCATCTGTCAGCAATAACAGGCAAAGAATAACCTATGCTCCGGTCCTAGCTCCATCAGGAAAGGCTGTACTGGAGTCAATTATCGGCCTCACCGCTCCGAAAGTATCGTCGCTGCTCCAAGGGCCGATAGTGAGAGAAACTACCAAGAGGAAGGCGCCGGCAAAGGAAAAAACTCAGAATCCCGGAAAAAGTCTAAAACCGACGACCAGGCCGATCTCGATGAGCTGGACCCCTCCGTGGAAGAATTCCTAGATGACCAAGTAATGAAGGAGGAGGTCGACGCAGCAGCTACTGATATACCTGAAAACCAACATCCATTGGCCACCGCTGCTAAAGAACCATCGGCCGATAAGCCAATTAAAGATCCATCGTCCACAACCACTGCAGATCCGTCGGCCGATGATCAAGCTGACGCTGCTCAACCCAGAAGAACCAGACACGCAGTCCGCAAGGTTAGTATAGGCTTCCTCATGTAGTTCTTCAATTTCAGTTCACTGGTCTACTCCAACTCGACTTTTTCAGGTCATTGCATCATCCTTGCTTAAGGAGAGAACTCAATCGGTCCCATTACCAAGAACAAAGAAAGCTCCCTTGAAAAAACGTAAGCAAGCCAAGGCCCGATTGAGAACTCCATCTCCTTCTCCACCACCTTCTCTAGTTGCTTCGGTAAGCATCGATATACCTGCCTCATCTTATTAATAATGCATATCTGATCATCACGTTCTTGCTTTACTCTTTAGCCGCGAGCTTCATCGCCTTCACCGCATCGGCCAACCCCTTCGCCTGCCGTTTCAGAACACTAACAGGAGGCCAATGCAACCGTAGCTGATGTCCCATCACAGGTAGACCTAAACCACTTTGAACTCCTTGCCGATTTTACTTTAACTGGATTAACCATATCTCATCTTGATGATTGTAGACCTTAGCCGATATGTTTACTTTCGACATCGGCCAATTTCTTGACAATGAAGACAAGGAGCTACCCAGCTGTTGGCACAGAATTTCGACCTGCCAAGCAACCAAACGGGTTCCGCGTTACCACGGCGGCCTGGGAGATCTACTTAACTCCAGTGCAGGTCCAAATGGCTTGCCTAATTGTGCACAGAGCGTGCCAGTTGATTTGATCTGCAATCAACAAGAAACAAGTAAACCATGTCAGAAGACAATGGCCGATCGGCCGATAGACCGATGACACATTGTCATAGCCCAGCCGATAGGGCAAAGCTATATCGGCTCACTCGCGATGAAACAAGATAATGCATAAATCTAAGCTTATCGGCCTTCATCAACATGTAGATGTCAATTAACGGCATCGGCCGATAAGGATAACGAAAATAACTACACTAGCTAATACTCTAGTGCAAACTTATACAAGTCAATCGGCCGATATAAATACATCAATCATAGAGAAATCCTGAGAATGCCCTATGATCAACACACTTATATCTACCCATTAACATGTATAAGTGGCAAACACATGCAAAAACATAAAGCAATCACATGTATTAGATAAGACCAGCTGAAACCCCGGCACTATCCTTAATTACAACCGAAAACAGGCTTCGTGTTAAAGCTCAAAACAGGACTAAGGTCGATGGCAACCCAAAGTGTGAATTGAGACTTAACGCAAAGAAAATCAAGTCGTCGATCGCTCTTGGGGATGGTAGATGCATTGAACAATCTAGCCAAGCATAAGAATTAAACCAACACCGGCAACAAACCCTAAAACGAGTAAATCACTGGCGAGACTTAATTAAGACTCCTGTCAAAATTATCCAAGACACGATAATCGACGATCACATCATCGAGGCTTAACGTGTCTAAAGCGACACGCTAGCCCTGACGATGCAAATCGTCGGGAACGAGTTCTTACCTCTGCTCCGAGGAAGCAAGAACTCGTCAAGGAAGACCTCTTGCGAGGGTTGGCGATGCGCCGAAAGTAGATTAAACTGGTTGTTGTATTGTGATGTTGAGAGAGATTCTATGTACAAACTATCGGGATATTTATACCCGAGGTTACAACAGAACCCTTGTAGGGCACGATCTTATCTACAACTAACAAACAAGTCTTTGCGGCAGATTTTAGCCACAGACTAGATCTAAACTACTTAATTTACAAGATACAATTGCCTAAAACCGAGCTTTATCTCTATTTGGCAACTTCCTTAAAACTTATCTCGAGCCCAGACCAAGCCCACGTCAACGCTGTCAACTCACAACCCGTATCGGCCCACAACCGAACCGAATCCATATCGGTCGATACGCTCTTTATGGCAACGCCTTTCCCAGTCCAATACAGCTACCGGTTCCGATACAATACCTGGTCTGGCTCCAACTCAATCCTTCCTCTCTGCTTCGGCTTCCTCTTCCGCTTCCAAGTCGATTACCAAATTTCACCGTTAACACATGCCCCCCAATTCCGCTTCATTATATAATGTGGCGGAATTAGCTCCGAGGAACCCATCGACTTCCTAGCTAGATCTTGTCTAAAAACCGCGCAGATCTAGATTCGAATCCTTCCATCGCCGATTCAACAAACTCATCGCGTTCTTCTCCTCCGGTGACCCCTCGGCGTCTCGTCGACATCGACCCCCTTCACAACGACCCCTTCAACGACAACGATGGCCTCCGCTCCATTCTACGCCTCCGAGATCCCTGCGGTAAGTCAATTCCTTCAAAATCCGCATTATCGCCTTTTCCGCCGATTTCCCCAAGTTATGGTTTTTACTCTTGCCCCCCTGTCTCATGTCTTCATCGTCGTTTCCATGATATAGGTCTTCAAAAACCAAATCCTGATCCACCGACGACAAATCCCATCGCTTTCTACTAGGCCCCATGGGCGATTGCGACCCAACTTGGTTAATCAACGCCGAAACAGACAGAATCCTCTTCAGGCAAGCCAAGCCCAATGTTTCTTCATGGAAACATACCTTCAGGTCCTAGCCATCGAAGCTTAACGGATACAGAACCTGGCATAAGAGGATTGCCGCTGCCAAACAAGTCCACTGGGATGAGATTGGGATCGGCCAATGCATCACTTTATCCCTGGCTGATACCAAGAAGAATGAGCCACTCATGTCAGCTACCAGCTACTTCTGGTCCAGTACCTTGAACGCCTTCATGTTCAAGCAAGGTCCGATGACCCCAACTCTTATTGATGTCAAGATACTGACAGGGTTGGATATTGACTCCGAAATCAATCCCTTCAGCCTCCTGGTAAACAGCAGTCACAAATTGAAGACCAAGAAGATTGGAGGCTGGTCCGGATATATCTCTGAACACATGGAACAGGGATCGGTCTCAGAACGAGAACATGTAGCCTTCCTGACATTGTGGTTGGAGAGATTCGTTTTCTGTGGATCGACCTGCGGCCCCACTACAAACTGTCAACACTTGGCTCAGGCTCTGGTCGATAAGAAACAAATCCCCTTGGGCCGATACCTCTTGGGAGCTGTATATCGGCTGCTTCACATCGCCACGCAAGATTTGATGCTAAAACAGACTGTAGCACATGGAGGACCATGGTGGTTTGTTCAACTCTGGCTAACCATTCACACCAACACCATGGTTGATCGGCCACCTCTATCGAACTCTCGTTTCCCATCAAAATATGCCGATCACAAGGATCCCAGGAGCAGAAGATGCATGTCCTATGGAGAAGCAGCCTCCGTTTATCCAGGAGCAGACCAATCGGCCGAAGACATGTCCACATGGTTCATCCGGTTCTACACCGGCCCTCCATCAGCCAGGATGGACATGTTCGTTTACACATGGGACCGAGATTTTGAACTCCCTGACGACCTCCAGCTGAGCTTGATAAATGATGACATGGAGTCAGGGAAGTTATTCATGATCGGCCTCACTCCGTGCCTGCTCCCAGTAGGCATATTTCAGGGATGAAGCACCAGCCTGTCCTACGAGTTTTACAACCCAATGGTAGCTGCTAGACAGTGCGGGCTCGGGCAACTCCCTATCAGTCTATATCTCCATAAACTCCTAGAGAGCAGAGGCACGGTTCCATCGGCGCTAGTCATGAGCAAAGCGCTGGAAATCGAGCTCCCAAATCTCGGTGACTGTGACCGGCTGCATCTGAACGCTTTCGTCCACATCAATTCCAAACATGGTGGCAAGAATAGGCCGCTCACATCTTCCACCAATCAGCCAGATTTTATGTGACGGAGCATATCCAAGGCATCAGCCCTCAAGTCCCAGATGAGCCGATTCCATCTGTGAGCAATAGTGGCCATAGCTCCGTCAGGATCAACTATCCTGGAATCCATCATTGGCCTTACTGCCCCGAAGATATCATCATTGCTTCAAGGGCCGATGATTAGAGAAAACCCGAAGAGGAAAGCGCCAACCAAAGGCAAATCCGAAAAATCCGGCAAGAAGGCTAAAATTTATGACCAAGCCGATCTCGAAGAGATGGACCCCTCCATGGAAGAATTCCTTAAAGAACAAGTGATGGAGGAGGAAGTTGATGCAGCGGCCGCCGATGCATATGAAGAAGAAAACCCATCGGCCGAAACCACCAAGGAGCCATCGGTCAAAGCTACTGAGATCCCACCGGCCGATGATCAAGGCGATGCCCCCCAACCAAAAAGGACCAAACATGCAGTTCGCAAGGTCAATACAATCTCTTCTCTGCATTTACATAATCCCTTTCTACTGCTATACCTTAATTCGATATCCTTTTCAGGCTGCGGCATCATCTGTACTGAAGGAGAGAACCCAATCGGCCCCTTTACCAAGAACCAAAAAGGCAACCTTACAACGGCGCGAACGAGCCAAGGCACGATTGAGGACCCCTTCTCCTTCTCCACCACCCTCTCCGATTGTCTCGGTAAGAGTTGATTTGTGTATTATCTTACTAGTCACATAACCCTATTCACCAATTTTCCGCTTTTTCAGCCTAGGGCTGCGTCACCTTCCCCACATCGGCCAACCCCCTCGCCTACTGTGTCGACACAACAAAGGGAGGCCGATGCAAGCACCACCAACGCTCCAACACAGGTTGCTAAGATTAATCTGATCCCTTTCTGCCGGTTCCTGTTTAACAAGGTTGTCCTTGACCCATGTTGATATTTGCAGAACCTAGCCGATATGTTTTCCTTTGACATCGGCCAGTTTCTTGACGACGAGGACAGGGAGCTGCCCAGCATAGCCAAGGCGCCAATCTCTGATGACCTGAAGAACCGGTTGACCGACATCGCTAATCGGCTAGAGTCCTCGTTGGAGTGTTTGGTGGAAGATTGCAACCCCATCAGAGTTAGGGTACAAGAAATCCAGGATGAACTGCCCGAAGACCTGATGGAGATTCTAACACCGGCTATCTTCTTGGAGCAATACCGATTCAAACTCAACAAGGCAAAAGAAAGACTCGCAGAGCGACGAGAGCGTGAGCAACTGGAATCGGCCCTGTCCGCTAGCAAGGCTCAAGTTAATGCCGATAAAACCAAATTGGACGAGCTAGCGGTGGAGCTGATTGTCCTGAAGCACAGACTTGAAGAACTCCGTCGCCTCGAGGCAGAGCTAGAATCGAAGCTAGAAGCCACGCGCCGAGAAATCCAAGAAGTCGAAGCCGGGATAGCTGCATCACCTAAGGCCATAGAAGACCAAACGGCAAAGCTCAAGGCATCGGCCAAGTACCTTGCGACCCTGAGCAGATCGCTGAAGCCGATCCCAGGATTTACGGCCGATGACGCCCAGGCCATAGAAGACATCGAGCAAATTCGCCGTAAAGCCGTTGCAGCTATTGCAGATTTCATAGGGTGATGTAGCATATTTTGTCTGTATACTGTGTAAATACAAGCCTCATCGGCCAAGCAGCCGAATTTGATCTGAAAATTCCAGTCTGAACATTATTTCCGAAATCCTCTTTGCAAATAAATATCCTTTTACCACAATCAATCTCATCGGCCAGAAAGCCGAATTCGATCTTGCTCTGAAGAAGTCTAACTTGAAACTCATCGGCCAGAAAGCCGAATTCGATCTTAAACTGAAAAATCCAACGTGAAAATTCCTCTGAAAAATTCCTTGAACAATTCCGCGCTTGTACATATATATGCTCCCCAAATTTTAGAAGATGAGGGCTCATGTTGTAAAATTTGAACTAAGGGCGATAGTGTATATCGGCCATCTAAAGACGATGCACAACACATCGGCTGTAATCATAAATCGGCTGGAGGGCCGATCATGAGTCGATCCAGATGCTAGGATAATATTTCTTCAAGTACTTGCCATTAAGAGCTCGTCCATAAATCTCGCCATCTAATCCCTTGAGCAAATAGGCATTGCGGGGAACACATCGATGAATTTGAAAAGGACCTTCCCAATTAGGTGACCACTTGCCGAATGTATTATCTCTGGACCCAATCGGCATTATTAATTTCCATACAAGATCCCCCTCCTCAAATGACTTGGCAACAACCTTTTTGTTATAATGACGAGCCACTCTATCTTTATCACGTTTGATCTTCTCTAAGACCCATAATCGGTCGTGCGCCAAATCATCTAACTCATCAACCATAAGATTATGGTACTCATCGGCTGTCAAGTCATCTTGCAAAGCAATCCTCCTTGAGCCGATGTTGCTTTCCCATGGCAGAACAGCTTCATGTCCATAAACTAGCTGATATGGAGGCACTTGGATTGCACCATGGCAAGCCATCCGATACGCCCAAAGGGAATTGGCCAGCGTCGTATTCCATTGCCTCGGCTGTTCGTTGATTTTCCTCTTGATTAGCTTGATTAAAGTCTTATTGGAAGCCTCTGCCTGCCCATTAGCTTGAGCGTAGTAAGGAGAAGAATTTAGTAATTTGATGCCCATGCTGTCGGCAAACTGGACGAACTCATCGGACACAAAGATTGACCCCTGATCGGTGGTTATTGTTTGAGGTAACCCAAACCGATATATGATGTGCTCCTTGACAAACTGAATGGCATCTTTGGAATCAACCTTCTTAAGGGGAACGGCCTCAACCCACTTCGTGAAGTAATCTGTAGCCACTAAGATATATTTGTGCCCCTTGCTCGACGATGGGTTAATCTGGCCGATCATATCGATTCCCCAACCTCGAAACGGCCATGGCTTTATGATTGGGTGCATAGCCGATGCCGGTGCTCTCTGAATTGCTCCAAATTTCTGACAATCCTGGCATCCTTTATAATACTTGAAACAATCCTCTAGCATGGTTGGCCAAAAATATCCGACGCGCTTCATCAGCCATCTCATTTTATGGGCCGATTGATGGGTGCCACAAATCCCTTCATGTACTTCGCTCATAACAATTTTAGCCTCCTCAGGACCTAGGCACTTGAGTAGGACACCATCAATCGTCCGATAATATAGGTCATCGTCCAGTAGGACATAGTGTAAAACTTTATACTTCATTCTTCGTGACGCCGATTGAGAAGGATTTCTCAAATACTCGATGATATCAAACCTCCAATCATCGGCATGCACGAGAGCGAGCTGAATCTGAACATCTTTAGTCATCAGCCTGTATCCCGATGCCCCCTGAGCTAAATCATTGGCCTCAAAATTCTGCTTCCTGGGTATGTGTCTTATCGTCACAATCCTGAAACCTTGTAGCAACTCCTTGCACTCTTCATTGTAGACTTTGAGAATATCATCTCTGCATTCATACTCTCCAGAAAGTTGATTAATTACCAGCTGTGAATCACCAATGATCTCGACGGAATCGACTTCGACCTCTTGTAATAACTACAAGCCTTTAAGCACCGCTTCATATTCTGCTTGATTGTTGGTATAATAAGGCTTGATAGTAAAAGCGAACTCGAAACTTGCCCCCCAAGGGGATATGATAACTAGGCCGATACTGCATCCATGTCTGCAGACGGATCCATCAAAATACAATGCCCATGGCACAATATCTGCATATGCAACTGATTCATCTCTGTGTTGAACAATGAAATCGGCCAGGGCTTGTCCTTTGACTGCTTTGGCCGATTCATATCTGAGATCAAACTCTGTTAAGGCAAAAATCCACTTCCCAATTCTAGCTTTTAACACAGGGGCCGATAACATGTATTTCATCACATCGGCCTTGCTCACCACAATGCACTCGTTGAAAAGTAGATAATGCCTCAATTTAGTACATGAAAAATATAAACACAAACATAATTTCTCCACCGGCGTGTACCTTGTCTTGGCGTCTAACATCCTTCTACTGAGATAAAAAATAGCTCTTTCCTTACCACCAATATCTTGAACCAAGACTGAGCCGATGGATTTCTCATCGGCCGATAAGTACAGCTTGAATGGAACCCCTTTCTGTGGAGGGATTAGAACCGGAGGAGAAGTTAGATACTCTTTGATATCATCCAGCGCCTTCTGTTGCTTATCACCCCATATGAACTCTTGATCATCCTTTATCCTCAACAGTGGGGTGAATGGCTCTATTCTGCCGGATAGATTTGATATAAAACGCCGGATGAAGTTGATCTTCCCGAGCAGAGATTGTAACTTGGTCTTGTTTTCTGGAGGCTTGATTTTCTGGATGGCGTCAATATTCTTCTGTGTAATTTCAATCCCCCTCTCATGGACCAAGAAACCCAAAAACTGACCGGCCGATACGCCAAAGGCACACTTGTTAGGGTTCATCTTTAAACCATATTTCCTTGCCCGTTCTAGTACCTTGCGTAAATCGGCCAAGTGCATATCATACTCTTTTGACTTCACGACGACATCATCAATATAAACTTCAATCAAAGAGCCGATAAGATCATGAAAAATATAATTCATAGCCCTCTGATACGTAGCTCCAGCATTCTTTAAACCAAAGGTCATGACAACCCCTTCGTACAGGCCGATTGCCCCTGGGCATCTGAAAGCTGTCTTGTGAATGTCTTCCTTGGCCATAAAGATTTGATTGTAGCCCGCGTTTCCATCCATAAAACTGATAATCTTATGCCCAGATGCAGCGTCGACTAGCAAATCGGCCAATGGCATAGGGTATTCGTCCTTTGGCATTGCCTTATTTAGATCTCTGAAATCGATACATACCCATAGCTTGCCGTTCTTTTTCAACATTGGAACTATGTTGGAGACCCACTCCGCATACCGGCAGGGTCTGATAAAGTTGGCGTCGTAGAGCCTTGTGATCTCTGCTTTGATAGCTTCGTGCATATCGGCCTTAAATCTCCAAGGAGCTTGTTTAAAAGGCCGATAGCCTGGTTTGATTGGTAGCCGATGTTCTACAATCGATCAGCTTAATCCTGGCATCTCATGATATTCCCATGCAAAACAATCCATGAATTCTTTCAAAAGATTTATTAAATTATTCTTGTATTCCTTTGGCAGGTTAGCGCTTACATACGTCGGCCTAGGCCTATCACCTATTCCTATATCAATCTCTTCCAGTTCATCGGCTGACGTAAAACCCTGTCCCAACTTGCCATCTAGCTTGTCCACCGCATCATCTGTGTAGGGGCTAGCTTGTTCGTCTTCAACGGCGGACGGCACATCTTTGCTAAAGTAACTGCTTGTCTTGATTTTCAATCGTCTCGATATCGCAATCAGTTATCTTGAGGAAATCGGCGTCCCAGACTGGCTCGGACAAGCAGTCGATTCCCTCCATCTCCCATACTGCGAGATCGGCATTGGCCACATGTACTGATCGGTCGGCCTGCACGATCTCGATCTGGTCCCCTTGCCATTGCATGAGGCACTGGTGCATTGTTGAAGGGACGCAACAATTTGCGTGGATCCAATCCCGTCCCAACAACAAGCTGTAGGAACCCTTTCCGTCGAAGACGAAGAAGGTGGTGGGTATTGTTTTGCCGCCCACGGTGAGTTCCACGTTTAGGACCCCCTTCGCCTCGGATGCGTTGCCACCGAAGTCTTTTAATACCATATTGGTCTTGATAAGGTCTTCAGGTACTTTTCCAAGCTTCCTGAAGGTTGTGTATGGCATTAAATTGACCGCGCGCCGCCATCGACCAGCATCTTCGTCATCGACCGCCCGTTGATGAATCCCTTGATGTATAACGGCCGCAAGTGTCTGTAGCTGGCGTCAACTGGCTTGTCGAAGATGGCTTGATCTGGTGACAACTGTAGTCTGGCCGAAAATCATTCGTCATCGGCCATCGCTTCATCGACCGCCTGCACGCTGTATTCTGCCGGTAGTATAAAAACCATATTAACAGGCGCCGATGCCACTCTTTTACCTTTTGAAGCCGAGGAAGCCTGAGCTGTATTGGAAGTGCCCTCATCGGCCTTGACCACTTTGGACTTTATCCTCCACTCCTTCTTGGTCCTGGCTGGCCGATGGGCTATCTCCGCCTGTTGTTCTTGGATTTGCTCCTTCTTCCTTAGCCTCTGAACCCGTCGTTTTTGTGTTTTGGTGAATACATCGCTTGGGCACCATTGGGGCTTCTGGACCTGCTCCTCGTCTTCAATATGTTGTTCTTGGCGCATCGGCCCTAGCCTTTCATGCATAGATTTCCTTTGCTTGGCCGGCCGATGCGCTTGCTTGCTTGAGCTGCCCTGATAATAATCTTCTGCTCCATTGCACGCAGGGCACTCCTGAATGGATGGCAACCTCATCCCCTCATTCCAGCAAAACCGGAAAAACTCGCACTCCCAATGTGGGTTGTAAGAGTTGTCTTTATCGGCATAGTCTTGAGCTTGTTCTTCCTGCCTCCGCTGGTATTTTCTGATCAGGCCTTCAGGGGTCTGATAAGGTCGCTTGCCGGTCCGATGGCCACCGCCATCGGCCTTGTCCGCCCGCACCATGTTGACTGGGAACGGGTGTCCTTCTATCTTCATCGGCTTCTTGGCGTCATCAATCTTAATTCTGCCCTGTTCGATAGCCGATTGAATCTGTTGTCTGAAGATCTTGTATTCGTTGGTATGGTGTGAATAGGAGTTGTGCCACTTGCAATATCTTCTCTTCTTGATCTCTTCGGTCGATGGCAACACGTGACCTACTGGCAACTGAATTTGCTTTTCTTGCAACAGCAGGTCAAATATCTTATCGGCCTTGTTGATGTCGAAGTCGAATTTGTCTTCTTTGTCGCCCTTTTTCACCCATTGGCAAGTTGTCGGCTTCCTCATCCGGGCCCACTCAGCCAGGTCGACATCAACATCGTCTTCGTCGTCATCGTCGGAGGCATATTGATAAACTGTGTTGATCTTCTTCGCAAACTTCTTTGCCTCCTGGAATCGTTGTTCGTGGGTCGATACTCGTTGCGCTAGCTGAGCTAGGCTGTCAAATTCCTGTGAGGAGAACCTCTCGCGTATCGGCCCTAACAGTCCTTGAAATGCCAAATCGGCCAACTGGGAATCGGTCAAGCTGAGGCTGTAACACTTGTTCCTTATGTCTCTAAACCTTTGTATATACTCTGGGACCGATTCATCCACTCGTTGCCTGATGGCAGTTAGATCAGACAGTTTCATCTCTTGTACACCATTATAGAAATACCTGTGAAATTGTTTCTCCAGATCTATCCATCCTCTGATGGAATTGTGGGGTAAAGATGAAAACCACGTGAATGCAGACCCTGATAAGGACAGAGGGAAAAACCTCACCCTCAACGCCTCGATAGCCGATGCCTCCCCGCACTGTGCTAGGAATCGGCTGACATGCTCGTATGTCGAGACGTTGTCCTGTCCCGAAAACTTGGAGAAGTCCGGGATCTTGTATCGGCCTGGCAATGGCACTCTGTCGAATTCCTCGGGATACGGGTGCCAATACACTGTGGAATTTTCCTTGGGCTTCAAACCGAACTGATCTCGCATCACTTCGGCTATCATATCGGCCCAGTATCCTGCGGGCCGATGTGGGAGGTCTTGCTGATACGATTGCTACAAGCCCGCTGCTTGATTCTGCCTAGGGGAGTACGGCTGGTAGTGGTGATCAATATTCTGCGCGCCATACTGCCCTGCGGCGTGCTGCTGGTAGCCTTGTGGCACGTTGTATGCAGCTTGAGGTGGAGGATTGTTGAACACCGGGGCTCGTGGCTGTCCGGCCGATGGCTGGTTGATAGGAACTTGCTGCATCGGCTCGACAACTGGTTGCTTCCCCTTGGTCCATTGAGCATATTGCTCCTCCGTGATGTGCTGAGGGCTCCCCCCGGTCTACCTGGTGAGGACCAATGGCAGTGTCGTTGTTGGCTGCGTCGATGGGGATGGCATCGGCGCTGTCGGCTGAGCCGTGCTCAGGTCGTTCCTCAGGGTCCGATAGGCAGGGAACTTATTTTCTGGTAAGAAAATCGACCCCTGAGGCTTGTACTGGTGAATTGACCCATCTAGGATCAATTTGACCGTATTGGTCAATATGTTCACCAGAATCCCCGACTGATTGACTAGCGCAGAATGAACTGCGGAGTCAATCCTGTCTTGCAACGTCGGCGCTGCAGTATCTTCAGTCTTGACGGTGTGGTCGTGCGCCGCCGCCGACGTGCTGGCTCCGTCTCAAGGACTCGGCATAACTACCTTGGATTTCTGGATCAAGGTGCCTTGCCATCCCACCGGGCATGCCAAAAGCGTGTTGGCGCAGAATTTCGACCCGCCAAGCAACCAAACGGGTTCCTCGTTACCACGGCGGCCTGGGAGATCTGCTTAACTCCAGTGCAGGTCCAAATGGCTTGCCTAATCGTGCGTAGAGCGTGCTAGTTGATTTGATCTGCAATCAACAAGAAACAAGTAAACCATGTCAGAAGACAATGGCCGATTGGCCGATAGACCGATGACACATTGTCATAGCCCAGCCGATAGGGCAAAGCTATATCGGCTCACTCGCGATGAAACAAGATAATGCATAAATCTAAGCTTATCGGCCTTCATCAACATGTAGATGTCAATTAACGGCATCGGCCGATAAGGATAACGAAAATAACTACACTAGCTAATACTCTAGTGCAAACTTATACAAGTCAATCGACCGATATAAATACATCAATCATAGAGAAATCCTGAGAATGCCCTATGATCAACACACTTATATCTACCCATTAACATGTATAAGTGGCAAACACATGCAAAAACATAAAGCAATCACATGTATTAGATAAGACCAGCTGAAACCCCGGCACTATCCTTAATTACAACCGAAAACAGGCTTCGTGTTAAAGCTCAAAACAGGACTAAGGTCGATGGCAACTCAAAGTGTGAATTGAGACTTAACGCAAAGAAAATCAAGTCGTCGATCGCTTTTGGGATGGTAGATGCATTGAACAATCTAGCTAAGCATAAGAATTAAACCAACACCGGCAACAAACCCTAAAATGAGTAAATCACTGGTGAGACTTAATTAAGACGCCTGTCAAAATTATCCAAGACACGATAATCGACGATCACATCATCGAGGCTTAACGTGTCTAAAGCGACACGCTAGCCCCGACGATGCAAATCGTCGGGAACGAGTTCTTACCTCTGCTCCGAGGAAGCAAGAACTCGTCAAGGAAGACCTCTTGCGAGGGTTGGCGATACGTCGAAAGTAGATTAAACTGGTTGTTGTATTGTGATGTTGAGAGAGATTCTATGTACAAACTATCAGGATATTTATACCCGAGGTTACAACAGAACCCTTGTAGGGCACGATCTTATCTACAACTAACAAACAAGTCTTTGCGGCAGACTTTAGCCACAGACTAGATCTAAACTACTTAATTTACAAGATACAATTGCCTAAAACCGAGCTTTATCTCTATTTGGCAACTTCCTTAAAGCTTATCTCGAGCCCAGACCAAGCCCACGTCAACGCTGTCAACTCACAACCCGTATCGGCCCACAACCGAACCGAATCCATATCGGCCGATACGCTCTTTATGGCAACGCCTTTCCCAGTCCGATACAGCTACCGGGTCCGATACAATACCTGGTCTGGCTCCAACTCAATCCTTCCTCTCTGCTTCGGCTTCCTCTTCCGCTTCCAAGTCGATTACCAAATTTCACCGTTAACACCAGCGCAGCTAGACCATCAATCTCTGAAGAACTAAAGGGCCAGCTGTCTGACATCGCTAACCGGCTGGAAGCATCCATAGAATCTCTGGTGGAGAACTGTAATCCAATCAGGAGCAGAGTCCAAGAAATCCAAGATCAGTGGCCTGAAACCCTGATGGAAACATTAACACCAGCCATCTTACTGGAACAGTATCACTTCAAGCTTCACAATGCCAAAGAAAGACTTGCAGAGAGGCGGGAACGTGAAGGCTTGGAATCGGCCGTGTCTGCCAGCAAAGCTCAAATAAACTCTGATAAAACAAGATTGGACAAACTAGTCACTGAGCCGATCGCCTTGAACAAGAAACTTGAAGAACTCCATCGCCTTGAAGCAGATCTGTTGATGAAGCTAGAAGCCAGTCGCAAAGAAATCCAGGAAGCCGAAGTGAAGATAGTTGCATCCCCGAAGGCGATTAAAGACCAAACAGAAAAGCTAAAAGCGTCGGCCAAGCATCTTGCAACCTTGAGTAAGACATTGAAACCAATCCCAGGGTCATCGGCCGATGACGCTCAAGCGATAGTGTTAACGGCGAAATATGGAAATCGACTTGGAAAGGAAAAGGGAAACCGAAGCAGAGAGGAAAGATTGAGTTGGAGACAGGCCAGGTTTTGTATCGGACTCGGTAACCGTATCGGACTGGGAAAGGTGCTGCCAGGAAGAGCGTATCGGTCGATACGGATTCGATGTGGTTATTGGCCGATACGGATTGTAAGTTGATAGAGTCAGCGTGGGCTTGGTTTGGGCTCAAGATAAGCTTTAAGGAAGTTGCCAAATAGAGATAAGGCTCGGTTTTAGGCAATTGTATCTTATAAATTAAGTGGTTTAGATCTAATCTGTGGCTAAAGTCTGCCGCAAAGACTTGTTTGTTAGTTGTAGATAAGATCGTGCCCTACAAGGGTTCTGTTGTAATCTCGGGTATAAATATCCCGATAGTTTGTACATAGAAACTCTCTCAACTCTCAATACAACAAACCAGTTCCAATCTACTTTCGGCGCATCACCAACCTTCTCGACAAGTTCTTGCTTCCCCGGAGCAGAGGTAAGAACTCGTTCCCGACGATCTGCATCGTCGGGGCTAGCGTGTCGCTTTAAACACGTTAAGCCTCGATGATGTGGTCGTCGTTTATCATGTCTTGGATAATCTTGACAGGCGTCTTAATTAAGCTTCGCCAGCGATCTACTCGTTTTAGGGTTCATTGCCGATGATGGTTTAATTACTATGCTTGGCTAGATTGTTCAATGCATCTACCATCCCCAAAAGCAATCGGCGACTTGATTTTCTTTGTGTTAAGTCTCAATTCACACTCTGAGTTGCTATCGACCTTAGTCCTGTTTTGAGATCTAACACGAAGCCTGTTTCCGGTTGTAATTAAGGATAGTACCGGGGTTTCAGCCGGTCTTACCTGATATGCATGATTATTTTAGGGTTTTTATGTGTATCTGCCATCTACACGAATAGATTGATAAATATAGATGTATTTGTCACGGGTTATTCCTTAGGGTTTATTTGTGATTGATATATTTATATTGATTGGTTGGTTCATGTAGATTTGCACTAGAGTATTAGCTAGTGTAGTCATTTTTGCTATCCTTGTCGGCCGATGCCGTTAATTGACATCCACATGTCGATGAAGGCCGATAAGATTGGATTCATGCTTTAACCTTGTTTTATCACGAGTGAGCCGATATAGCTTTGCCCTATCGGCTGGGCTATGACAATGCGTCATCGGTCTATCGGCCGATCGGCCATTGTTTTCTGACATGGTTTACTTGTTTCTTGTTGATTGCAGATCAAATCAACTGGCACGCTCTGCACACAACTAGGCAAGCCATTTGGACCTGCACTGGAGCTAAGCAGATCTCCCAGGCCGCCGTGGTAACGCGAAACCCGTTTGGTTGCTGGACGGGTCGAAATTCTGCGCCAACACGCTTTTGGCACGCCCAGTGGGACCTCAAGAACGCAAGCTTTTCAACAGCAACAAGATCACCTCGAGATGTCGAAGCAGGCCAAGATCTCCGAGGAGAACGTCGTCTCCGTAACCGTCGACTACCTCAACGCAGAACAAAGAGCCGATATGGAGAAGCTGGTCGAGCAGTTCCAGAATATGTACCTGCAGACATATTCTAGGACTCGGCAAGGCACCTTGATTCAAAAGTCTAAGGTGATAATGCAAAGTCCTGGAGATGGAGCTAGAACGTCGGCGGCAGCACACGATCACACCGTCAAGACCGAGGATACCGCGGCGCCGACATTGCAAGACAGGATTGACTCCGCAGTTCACTCTGCGCTAGTTAACCAATCAGGGATCCTGGTGAACACATTGACCAATACGGTCAAATCGATCCTAGATGGGTCGATCCACCAGCACAAGCCTCAAGGCCCAATTTACCTGCCAGAGAACAAATTCCCGGCCTATCGGACCTTGAGGAACAACCTGAGCACGGCTCAGCAGACAGCGCCGATGCCACCCCCATCGGCGCAGCCAACAACAACACTGCCGCTGGTCCTCACCAGGCATACAGGAGGGAGCCCTCAGCATATCACGGAGGAGCAATATGCACAATGGACCAAGGGGAAGCAACCAATAGTCGAGCCGATGCAGCAAATTCCTATTAACCCGCCATCGGCCGGACAACATCAAGCTCCCACATTCAGTAATCCTCCACCACAAGCTGCGTACAACGCGCCACAAGGCTACCAGCAGTATACCACAGGGCAATACAGCGCGCAGAACCTTGATCACCACTATCAGCCGTACTCTCCCAGACAGTATCAGGCAGAGGGCTTGCAACAATCATATCAGCAAGACCTCCCACATCGGCCCGTAGGATACTGGGCCGATATGATAGCCGATGTGATGCGAGATCAGTTCGGCTTGAAGCCCAAGGAGAACTCTACAGTGTATCGGCACCCGTACCCCGAGGAGTTTGACAGAGTGCCACTGCCAAGCCAATACAAGATCCCGGACTTCTCCAAGTTTTCGGGACAGGACAACGTCTCGACATACGAGCACGTGAGCCGATTCCTTGCACAATGCGGGGAGGCATCGGCCATAGAGGCGTTGAGGGTGAGGTTTTTTCCTCTGTCCTTGTCAGGGTCAGCATTTACATGGTTTTCCTCTTTACCCTGCAATTCCGTCAGAGGATGGATAGATTTAGAGAAGCAGTTTCACAGATATTTCTACAATGGTGTACAAGAAATGAAGCTGTCTGATCTTACTGCCATCAGGCAACGAGTGGATGAATCGGTCCCAGAGTATATTCAAAGATTTAGGGACATAAGAAACAGGTGTTATAGCCTTAGCCTGACTGATTCACAGCTCGCCGATTTGGCGTTCCAAGGGTTACTAGGGCCGATATGAGAGAGGTTTTCCTCTCAGGAATTCGACAGCCTAGCTCAGCTAGCACAACGGGTATCGGCCCACGAGCAACGATTTCAGGAGGCGAAGAAATTCGCAAAGAAAATTAATACAATGTATCAGTACGCCTCCGACGATGATGATGAAGAAGATGCTGATGTCGACCTGGCTGAATGGGCCCGGATAAAGAAGCCGACAACATGCCAATGGGCCAAGAAGGGCGACAAAGAGGATAAATATGACTTCGACATCAACAAGACCGACAAAATATTTGACTTACTTTTGCAGCAAAAGCAGATCCAGCTGCCGGTAGGTCATATACTGCCATCGGCCGAAGAAATCAAGAAGAGAAGATATTACAAGTGGCATAACTCTTATTCACACCATACCAATGAATGCAAGATCTTCAGGCAACAGATCCAATCGGCTATCGAACAAGGCAAAATTAAGATCGATGATGCCAAGCGGCCGATGAAGATCGAAGGACACCCGTTCCCAGTCAACATGGTGCGGGCGGACAGGGCCGACGGCGGTGGCCATTGGACCGGCAAGAGACCTCATCAGACCTCGGAGGGCCTGATTAGAAAATATCAGCGGCGGCAGGAAGAACAAGCTCAAGACTACGCCGATCAAGACAACTCTTACGACCCACATTGGGAGTGCGAGTTTTTCCGGTTCTGCTGGAATGAGGGGATGAGGTTGCCATCCATTCAGGAGTGCCCTGTGTGCAATGGGGCAGAAGATTATTATCAGGGCAGCTCAAGCAAGCAAGCGCATCGGCCGGCCAAGCAAAGGAAATCTGTGCATGAAAGGTTAGGGCCGATGCGCCAAGAGCAACATATTGAAGACGAGGAGCAGGTCCAGAACCCCCAATGGTGCCCAAGCGATGTATTCACCAAGACACAAAAATGGCGGGTTCAGAGGCTAAGGAGGAAGGAGCAAATCCAGGAGCAACAGGCAACAATAGCCCATCGGCCGGCCAAAACCAGGAAAGAGTGGAGGATAAAATCCATGGTGGTCGCGGCCGATGAAGGCACCTCCGATACAGCTCGGGCTTCGATGGCTTCAAAAGGTAAAAGAGTGGCATCAGCGTCCGTTAACATGGTTTTTATACTGTCGGCAGAATATAGCGTGCAGGCGGCCGATGAAGCGATGGCCAACGACGAACAATCTTCGGCTAGACTACAGTTGTCACCAGATCAAGCCATCTTCAACAAGCCAGTTGACGCCAGCTACAGACACTTGCGACCGTTATACATCAAGGGATTTATCAACGGGCGGCCGATGACAAAGATGCTGGTCGATGGCGGCGCGGCGGTCAATTTGATGCCATACACAACCTTCAGGAAGCTTGGAAAAGTACCTGAAGACCTTATCAAGACCAACATGGTGTTAAAGGACTTCGGTGGCAACGCGTCCGAGGCGAAGGGGGTCCTAAACGTGGAACTCACCGTGGGCAGCAAAACAATACCCACCACCTTCTTTGTCTTCGACGGAAAGGGTTCCTACAGCTTGTTGTTGGGACGGGATTGGATCCACGCAAATTGTTGCGTCCCTTCAACAATGCACCAATGTCTCATACAATGGCAAGGGGACCAGGTCGAGATTGTGCAGGCCGATCGGTCAGTACATGTGGCCAATGCCGATCTCGCAGTTTGGGAGATGGAGGGAATCGACTGCTTGTCCGGGCGAGTCTGGGACACCAATTTCCTCAAGGTAACTGATTGTGATATCGAGACGATTGAAGATCAAGACAAGCAGTTGCTTTAACAAAGATAAATCATACACCGTCCAAGATGAACAAGCTAGTCCCTACACAGACGATGCGGTGGATGAATTAGATGGAAAATTGGGACAAGGCTTTACGTCGGCCGATCAGCTCGAAGAAGTTGATATAGGAATAGGTGATAGGCCTAGGCCGACGTATGTAAGTGCAAAACTACCAGAGGAGTATAAGAATAATTTGACAAGTCTTTTGAAAGAGTTTGTGGATTGTTTTGCATGGGAGTACCATGAGATGCCAGGATTAAGCCGATCGATCGTAGAACATCGGCTACCTATCAAACCAAGCTATCGGCCATTTAAGCAATCTCCTAGGAGATTTAAGGCCGATATGTATGAAGCTATCAAAGCAGAGATCACAAGGCTTTACGACGCCAACTTTATCAGACCCTGTCGATATGCGGAGTGGGTCTCCAACATAGTTCCAGTGTTAAAGAAAAACGGCAAGCTTAGGGTATGCATCGACTTTAGAGATTTGAATAAGGCAACACCAAAAGATGAGTACCCTATGCCATTGGCCGATTTGCTAGTCGACGCTGCATCTGGGCATAAGGTTATCAGTTTTATGGATGGAAATGCAGGCTACAATCAGATATTTATGGCTAAGACATTCACAAGACAGCTTTTAGATGCCCAGGGGCAATCGGCCTGTACGAGTGGGTTGTCATGACCTTTGGTTTAAAAAATGCTGGAGCTACTTATCAGAGGGCCATGAATTATATTTTTCATGATCTTATCGGTTCTTTGATTGAGGTTTATATAGATGATGTCGTCGTGAAGTCAAAAGAGTACGATATGCACTTGGCCGATTTACGTAAGGTACTAGAAAGGGCAAGGAAATATGGTTTAAAGATGAACCCTGACAAGTGTGCCTTTGGCGTATCGGCCGGTCAGTTTTTGGGTTTCTTGGTCCATGAGAGGGGAATTGAAATTACACAGAAGAATATTGATGCCATCCAGAAAATCAAGCCTCCAGAAAACAAGACCAAGTTACAATCTCTGCTCGGGAAGATCAACTTCGTCTGGCGTTTTATATCAAATCTTTCAGGCAGAATAGAGCCATTCACTCCACTGTTGAAGACAAAGGACGATCAGGAGTTCGTATGGGGTGATAAGCAACAGAAGGCGCTAGACGATATCAAGGAGTATTTAACCTCTCCCCTAGTTTTAATCCCTCCACAGAAAGGGGTTCCGTTCAAGCTGTACCTATCGGCCGATGAGAAATCCATCGGCTCAGTCTTGGTTCAAGACATTGATGGCAAGGAACGGACTATTTTTTATCTCAGCAGGAGGTTGTTAGATGCCGAGACAAGGTACACGCCGGTGGAGAAATTATGTTTGTGCTTATATTTTTCATGTACTAAATTGAGGCATTATTTACTTTCCAACGAGTGCATTGTGGTAAGTAAGGCCGATGTGATGAAATACATGTTATCGGCCCCTGTTTTAAAAGGAAGAATTGGGAAGTGGATTTTTGCTCTAACAGAGTTTGACCTCAGATATGAATCGGCCAACGCAATCAAAGGACAAGCCCTGGCCGATTTCATTGTTCAACATAGAGATGAGTCAATTGCATATGCAGATATTGTGCCATGGACATTGTATTTTGATGGATCCGTCTGCAGACATGGATGCGGTATCGGCCTAGTTATCATATCCCCTTGGGGGCAAGTTTTGAGTTTGCTTTTACTATCAAGCCTTATTATACTAACAATCAAGCAGAGTACGAAGCGGTGCTTAAAGGCTTGCAGTTATTACGAGAAGTCGCGGCCGATTCCGTAGAAATCATTGGTGATTCACAACTGGTAATTAATCAACTTTCTGGGGCGTATGAATGTAAGAATGATATTCTCAGAGTCTACAATGAGGAGTGCAAGGAGTTGCTACAAGGTTTTAAGATTGTGACGATGAGGCATATACCCAGGAAGCAGAATTTCGAGGCCAATGATTTAGCTCAGGGGGCATCGGGATACAGGCCGATGGCCAAAGATGTTCAGATTCAGATTGCTCTCATGCATGCCGATGACTGGAGGTTTGACATCATCGAGTATTTGAGAAATCCTTCTCAATCGGCGTCACGAAGATTGAAGTATAAAGTTTTCCATTATGTCTTATTGGACGATGACCTGTATTATCGGACGATTGATGGTGTTTTACTCAAGTGCCTAGGTCCCGAGGAGGCCAAAATTGTTATGAGTGAAGTACATGAAGGGATTTGTGGAACCCATCAATCGGCCCATAAAATGAGATGGCTGTTGAAACGCGTCGGATATTTTTGACCAACCATGCGAGAGGATTGTTTCAAGTATTATAAAGGATGTCAGGATTGTCAGAAATTTGGAGCAATTCAGAGAGCACCGGCATCGGCTATGCATCCAATCATAAAGCCGTGGCCGTTTCGTGGATGGGGAATAGATATGATCGGCCAGATAAACCCGTCATCCAGCAAGAGACACAAATATATCTTAGTGGCTACAGATTACTTCACAAAGTGGGTTGAGGCCATTCCTCTTAAGAAGGTTGAATCCAAAGATGCGATTCAGTTTGTCAAGGAACATATCATATATCGGTTTGGGTTACCTCAGACAATAACCACCGATCAGGGATCAATCTTCGTGTCCGATGAGTTCGTCCAGTTTGCCGATAGCATGGGCATTAAATTATTAAATTCTTCCCCGTATTACGTGCAAGCTAATGGGCAGGCAGAGGCTTCTAATAAATCTTTAATCAAGCTAATCAAGAGGAAGATCGACGAACAACCGAGGCAATGGCACACGACGCTAGCCGATTCCCTTTGGGCGTATCGGATGGCTTGCCATGGTGCGATTCAAGTGCCTCCGTATCAATTGGTTTATGGACATGAAGCTGTGCTGCCATGGGAAACCAACATCGGCTCAAGAAGGATTGCTTTGTAAGACGACTTGACAGCCGATGAATACCATAATCTTATGGTTGATGAGTTAGATGAGTTGGCACATGTCCGATTACGGGCATTAGAAAAGATCAAACGTGATAAAGACAGAGTGGCTCGTCATTATAACAAAAAGGTTGTTGCCAAGTCATTTGAGGAAGGAGATCTTGTATGGAAATTAATAATGCCGATTGGTTCCAGAGATAATAAATTCGGCAAGTGGTCACCTAATTGGGAAGGTCCTTTTCAAATTCATCGTTGTGTTCCTCACAATGCCTATTTGCTCAAGGGACTGGATGGTGAGATTTATGGACGAGCTCTTAATGGCAAGTACTTAAAGAAATATTATCCTAGCGTTTGGATCGATTCATGATCGGCCCCTCAGCCGATTTATGATAATAGCCGATGGGTTATACATCGTCTTCAGATGGCCGATATATAGTATCATCCTTAGTTCAAATTTTAGAACATGAGCCCTCATCTTCTAAAATTTGGGGGGTATATATATATACAAGCGCGGAACTTTTTCAAGGAATTTTCACGTTGGATTTTTTTTCTGCTTGAGATCGAATTCGGCTTTCTGGCCGATGAGATTATTTATAGTAAAGGGATATTTGCTTGCAAAGAGGATTTCAGAAATAATATTCAGACTGGGATTTTCAGATCAAATTCGGCTGCTTGGCCGATGAGGTTTGTATTTACACAGTATAAAGACAAAATATGCTATATCACCCTATGAAGTCTGCAATAGCTGCAATGGCTTTACGGCAAATCTGCTCGATGTCTTCTATAGCCTAGGCGTCATCGACCGTCGACCTTGGGATCGGCTTCAGCGATTTGCTCAGGGTTGCAAGGTACTTGGCCGATGCCTTGAGCTTTGCCGTCTGGTCTTCTATGGCCTTAGGTGATGCAGCTATCCCGGCCTCGATTTCTTGGATTGCTTGACGCGTGGCTTCCAGCTTCGATTCTAGCTCTGCCTCGAGACGACGGAGTTCTTCAAGTCGGTGCTTCAAGACAATCGGCTCCACCACTAGCTCGTCCAACTTGGTCTTATCGGCATTAACTTGAGCCTTACTAGCGGACAGGGCCGATTCCAGTTGCTCACGCTCTCGTCGCTCTGCGAGTCTTTCTTTTGCCTTGTTGAACATGAATCGGTATTGCTCCAAGAAGATGGCCGGTGTTAGAATCTCCATCAGGTCTTCGGGCAGTTCATCTTGGATTTCTTGTACCCTGACTCTGATGGGGGTGCAGTCTTCCACCAAATACTCCAACGAGGACTCCAGCTGATTGGCGATGTCGGTCAGCCGGTTCTTCAGATCATCAGAGATTGGTGCCCTGGCTGTGCTGGGTAGCTCCTTGTCCTCGTCGTCAAGAAACTGGCCGATATCAAAGAAGAACATATCGGCTAGGTTTTGCAAATATCAACATGGGTCAAGGTCAACCTTGTTAAACAGGAACCGGCAGAAAGGGGATCAGAGTAATCCTAGTTACCTGTGTTGGAGCATCGGTGGTGCTTGCATTGGCCTCCCTTTGCTGTGTCGACGCAGTAGGCGAGGGGTTGGCCGATGTGGGGAAGGTGACGCAACCCTAGGCTGAAAAAGCAAGAAATTGGTAAATAGGATTATGTGATTAGTAAGATAATGCAAAAATTAACTCTTACCGAGACAGTCGGAGAGGGTGGTGGAGAAGGAGAAGGAGTCCTCAATTGTGCCTTGGCTCGTTCGCGCCGTTGTAAGGTTACCTTTTTGGTTCTTGGTAAAGGGGCCGATCGAGTTCTCTCCTTCAGTACGGACGACACCGCAGCCTAAAAAGGATATCAAATTAAAGTATAGCAGTAGAAGGGGATTACGTAAACGCGGAGAAGAGATTGTATTGACCTTGCGAACTGCATGTCTGGTCCTTTTTGGTTGGGGGCATCGCCGTGATCATCGGCCGGTGGGATCTCAGTAGCTTCGGCCGATGGCTCCTTGGTGGTTTCGGCCGATGGGTTTTCTTCTTCATGTGCATCGGCAGCCGCTGCATCAACTTCCTCCTCCATCACTTGTTCATCAAGAAATTCTTCCAAAGAGGGGTCTAACTCTTCGGCATCGGCCTGGTCATCGGTTCTAGCCTTCTTGCTGTCTTTCTGCGATTTGCTTTTTGCTGACGCCTTCCTCTTAGGGTTTTCTTTAGGCATCGGACCTTGGAGGAGTGATGTCAGCTTTGGGGCAGTTTGGCCGATGATTGTCTCCATGATGGTTGATCCCGATGGGGCTAAAGCTTGATGATAGAAGATTTCTTGCCCACTGTTGCTCACAGACGGAATCGGACCATCGGGGACCTGAGGGCTGATGTTTTTGATAAGGTTTGTCACATAGAATCTGGCCGATTGGTGAAAAATATGAGCAGCCCACTCTTGCCACCATGTCTAGAAACTGATATGGACGAAAGCGCTCAGATGCAGCTGGTCGCAATCGCCGAGATTTGGGAGCTCGATTTCCAGCGCTTTGATCATGACCAGCACCGATGGGACCGTGCCTCTGCTCTCTAGGAGCTTATGAAGATACAGACTGATAGCGAGTTGCCCAAGCCCGCACTGTCTAGCAGCCACCATTGGGTTGTAAAACTCATAAGATAGGCTGGTGCTTCTTCCCTGAAATATGCCTACTGGGAGCAGGCATGGAGTGAGGCCGATCATGAATAATTCCCTTGACTCTGAATCATCATTTACTAAACTCAGTTGAAGATCGTCAGGGAGTTCAAAATCTCGGTCCGATGTGTAGACAAACATGTCCATCCTAGCTGATGGAGGGCCGGTGAAGAAGCGAATGAACCATGTAGCCATGTCCTCGGTCGATTGGTCTGCGCCTGGATAGACAGAGGCTGCTTCCCCATAGGACATGCACCTTCTGGTCCTGGGGTCTTCGTGGTCAGCATACTTGGAGGGGAAGCAGGAGTCCGATAGTGGAGGTCGATTAACCATGGTGTTGGTATGGATAGTAAGCCAGAGTTGAACAAACCACCATGGTCCTCCGTGTGTCACAGTCTGTTTTAGCATCAAATCTTGTGTGGAGACATGGAGTAGTTGATAGACAGCGCCCAAGAGGTATCGGCCCAAGGGGATTTGTTTCTTATCGACCAAAGCTTGAGCCAAGTGTTGACAGTTCGTAGTGGGGCCGCAGGTCGATCCACAGAAGACAAATCTCTCCAACCACAATGTCAGGAAGGCTACATGTTCTCGTTCTGAGACCGATCCCTGTTCCATGTGTTCAGAGATGTATCCGGACCAGCCTCCAATCTTCTTGGTCTTCAACTTGTGACTGCTATGTATCAGGAGGCTAAAGGGGTTGATCTCGGAGTCAATGTCCAACCCTGTCAGTATCTTGACATCGATTAGAGTTGGGGCCATCGGACCTTGTTTGAACATGAAGGCATTCAAGGTACTGGACATGAAGGCGTTGAAGGGGTCGATGTCGACGGGACGCCGAGGGGTCGCCGGAGTTGAAGAACACGAAGAGTTTGTTGAATCGGCGGCGGAAGGATTCGAATCTGGATCTGCGCGGTTTTCAGATAAGACCTAGCAAGGAAGTCGATAGGTTCCTCGGAGCTAATTCCGCCACATTATATAATGAAGCGGAATTGGGGGGCATGTGTTAACGGCGAAATTTGGTAATCGACTTGGAAAGGAAAAGGGAAACCGAAGCAGAGAGAAAAGATTGAGTTGGAGACAGGCCAGGTTTTGTATCGGACTCGGTAACCGTATCGAACTGGGAAAGATGCTGCCAGGAATAGCGTATCGGCCGATACGGATTCAATGTGGTTATTGGCCGATACGGATTGTAAGTTGACAGAGTCAGCGTGGGCTTGGTTTGGGCTCAAGATAAGCTTTAAGGAAGTTGCCAAATAGAGATAAGGCTCAGTTTTAGGCAATTGTATCTTGTAAATTAAGTGGTTTAGATCTAATCTGTGGCTAAAGTCTGCCGCAAAGACTTGTTTGTTAGTTGTAGATAAGATCGTGCCCTACAAGGGTTTTGTTGTAATCTCGGGTATAAATATCCCGATAGTTTGTACATAGAAACTCTCTCAACTCTCAATACAACAAACCAGTTCCAATCTACTTTCAGCGCATCACCAACCTTCTCGACAAGTTCTTGCTTCCCCGGAGCAGAGGTAAGAACTCGTTCCCGACGATCTGCATCATCGGGGCTAGCGTGTCGCTTTAGACACGTTAAGCCTCGATGATGTGATCGTCGTTTATCATGTCTTGGATAATCTTGACAGGCGTCTTAATTAAGCTTCGCCAGCGATCTACTCGTTTTAGGGTTCATTGCCGATGATGGTTTAATTACTATGCTTGGCTAGATTGTTCAATGCATCTACCATCCCCAAAAGCAATCGGCGACTTGATTTTCTTTGTGTTAAGTCTCAATTCACACTCTGAGTTGCTATCGACCTTAGTCCTGTTTTGAGATCTAACACGAAGCCTGTTTCCGGTTGTAATTAAGGATAGTACCGGGGTTTCAGCCGGTCTTACCTGATATGCATGATTATTTTAGGGTTTTTATGTGTATCTGCCATCCACACGAATAGATTGATAAATATAGATGTATTTGTCACGGGTTATTCCTTAGGGTTTATTTGTGATTGATATATTTATATTGATTGGTTGGTTCATGTAGATTTGCACTAGAGTATTAGCTAGTGTAGTCATTTTTGCTATCCTTGTCGGCCGATGCCGTTAATTGACATCCACATGTCGATGAAGGCCGATAAGATCGGATTCATGCTTTAACCTTGTTTTATCACGAGTGAGCTGATATAGCTTTGCCCTATCGGCTGGGCTATCACAATGCGTCATCGGTCTATCGGCCGATCGGCCATTGTTTTCTGACATGGTTTACTTGTTTCTTGTTGATTGCAGATCAAATCAACTGGCACACTCTGCACACGACTAGGCAAGCCATTTAGACCTGCACTGGAGCTAAGCAGATCTCCCAGGCCGCCGTGGTAACGCGGAACCCGTTTGGTTGCTGGACGGGTCGAAATTCTGCGCCAACAGATAAACGATATTGATCAAATTCATCGCAAGGCCATTGCAGCTATCCAAAACTTTATAAACTGATGTAACATACTTTCATCTTTCCCTTGTAAAAAGTTAATTTTGTCTTTATAAATTTTTAAAGTCCATAAATTTGATCCATCCAACATCCTTTTGAAGAACTGCTGAGTATATATATATGCCCCCCAAATTTTGGAAGATGAGGGCTCATGTTGCAAAATTTGAATTAAGGGCGATAGTATGTATCGGCCATCTAAAGGCGATGCATTGTACATCGGCTATCATCAGTAATCGGCTAGCAAGCCGATCATGAGTCGATCCAAATGCTTGGGTAATATTTCTTTAAATATTTGCCATTAAGTGCTCTGCCGAAAACTTCTCCGTCTAACCCTTTTAATAAATATGCATTGTGAGGAACACATCGATGAATCTGAAAAGGACCTTCCCAATTAGGTGACCACTTGCCAAATCTGTTGTCTCTGGAACTGTTAACGACGGATTTTGGTAATCGACTTGGAAAGAAAAGAGGAAACCGAAGCAGAGAGGAAGGATTGAGTTGGAGTCGGACTAGGCTTCGTATCGGACCCGGTAACCGTATCGGACTGGGGAGGTATTGCTATAAAGAGCGTATCGGCCGATACGGATTTGGTTTGGTAATGGGCCGATACGGGTTGTGAGTTGACAGTGTCAACGTGGGCTTGGTCTGGGCTCGAAATAAGCTTCAAGGAAGTTGCCAAATAGAGATAAAGCTCGGTTTTAGGCAATTGTATCTTGTAAATTAAGTAGTGTAGATCTAATCTGTGGCTTAAGTCTGCCGCAAGGATTTGTTTGTTAGTTGTAGATAAGATCATGCCCTACAAGGGTTCTGTTGTAACCTCGGGTATAAATATCCCGATAGTTTGTACATGTAATCTCTCTCAATCAAACACACAATCAAATCAATCTACTTTCGGCGCATCGCCAATCCTCGCAAGAGGTCTTCTTCGACGAGTTCTTGCTTCCTCGGAGCAGAGGTAAGAACTCGTCCCCGACGATCTGCATCGTCGGGGCTAACGTGTCGCTTTAGACACGTTAAGCCTCGATGATGTGATCGTCGATTATCATGTCTTGAATAGTTTTGACAGGTATTTTAATTAAACCTTGCCAGCGGTTTACTCGCTTTAGGTTCACACTTTGAGTTGCCATCGACCTTAGTCCTGTTTTGAGATCTAACACAAAGCCTGTTTTCGGTTGTAATTAAGGATAGTGCCGGGGTTTTAGCCGGTCTTATCTAACATATGTGATTGCTTTATGTTTCTCGCATATGTTTGCCACTTATATGTGCAAATCGATAAGTATAGATATGTCGATCGTGAAGTAATCTTAAGATTTCTTTATGGTTGATGTGTTTATATTGGTCGATTGGCTCGTATAAGTTTGCACTAGAGTACTAGCTGGTGTAGTTACCTTTATTATCCTCATCGGCCAATATTATTAGTTGAGATCTACATATCAATGAAGGCCGATAAGATTAGATTCATGTTTTACTTATTTTCTAAGTGAGCCGATATAGCTTTGCCCTATCGGCTGGGCTATGACAATGCGTCATCGGTCTGTTGACCGATCGGCCGTTGTTCTCTGACTTGGTTTACTTGTTTCTTGTTGATTGCAGATCAAATCAACTGGCACGCTCTACTTACGACTAGGCAAGCCATTTGGACCTGCACTGGAGTTAAGCAGATCTCCCAGGCCGCCGTGGTAACGCGGAACCCGTTTGGTTGCTGGACGGGTCGAAATTCTGCGCCAACACGCTTTTGGCACGCCCGGTGGGACGACAAGAACACAAGCTTCTCACCAACAACAAGAACACCTCGAGATGTCGAAGCAGGACGAGATCGTCGAGGAGAACGTCATTCCCGTGACCGCCGACCAGCTCAGCGCAGAACAAAAAGCTGAGATGGATAGTCTGGTCGAGCAGTTCCAGAATATGTAGCTGCAAACATATTCTAGGACTCGGCAGGGCACCTTGATTCAAAAGTCCAAGGTGGTCATGCCGAGTTCCGGAGATGGAGCTGGAACGTCGGCGGCGGCGCACGATCACGCCGTCAAAACTGAAGACACTGCAGCGCCGACGTTGCAAGACAGGATTGACTCCGCAGTCCACTCTGCGCTAGTCAACCAATCAGGGATTTTGGTGAACACCTTGACCAATACGGTCAAATCTATCTTAGACGGGTCAATTCACCAGTTCAAGCCTCAGGGGCCGATTTTCTTGCCAGAAAATAAGTTCCCTGCATATCGGACCCTGAGGAATGATCTGAGCACGTCTCAGCCAACACCGCCGATGCCACCCCCATCGGCGCAGCCGACAATGACATTGCCACTGGTCCTCACCAGGCAGACCGGGGGCAGCCCTCAGCTCATCACCGAGGAACAATACGCTCAATGGGCCAAGGGGAAGCAACCGGTGGTTGAGCCGATGCAGCAAGTTCCCGTCCACCAGCCATCGGCCGGGCAACCCCAAGCCCCAGTGTTCAATAGTCCTCCACTTCAAGCTGCATACAACGTGCCACAAGGCTATCAGCAGCACCCCGCAGGACAGTATGGCGTACCGAACTCGGATCATCATTACCAGCCATACTCCCCTAGGCAGTATCAAGCAGAGGGTTTGCAACAATCGTTTCAGCAAGACCTCCCACATCGGCCCGCAGGATATTGGGCCGATATGATAGCCGAAGTGATGCGGGATCAATTCGGCTTGAAGCCCAAGGAGAACTCTACAGTGTATCGGCACCCGTATCCCGAGGAATTTGACAGGGTACCATTGCCGGGCCGATACAAGATCCCGGATTTCTCCAAGTTTTCGGGACAGGACAACGTCTCGACATATGAGCATGTCAGCCGATTCTTAGCACAGTGCGGGGAGGCATCGGCTATCGAGGCGTTGGGGGTGAGGTTTTTCCCTCTGTCCTTATCAGGGTCTGCATTCACATGGTTCTCTTCCTTGCCCTGCAATTCCATCAGAGGATGGATAGATCTGGAGAAACAATTTCATAGATACTTCTACCGATGTGGCGAAGGCGCTGGGGCCCTAGGCTGAAAAGCAAGGGATTGATAAGTAGGGTTGTGAGATTGGCATGATAATATATAAATCAACTCTTACCGAGGCGACCGGAGAGGGTACTGGAGAAGGAGACGGAGTCCTCAATCGTGCTTTACCCGCTCACGCCGTTGTAGGGTTGCTTTCTTAGTCCTTGGCAGAGGGGCCGATTGAGTTCTTTCCTTCAGAATAGATGATGCCACAGCCTGAAAAGGATATCAAATTAGAGCCAAGCAATTGGAAGGGGTTATGTGAGCACGGAGAAGAAATTGTGTTTACCTTGCGAGATTGCATGTCTGGTCTTTTTCGGTTGGGGGGCATCACTTTGGTCATCGGCCGGTGGGATCTCAGTGGTTTGGCTGATGGTTCCTTGGTAGCTTCAGCCGATGTGTTTTCTTCATGTATATCGGCAGCAGCTGCATCAACTTCTTCCTCCATTACTTGTTCTTTGAGAAACTCTTCTATGGAGGGATCAGCTCTTCGAGATCTTCTTGGTCGTCAACTTTGGCTTTTTTGCTGGATTTTTGGGCTTTGCCTTTAAATGGCGCTTTCCTCTTGGGATTCTCCTTGATCATCGGCCCCTGGAGCAGTGATGGTATCTTTGGGGCAGTGAGGCCGATGATGGACTCCAGGATGGTTGACCCCGATGGAGCTACGGCTTGAGCATAGAAAATCTTCCGTCCACTGTTGCTCACAGAAGAAATCGGCTCATCTGGTACTTGGGGACTGATACCTTGGATAAGCTCCGTTACATAGAACCGGAAGCTATCCGTGGAATCACAATGGATGATGGACAGAACCGTTGTTGATTAATGAACTATGGTATTAAAATTTGATTAGTCTATGCTAGGTCTTAGGCTTGTGAAAAAATTTACAAAACTTGCTTTACGCAAAAGAACCGGAAGCCATTCCTTGAAATACCCTCTATCATATGCATTCTTTGTGTGGTGGCTTGCTGAGTGCTTTTGTACTCATTGTTGCTATATATATATATATCTTTTAGCAGAGTGCTTGAAGAGAAGCCCTTGTTAGTACGCTTGCATACCTAACAAGATGATCGGAGTGCGGTCCCGTTCTAGGTCTCGTTCCCCAGTCGACTGCTTGTGGCATGTCAACCGGGCCCTTGTATTGTTTTGTCTTCCGCTGTGTTCTCTGATAGTTGTTGGCCTGCCTGGCCCTAATATAAGCACTTAACCCCTTTAGCCTGAATTCATCCGTGATATGTTGTGATTCAGCTATATACGTGTGTACCAACTACTGATCCAGGGATTGGTACGGATAAACACATAGGATTTCCAATTTCCAAAATCAAGGGTCTACAGAGCTGGTATCAGAGCATATCAACTATAGGTCGAGACCCTAGATAGAATGGCCGTTGGTTAAGGACCCTATATCGACTGTAGGTCGAGACCCTATAAAATTTGAAAACATTCAAATACTATTAACTCATCTTACCTTTCTTGAAAAATGTCTAATTCTGATGCGCCAAAAAAAATTATTTTACCTTACATCTCAATCTTTCCTTCGACAAGGATATCTTACCACTTTACTTGTGATTGAAAAATATTGGTTCCGTACTCTCACCTATACTTCAAAATTGTAGAATAAGGCCGAAAGAAATTAAGACGCTATAAGGATATTATTGATTGTTGCCGAAACCTCATCTTCGAAGTTAGACGATTGCATCATATTATGGAACCAAAGTGTAGAAAAAGAAAAGATCAGGGATTAACTTACCAATCATGACAATTTTATCGTTATTAGTACTAGTTTTCCTTTAGTTGTACCCTCGTACAGTAGAAGTGAAGGCTCGACTAAGCCGTTAGTAACCACAAAAGTATTTCTAGTGGCATGGGAGTATCACGAAGGACAACCAAAATTATGGGAAATAGATTGCGTATCTATATGAAAGCCATGCAAGATTGCTAGTTGTCTCCATAAGCATACTGGGATTTGAAAGTTATGGATCAAGGACAAACACAAGATGGTATGCAGATCAGGAAATATTAATAAATGAGACGTTGTAAGCTAGAAGGTGGATAAGAATACATGGCTAGAGGATGGGAGAAATGGTAAGTTATTGGAATTCGGCTCGGATTACTTCCAAACTTAGAAGGACAAATCAAACTTATAAGGCTTAAATCCCCTAAAAACCTTATTTTATGGGTTGTCTTTTGAAAATATTGCGAAACAAATTAGCTTTGGGGCTTGAAATGCACTTTTACGAGATGTTTTATTTCGAGTAGCGTGTAATTGTAAATAATTGGGTCTCTAAAACCACTTTTCATTTCATTCGATTTCTAGAAACAGTCTGAAAAGAAAACTTTCTCTACAAAAGTTTTTGTAAATTTTGATTCCAAATATCTATTGCCAAATTATCTAAAATAAAACCTCATGCAAAACCAAATTTTGAATGCATGTCTTCGAAAGCATTCTTTCGAAAGGTTTTTCAAGCTGGACTTCTTCAACTATTGCCTAAAGCTTTCCTTAAAAAGGAAATAATTGCGAAACCCTTCCAAAACCTTTGTGAAAACTGTTTTCCAAGTGATGATTTCCATATAAAAAGGTTGCAAATTCTTAAGAGTTTAACAAAAAAAGGGGGAGAAATTTCTTTCATGAGTGTTCTTTTTGGAGAGAGCTCAAAAGAATTGTTCTTTCAACTATGCAAACTATATAGAATTTTGGCCTTATTGTCAAGAGTTTTCTTTTGTAAATAAAATCAAATGTGCTTCAAAAGTTGGTTGCAAAAGTTCCTAGTTGCCAGGTTCCTTTGGTTAAGCATATACATATATGACTATACAAAGTCATCCTTGAAAAATCTATTATCAAAATTATATTGGGTGAGAAAATGACTCATTTGAAAATTTTAAATGCTTTGCAAACATCACTTTCAAAGGATATTTGTGCAAAACCATTTAAAAAAATTAAAATTAATTATCTCTACTTTGTGAACGCGAAAGCATATCCCCTTTCAAATTACTTTCAAAAATTTCTTATTTTAAGGGGGGTAGCCTATGATGGAGAAACCTTGAGAGGATCAAACTTGTGAGAAAAATATAGATAAGGAATACCCTATATCAAGGTTTTGTCCACCCTCAGACAAGGATTTGAGCATATTCAATATCATATGATGGTAAAACTGCACAAGATACTACCACAACCCTCACCAACGGAATTTGTATATAATAATCTAATGCTCAATGTACCGATAAATCTGTCTAATGTGATTGATATAACAAATCTATCTAAAGTATCATTATGATTGTAGAGAAATATTGGCTAAGACAAAAGATCAGACCTAACCGAGATAGTCCCAGCTAAACCGATGCGTCTCTAAACACAATGCTATTAAAGATAGAATCGAAATATCAAATAGACAAATATATCAATCGAACCAGAGCGATCCAGGAGGTCGAAGTGATGCATCCTTGAATAACACCAATGTAGTCGATACATTCACCAGGACCGGCGGAATGTAGGTACCCATCGTCGGAGATCGAAAGCCGATGCAGCCTCGCATCAAGTGTCAAGTTCCGCTGGTGATAAATAAAAACCTCAAAAAAAAGGGTGACGATGCGCCGAGAGTAGTTGTATTGATTAAGAGATAGCTTACATGGACCCCGGGTGTACATATTTATACCCATGGGTAGATACTAATCCTTATTGGACAAGACACAAACTTTCCTAAAATAAAATAAAAGATACAAGTCCTGATCGGACTCTAAACAATTTTTCCTAAAAATAAAAAGAAACTAATTGACTATGCCTAATTAATAGATAAATTGCCATGACGCATCCTCCTTGAACTCGCCTTCTTCTGGATAAGCTTTCTTTAATTGAATAATTTCCTTAACCGAATCTGCTAAAAATTCGTCTGCTGGCGAGTGATAATTCCTATCGGCTGATTCCAGACTCTGAAGCTGGTACTGATTCTAGGCCGATGATGACTTCGGGCTTTACCAAAATTTGGTGTTAACACCGCCTAGCCTTCTTGATAAAGATTCATCGTCCATGGGGCTCTATTGGTCGACCTCACTTGACGCCATGGAGGTTATCTTGGTATGGTCTCCATGCAGTCCATCTTATCATTTCGCTGTAGATCTCAATCATCTATTTGTATTTAACAACTAACCCATTTTTCGAAGGACAACAGGTGAGCTTGAGCATTTGTAACACATAATCTAGCTTAGCAGATAATGCAAGGCAAGAGCGAAAGGGCATGTAACGAGACAATGATGACCGTTATGTGTGTGACAAAACAACGCAATGTAGATACCTCCTGCATGCTATATAAGGGTTCCTCTATTAAGAGCAAAAAGAGCTTTCCAGACTTTATACACACAAGAGATATAAAAACGTGTTTGTTTTGTTTTTTATCAATTATTTGACGTACACATGCCCTTGATCCTAATATAACATGGATTATTATACGATTACTCTACCTTAACACCATTCATAAAATAGTATGTGACAACTGATAAAATGTTTGGTAATGGTTGGATATAATTGAGTCATTACAATCATCTTAATGCAACATGTTGACACTATTGGCCTAATTAGGTAATTAACCAAAGTAAAATGGCTAATGCCACACATTAACATATAGTGCATGTTTGGATCATGCCCTGACAAGTCACGTTTGAGCAAGGCATCATTCTCACGTATCCAATTTCATATGCCTATGGCTGGAGGCACCTATTTAGGCAAGAGCCCCCAAGCCAGGAGGGTATCATCCAAATATACCCTATACTCATCTACAATAAGAGAAGAGTAAATGGACATATATAAGGATTCCCTCTCTCTTTGGAAAAAATGAGTTAATTGCACACAGAGCTAGGTATAGTTACCAAAGTTTTATATTGGATTACTCTTTAGCAAATGTTTTTACTTTGGGTTAGGTAATCTTGCCTCTAGTACAATTTAGACTAGATATCTCCATCTTTTCATCTCACCCCGCCCTTGGCTTCCTATAGTGGCCATTATCATCGTCACCAATGCTTCATAGTTGCTCGCTCAACCCACACCATCCACACTTGAGCTCAAGTTTTGTGTTGCTGGTGGACTTATGAGCTCTGTTTACATGTCACGTCAGTGTTTACTTTGAGCTGAAGTCCCCAAGCGCTGTGGTGCTCATGCTTGAGGTCCATCTAAGCTAGCCCCTGATCGAGCCCGATCTCTGCTAGTATTGACACCTAGCATAGTCAATGAGGAGGACGAGAGATATGAGGGGAAGAAAGGGGTTTCAAAGAGATGTTATGTTTCCAATCTCGAAGGTAGCGTAGTTGATGCATTTTTTGGTCGTCGAGCGCACATGCAGTTTAACCCATGGAACGAAGTTAGGAGAAGGGGGCTCGATAATTGGGGAAAGGAAGGGACTCGGAGTTAGCAATGATAGCACACGAATTTTTGGTGTCGTATGATTTTGTACTGATAATGAACGATGACACCATGATGTTGAGCGTCACAAATATGTTATGCTGGGAGCACACGAGATCATAAAAAATAGAGGGGACAAGGTAGGGAGGAAGAAGACAAGTGGCTAACATGTGAACCACGAGACCAAAGTACAAATGGTTGGTAACAATAGCTAGCATTAAATGAAATATTGGATAAAAAGATTTGCTTAGTCCAATATGCAATTTACTTACAAAGAAAAAAAGGGAAAAAAAAAGAGAAGAGAAGAGAAGAGAAGGGCACAGGGTAGAGCACACAGGAGGAGGAGATCCCGGGTCCGCGCATCCTCCCTCGTCTTCTTCCTTCCTCATCACCACCACCACCATACACGACGACACCAGCAGCGGGGAGAGAGAGAGAGAGAGAGAGAGAGAAGGCACGGCCATCGTCGAAGCGCGACTCCCCAATCCCCTCCTCCGTCCAATCATCCTACACCCGCCGCCGCTCCACCTGATCGATTCCCTCGAAACCCCGGCCCCGTCAACCACCTAGCTAGGGTTTCCCCATCGGAATGTGAGTACTTCACCTGATCCCTCCGTTTCCCCCACACTTTCCCCCCTATTCTTGAGTTCAATCTGATTGTTGCTCCAATCCATTTGGGATCATAGATTGGATTGGATTGGATTGTCGATTTGATAGGATCAGCCCCCCCCCCCCTTCCTACGCCACTTTGTTTGTTCGGGATCCGAATCCTCTCATAGATGCTTATTAGGGATGGATTACAATCTGATGTATTTTCTTTCTTGTCTCCTGCCGCTGAATTGCTATATGTCTTCCTTCATATTTTCATTTCCTTCCCTCTCCCGCAGGATGACCATGAGCGACGATGGAGACCGCACCTGCCCGCTCTGTGCTGAGGACATGGACATCACTGACCAGCAGCTCAAGCCCTGCAAATGTGGCTATGAGGTTTCATCCCATCCCATCCCATCCCACCACNAGCAATTGGAAGGGGTTATGTGAGCACGGAGAAGAAATTGTGTTTACCTTGCGAATGGCATGTCTGGTCTTTTTCGGTTGGGGGGCATCACTTTGGTCATCGGCCGGTGGGATCTCAGTGGTTTTGGCTGATGGTTCCTTGGTAGCTTCAGCCGATGTGTTTTCTTCATGTATATCGGCAGCAGCTGCATCAACTTCTTCCTCCATTACTTGTTCTTTGAGAAACTCTTCTATGGAGGGATCTAGCTCTTCGAGATCTTCTTGGTCGTCAACTTTGGCTTTTTTGCTGGATTTTTGGGCTTTGCCTTTAAATGGCGCTTTCCTCTTGGGATTCTCCTTGATCATCGGCCCCTGGAGCAGTGATGGTATCTTTGGGGCAGTGAGGCCGATGATGGACTCCAGGATGGTTGACCCCGATGGAGCTACGGCTTGAGCATAGAAAATCTTCCGTCCACTGTTGCTCACAGAAGAAATCGGCTCATCTGGTACTTGGGGACTGATACCTTGGATAAGCTCCGTTACATAGAACCGGAAGCTATCCGTGGAATCACAATGGATGATGGACAGAACCGTTGTTGATTAATGAACTATGGTATTAAAATTTGATTAGTCTATGCTAGGTCTTAGGCTTGTGAAAAAATTTACAAAACTTGCTTTACGCAAAAGAACCGGAAGCCATTCCTTGAAATACCCTCTATCATATGCATTCTTTGTGTGGTGGCTTGCTGAGTGCTTTTGTACTCATTGTTGCTATATATATATATATCTTTTAGCAGAGTGCTTGAAGAGAAGCCCTTGTTAGTACGCTTGCATACCTAACAAGATGATCGGAGTGCGGTCCCGTTCTAGGTCTCGTTCCCCAGTCGACTGCTTGTGGCATGTCAACCGGGCCCTTGTATTGTTTTGTCTTCCGCTGTGTTCTCTGATAGTTGTTGGCCTGCCTGGCCCTAATATAAGCACTTAACCCCTTTAGCCTGAATTCATCCGTGATATGTTGTGATTCAGCTATATACGTGTGTACCAACTACTGATCCAGGGATTGGTACGGATAAACACATAGGATTTCCAATTTCCAAAATCAAGGGTCTACAGAGCTGGTATCAGAGCATATCAACTATAGGTCGAGACCCTAGATAGAATGGCCGTTGGTTAAGGACCCTATATCGACTGTAGGTCGAGACCCTATAAAATTTGAAAACATTCAAATACTATTAACTCATCTTACCTTTCTTGAAAAATGTCTAATTCTGATGCGCCAAAAAAAATTATTTTACCTTACATCTCAATCTTTCCTTCGACAAGGATATCTTACCACTTTACTTGTGATTGAAAAATATTGGTTCCGTACTCTCACCTATACTTCAAAATTGTAGAATAAGGCCGAAAGAAATTAAGACGCTATAAGGATATTATTGATTGTTGCCGAAACCTCATCTTCGAAGTTAGACGATTGCATCATATTATGGAACCAAAGTGTAGAAAAAGAAAAGATCAGGGATTAACTTACCAATCATGACAATTTTATCGTTATTAGTACTAGTTTTCCTTTAGTTGTACCCTCGTACAGTAGAAGTGAAGGCTCGACTAAGCCGTTAGTAACCACAAAAGTATTTCTAGTGGCATGGGAGTATCACGAAGGACAACCAAAATTATGGGAAATAGATTGCGTATCTATATGAAAGCCATGCAAGATTGCTAGTTGTCTCCATAAGCATACTGGGATTTGAAAGTTATGGATCAAGGACAAACACAAGATGGTATGCAGATCAGGAAATATTAATAAATGAGACGTTGTAAGCTAGAAGGTGGATAAGAATACATGGCTAGAGGATGGGAGAAATGGTAAGTTATTGGAATTCGGCTCGGATTACTTCCAAACTTAGAAGGACAAATCAAACTTATAAGGCTTAAATCCCCTAAAAACCTTATTTTATGGGTTGTCTTTTGAAAATATTGCGAAACAAATTAGCTTTGGGGCTTGAAATGCACTTTTACGAGATGTTTTATTTCGAGTAGCGTGTAATTGTAAATAATTGGGTCTCTAAAACCACTTTTCATTTCATTCGATTTCTAGAAACAGTCTGAAAAGAAAACTTTCTCTACAAAAGTTTTTGTAAATTTTGATTCCAAATATCTATTGCCAAATTATCTAAAATAAAACCTCATGCAAAACCAAATTTTGAATGCATGTCTTCGAAAGCATTCTTTCGAAAGGTTTTTCAAGCTGGACTTCTTCAACTATTGCCTAAAGCTTTCCTTAAAAAGGAAATAATTGCGAAACCCTTCCAAAACCTTTGTGAAAACTGTTTTCCAAGTGATGATTTCCATATAAAAAGGTTGCAAATTCTTAAGAGTTTAACAAAAAAAGGGGGAGAAATTTCTTTCATGAGTGTTCTTTTTGGAGAGAGCTCAAAAGAATTGTTCTTTCAACTATGCAAACTATATAGAATTTTGGCCTTATTGTCAAGAGTTTTCTTTTGTAAATAAAATCAAATGTGCTTCAAAAGTTGGTTGCAAAAGTTCCTAGTTGCCAGGTTCCTTTGGTTAAGCATATACATATATGACTATACAAAGTCATCCTTGAAAAATCTATTATCAAAATTATATTGGGTGAGAAAATGACTCATTTGAAAATTTTAAATGCTTTGCAAACATCACTTTCAAAGGATATTTGTGCAAAACCATTTAAAAAAATTAAAATTAATTATCTCTACTTTGTGAACGCGAAAGCATATCCCCTTTCAAATTACTTTCAAAAATTTCTTATTTTAAGGGGGGTAGCCTATGATGGAGAAACCTTGAGAGGATCAAACTTGTGAGAAAAATATAGATAAGGAATACCCTATATCAAGGTTTTGTCCACCCTCAGACAAGGATTTGAGCATATTCAATATCATATGATGGTAAAACTGCACAAGATACTACCACAACCCTCACCAACGGAATTTGTATATAATAATCTAATGCTCAATGTACCGATAAATCTGTCTAATGTGATTGATATAACAAATCTATCTAAAGTATCATTATGATTGTAGAGAAATATTGGCTAAGACAAAAGATCAGACCTAACCGAGATAGTCCCAGCTAAACCGATGCGTCTCTAAACACAATGCTATTAAAGATAGAATCGAAATATCAAATAGACAAATATATCAATCGAACCAGAGCGATCCAGGAGGTCGAAGTGATGCATCCTTGAATAACACCAATGTAGTCGATACATTCACCAGGACCGGCGGAATGTAGGTACCCATCGTCGGAGATCGAAAGCCGATGCAGCCTCGCATCAAGTGTCAAGTTCCGCTGGTGATAAATAAAAACCTCAAAAAAAAGGGTGACGATGCGCCGAGAGTAGTTGTATTGATTAAGAGATAGCTTACATGGACCCCGGGTGTACATATTTATACCCATGGGTAGATACTAATCCTTATTGGACAAGACACAAACTTTCCTAAAATAAAATAAAAGATACAAGTCCTGATCGGACTCTAAACAATTTTTCCTAAAAATAAAAAGAAACTAATTGACTATGCCTAATTAATAGATAAATTGCCATGACGCATCCTCCTTGAACTCGCCTTCTTCTGGATAAGCTTTCTTTAATTGAATAATTTCCTTAACCGAATCTGCTAAAAATTCGTCTGCTGGCGAGTGATAATTCCTATCGGCTGATTCCAGACTCTGAAGCTGGTACTGATTCTAGGCCGATGATGACTTCGGGCTTTACCAAAATTTGGTGTTAACACCGCCTAGCCTTCTTGATAAAGATTCATCGTCCATGGGGCTCTATTGGTCGACCTCACTTGACGCCATGGAGGTTATCTTGGTATGGTCTCCATGCAGTCCATCTTATCATTTCGCTGTAGATCTCAATCATCTATTTGTATTTAACAACTAACCCATTTTTCGAAGGACAACAGGTGAGCTTGAGCATTTGTAACACATAATCTAGCTTAGCAGATAATGCAAGGCAAGAGCGAAAGGGCATGTAACGAGACAATGATGACCGTTATGTGTGTGACAAAACAACGCAATGTAGATACCTCCTGCATGCTATATAAGGGTTCCTCTATTAAGAGCAAAAAGAGCTTTCCAGACTTTATACACACAAGAGATATAAAAACGTGTTTGTTTTGTTTTTTATCAATTATTTGACGTACACATGCCCTTGATCCTAATATAACATGGATTATTATACGATTACTCTACCTTAACACCATTCATAAAATAGTATGTGACAACTGATAAAATGTTTGGTAATGGTTGGATATAATTGAGTCATTACAATCATCTTAATGCAACATGTTGACACTATTGGCCTAATTAGGTAATTAACCAAAGTAAAATGGCTAATGCCACACATTAACATATAGTGCATGTTTGGATCATGCCCTGACAAGTCACGTTTGAGCAAGGCATCATTCTCACGTATCCAATTTCATATGCCTATGGCTGGAGGCACCTATTTAGGCAAGAGCCCCCAAGCCAGGAGGGTATCATCCAAATATACCCTATACTCATCTACAATAAGAGAAGAGTAAATGGACATATATAAGGATTCCCTCTCTCTTTGGAAAAAATGAGTTAATTGCACACAGAGCTAGGTATAGTTACCAAAGTTTTATATTGGATTACTCTTTAGCAAATGTTTTTACTTTGGGTTAGGTAATCTTGCCTCTAGTACAATTTAGACTAGATATCTCCATCTTTTCATCTCACCCCGCCCTTGGCTTCCTATAGTGGCCATTATCATCGTCACCAATGCTTCATAGTTGCTCGCTCAACCCACACCATCCACACTTGAGCTCAAGTTTTGTGTTGCTGGTGGACTTATGAGCTCTGTTTACATGTCACGTCAGTGTTTACTTTGAGCTGAAGTCCCCAAGCGCTGTGGTGCTCATGCTTGAGGTCCATCTAAGCTAGCCCCTGATCGAGCCCGATCTCTGCTAGTATTGACACCTAGCATAGTCAATGAGGAGGACGAGAGATATGAGGGGAAGAAAGGGGTTTCAAAGAGATGTTATGTTTCCAATCTCGAAGGTAGCGTAGTTGATGCATTTTTTGGTCGTCGAGCGCACATGCAGTTTAACCCATGGAACGAAGTTAGGAGAAGGGGGCTCGATAATTGGGGAAAGGAAGGGACTCGGAGTTAGCAATGATAGCACACGAATTTTTGGTGTCGTATGATTTTGTACTGATAATGAACGATGACACCATGATGTTGAGCGTCACAAATATGTTATGCTGGGAGCACACGAGATCATAAAAAATAGAGGGGACAAGGTAGGGAGGAAGAAGACAAGTGGCTAACATGTGAACCACGAGACCAAAGTACAAATGGTTGGTAACAATAGCTAGCATTAAATGAAATATTGGATAAAAAGATTTGCTTAGTCCAATATGCAATTTACTTACAAAGAAAAAAAGGGAAAAAAAAAGAGAAGAGAAGAGAAGAGAAGGGCACAGGGTAGAGCACACAGGAGGAGGAGATCCCGGGTCCGCGCATCCTCCCTCGTCTTCTTCCTTCCTCATCACCACCACCACCATACACGACGACACCAGCAGCGGGGAGAGAGAGAGAGAGAGAGAGAGAGAAGGCACGGCCATCGTCGAAGCGCGACTCCCCAATCCCCTCCTCCGTCCAATCATCCTACACCCGCCGCCGCTCCACCTGATCGATTCCCTCGAAACCCCGGCCCCGTCAACCACCTAGCTAGGGTTTCCCCATCGGAATGTGAGTACTTCACCTGATCCCTCCGTTTCCCCCACACTTTCCCCCCTATTCTTGAGTTCAATCTGATTGTTGCTCCAATCCATTTGGGATCATAGATTGGATTGGATTGGATTGTCGATTTGATAGGATCAGCCCCCCCCCCCCTTCCTACGCCACTTTGTTTGTTCGGGATCCGAATCCTCTCATAGATGCTTATTAGGGATGGATTACAATCTGATGTATTTTCTTTCTTGTCTCCTGCCGCTGAATTGCTATATGTCTTCCTTCATATTTTCATTTCCTTCCCTCTCCCGCAGGATGACCATGAGCGACGATGGAGACCGCACCTGCCCGCTCTGTGCTGAGGACATGGACATCACTGACCAGCAGCTCAAGCCCTGCAAATGTGGCTATGAGGTTTCATCCCATCCCATCCCATCCCACCACTCTACTCCCACACCTATATATACCATCACCTTCCTTTTGCATCTCACTGCAGATTTGTGTCTGGTGCTGGCACCACATCATTGATATGGCTGAGAAAGAGGACACTGAGGGTCGCTGCCCCGCATGCCGCACTCGCTATGACAAAGATAGGATTGTCAAGATGGCTGCCACTTGTGACAGGTCCCTCCATCTCAAACCTCCCAACTTCTTTTTTTGCTTTCACCTCACTAAGTGCACTAACATGGGAACATGGCTGCACAAGAGCTTAGGGTCTTCAACAAAACGAAACACCACCCAGTTGTCGTGAATTGTGGTTTGCAAAGCACCATAAGCGACTTCTTTTATCTGTCTATCTTATCAGAAAAATTTGAACTTATGTTTCTTTTAATGGAAACAGGACGGTTGTGGAGAAAAATGTGGACAAGAAACAGAAGACCCAAAAGGTTAAGTCAAAGGCCGCGGTAACTGTGGAAGCTAAGAAACATCTTGCTAGCATCAGGGTTATCCAGAGAAACCTCGTGTACATAATTGGACTACCTGCAAACTTATGCAACGAAAGCGTGAGTACCATTTTGTGCACAGCCAAATCCTTTTCAATTGAATAATGTGTATATTTTGTTTCTCACCTCAGCAATACTATTCATTTTTTTTTATTTCAGATACTTGAGCGCAGGGAATACTTTGGTCAGTATGGCAAGGTTCTGAAAGTTTCAGTATCTCGGCCGACTGGGGCTCCTTCCCAGCAGGCACCAGCAAACAACAGTATCAGCGTGTATGTTTATATGAATCTCATGCCACATGTTTATGATGTTTCTCTCATGGATAAACATGACCTATTATTTCAGTACAGATCCTATAATGACATTGATATATCAAGTGATTAGATATATCTTACCGTATGTACAATTGGTGTTTTCAAATTATGCTCCCCTGTACTTTCCAAGCCTATAGCATTTAAGCATAGGTGATTTATTATTGAGAAATTATATGCTAAAATATAGATGAAAATGATGGCTAATTCAAGTATGATATGTCCATGTTCTTGCAATTAATTTCAGATTTGTCTTACCTACTTAACAGTATGATTTGACTAAGGATCATTAATTTCCATATCCATTTGTGAATCAGTGAATGCGACACCTGGCAGCCTAGTAGCCAAAGCAAAAGATGTAGATTTCTAGTGTTGAATAATCAGATAAATGCAAACGTGACTGCTTCAGTCATATCATGATTATTATATTAACTATGGTATGTACTAATTGTATGTTTATATCATAAATCTGATTGAGCTCAGAACCTTTGCGTATGCAGATGTCAGGTATTTCATAGAATTTACCTCAAGAATTATCAAAATTTTCCTGTCTGAGCACTCTGTAGTTCTTTGAATGCAAGCTCCATCTTTCTCTTAGGAATCCTCAGCATCAACTGGATCCATGTAGATTCCAAAATGCGAAACTTAGATTGTATATAGAATGCACTGTGTGTTGAAAATGGGTTCATTATTGTGATGTTTTCAGATATATTACATATGCCAAAGAAGAAGAGGCCATCAGGTGTATTCAAGCTGTACACAATTTTGTTTTGGAAGGGAAAGTGTTAAGGTCAGCCTCTATGCTTTGTAGCCTTATTGCAGCTGTTTTGTACATAACGCAGTTAGCCTAATAGTTAATGGTTTGTTTCAGAGCGTGCTTCGGTACTACAAAGTATTGCCATGCATGGCTGCGGAACATGGTATACTTGTTGCTTCATCCTGGCAGCTTTATTTACCATTACTCTACCTAGTGCCATCCTTCTGAGGGCTTTTTTCTTCTTTTTTTTTTGTAGACCTGTGGAAATCCAGATTGTCTCTATTTACATGATGTAGGAAGTCAGGAAGATAGTTTCACTAAAGATGAGATAATCTCAGCATATACAAGGTAAGCTGAGCTCGTTGAATATATATGTGGAAAGTTCCACTGTTCCTTATTATGCTTGCATCTGTTTTAGATCAAAGGCACTGTGCTAGTCCTAGCCATGTACTTAACTTTCCCCTGCCAAGCAGGGGTGAAGCTAGAACGAAATGAAGAGGGGTGCCACTTGCTTGTTTTACTCTACTTTAGACCGAGTTTAGGCTGATATGAGTGCCTGAGTTTGGATTGAGGGGGGTGCACATATGGTGAAAATAGATAAAATATAGGTAAAAAATTTTCTTGACCGGGTTCCTGGGCATCCCCCCCTTTTATGTAGCTCTGCCCCTGCTGCCAAGCCTACTGTTACTGTTACTATATGATGCTCTTCTGTTCAAAGAATTTCTAGTCTATTAACTTTTCCCTACTATGCATGAATTATTATGCTTTGCTAAATGCTAAGACTTTCGGTAGTTCCGATTGGTGCTTTCGACTCATCATCTCTTGTTCCTACAGGAGTAGGGTTCCCCAAATGGCATCTAGTGTTTCTCAAAGACGCGCAGGGACTGTATTACCTCCAGCAGAAGATTTCTCATATAGTGCAGTGGTTGCAGCTAAACATCCAATCAAGAATGGAATAACTGTATGTTTTTTATACTGAAAAATCCATTGGGACACCGGACATGTTCATTTCTGTTTGATTTCATGCTGCTAAATTAACTGGTCTTATTTTGTACAGACTACTGCAAATCAATCCAGACTTTCACCTCCAAACAGTAGTTCTGGGATATCCACACTTCCACCAGCTGCTTCATGGTATGGTTCTGCTTAGGGTCTCATGATTGTTTTAAAATGTGAATGTGTTGCTAAAATCTTTTTGGTATGAGCAGGGGGCATCAAGATTTGAATACCAGGACAACAGCAAACGGGGTGGCATCATCACAATCTCTTACTAAATCAAAAGCAGATCCTCAAAGTAATTCATTCTCGAGTTCTTTGACTGTTCCAAGTACAAAACTACCTTCTTCATGGAATGATGACACAAGCACAGTTCCAAAAATGACGGAAGTACGGGATAGTTTGTCTAAAACCTTGAAGCCATATAAGCCTGGTATCGCAAAGGAAACCCAAGCTGTAACATCACTGGAGTCATCGCTGGACATAGACTTCTCTGCCATACCTTCAGCTTGGAACGATGATGATGTCGCATCAGATGGCATGTCAAAAGGAAGCGATGAGAAGCAAGTTGTAAATGACAATGGAAAGCTTGTATGTTCAGTTTCTTCAAAGCCAGCTGAATCAGGGCATCTTACATTGAAGTCATCGACATCACCAAAGAAAGACATCGCAGTAAACAGTGTCAGACAAACTCCTCTAAATTGTGTATCAAGTCCATCGGTTTCTAAATCAGAAGTAAAGGTAGTAAAGGATGGTGACGGTGATTACCAAGTAACCAACATGACTTCTAAAACATCTACTTTGGTAGTTAGAAAGGACCAATCTAATCAATCAGCTATTGACACAGCAACCGAAGATACTAGATCTGAGAGCACAGATATTGATAGGCTGTCTGTTGGAGTTTCTTCAGTAACATTAAGCAGAAAAGATGGGGTTCAAAGTACTGCAGAAAACCAACAGCCGGATGCAATCCTAAGTGCTTCAGTTGTGGTGCCCTTGAGTCAGAATTTGAAACTTGCTGACAATAATGATTCTACATGTCAGCCTAGTTCAGATAAGCATCGTGATTGGTGTTCAGATCTCCAAAGTAGTGTGTCTCCTCCGTTAAATGACATAGAAAGTTCTGCAGTAGAAACTGATAAATCTCATGTTAGAGTGCTGGATGCTACTGATCAAGCTTCGTCTTCACCATATGCCCATTTCCCTAACACGTCTCCTATTTCACTGTGGAATGGCAAAGAAATTAACCATACATCAACAAGTGATAGACCTTCCACAATGATGCAACCTGGGCTGTTATCTTCACTTGACAGCACTTCTACCATGTTAAATGGACATCAAGAAGGCCTAGGGACTATATATGCACCTGGTAAGGTTTCTGAACATCCCAGAATGAAAAACCATCAGCCTGGAGCAGTTGGTGCAGTAAGAATTGATAACATAGGCAGTTTTGACAAAGCTGTAAGTGTAAATAAGGATGAGAGCAGCATAATTTCTGATATTTTGTCTTTGGAGTTTGATCCATGGGATGAGACGTATTCGACGGCTAACAATTTTGCTAAGATGCTTAGTGCATCTGAAAAGAACGATGTGCTTTTTGATGCACCTTCATGGAAAACAAAAACCAGCTATAATGAGTCCAGATTTTCATTTGCTAGACAAGATAATCAAGGAAGCTTCCTAGATTCATCTATGAGAAATTATAAAAGTGAGCAGAATTTCAGTTTGGCAATCCAGAATTCTCATGGAAACATTTATCAGAGTGGCATTGCATTTCAATCTCCTGAGGAAGGTTTCTCGAAGAGCAACTCTGTTACTATGTTGGATATGCTAGCTACCGGTGAGTAGTATGAAGTTATATTACATGCCACTTGTGTCTTAAACTCTTAATGAACAGTGAGATGCATTTTAGTGCTGCAGTTAATGTTTTTTGTTTTAATGTTTATTTTATATATTTAAGGTAATATTAATGTGTCACAAAACAAATAGATGTGTTCTCTAGGATACAGAAGGGATCCAATGTTTGTGCACCCACTCCCCTCTTTTAATTCAGTGCTGGCAATCTTGTAACATTTGTGATTGGGTTGTGGAGCTATTCAGTATAAAATGTACTGTACTTTTATGTTGAAGCATTTTGGTAACTGATGTTTTCACCATGGTAATTCTGTGTACTTACAAAAAAAAAGCTTTTTCAGGCACATCAAAGCTTAAAGTATCTGCGCCTCCTGGATTTTCGGCACCAGCAAGAGTTCCTCCTGGGTTTTCTTCTGGATTGTCATCCCATGATGGGTTGAATCCACCTCCTGGATTTTCATCTCAAAATGGGCCTAATCCCCCTCCTGGATTTTCTTCTCAGGGTGGGTCTAATCAGATCTATGGCTCAGCATACTCAGGTTCTCTCTCTCTCATTTGCTTCTCTTAAAACAATTTCAATTTCTAATAATTTTACAATGTTTTGCAGAAACTCGCCCATTTGATGATCTTTTGGGTATAAACACTAGCCATTATCAACCACAGTTAGCTAGACAAACAAGTGATATAGAATTTATTGATCCTGCTATTTTGGCTGTGGGTAAAGGGCGGATGCCTGGAACAAGTGATTCAGGGTTGGAGATGAGAACTTCCCATACTTTTCCTTCGCAGTTGCAAACATCAAATGATCCAAGGCTTCAATTACTTATGCAGCAGAACGTGCCTTCCCATCAAAATCTTGGATTTGCAGACCATGTTCAAGATGCATACCCTTATGAACGATAATTATCTTGCATCGCGACTTATACCTCAGAACCATGGTTCTCTATCCTCTTACGCACAGATGTCACTACCAACAACCTAGAAGCTCACATCTTACAAATGGTCATTGGGATGGCTGGGGTGATTTGAGACAAGGGAATAATGTTTCCATGCCTGACATGTCAAGGATGTTATATCCAACTGAAGCAAACAGCTTCCACATGCTGGGTTCAAATGATCTGTATAACAGAGCTTTTGGACTGTAATTATCTTTGCGGGATGTGGTTTGACCTGTCACCCAACTAACTTGCGCATGTTTCTAGTTCTTGAAATTGATTGGTTGCACAGGCACATGATACTCAACTTGGTGATTGTTGAGCTTGCGGATTGGCACATGAGTGTTTATTGAAAGGCATTGGATTCAAGTGGACCAGCATGAACCTGAGTGTGTAACCAGACGTTTCAAGCACCAGGTTTGTGTTTCACCATTCTATTCACTTCTTTTTTTACTATATTATATGCATGGCTTGCTATCCCTTGTCCTGAATATGTGGTGTGAGTTATCTTCTTATTGCATTGGTTAGTACTGTTTGTGCTTGGTCTCTTCCATTTTATTCTGGAATTTGTTGCTGTATTTGTTGGCACACTGGCAAGTTACTGACCATTTGCCTCGCTTGGTCATCAGGTTCTGTTTTGGGTGAAAGGATATATATAGCAAAGATGCATCCATGAGGTTGCCCTTCAAGTTTATATATACTTGTGGTGGAAGCTGACTCGAGAATATATAAACTGATTTAGCATTTGTTTTTTTTTGACGTCATGTGGAAATATTTTCTTGGTTTTGGCATAGTAAAAGCGTCCTTTTGTACATGATATTTTACTCGTTGCTAGTAGCTTTTGTGGTGCACATGAGATTATTTTGTTGCTGGGTTTGCTGAACAAAACGTAAATGGCTATATGGTACCAGGCCAGCTTATGCTGAATTGGGTGTTGTTTGGTGTTGAATTAAAAACAAGATCGAGAGTACTTGGGTGTGCTGTTAATAATATCAATTCATGAAAAAGTCTCTGTTCCTTTTTTTACTTCGAATTGTTCTACTAGCATCTACTAGTAACGATGATGGCAGTTTCGTTGAGGATTTCGGATGCAGCCTGAGCTGCACGGCCTGCACCGTTCAATCTGAAAGGAAACGTTCTGATAATCATGTGTTGAGCTAATAACCGAATTATTGTGGAAATTCAGACGTTGGACAGTAATTATGAATCGATCTTGTTTTTTTGGTCGTTTTTGAGACAATAATTCGAGGGGGACAAGAGAATGAGAGCCGATGTAAGAATGAACGAGAATGAATGCACATGATCATTTGAAAGGTGCACGACGACCTGAAGAAGCTCAAGAACAAACAAATTCTCCCAAAATTTTTGCTCGGTGGCAAATCTAAACAAGACATGCACAGCTTGCTTAACCTATCAATGAACATTAGAATATAGTATTAGAGTCCGTAATCCGTATGCGCTACCTCTACCTGAGACCTGGGCGCATGAGCAGCTCATCAAACGACGCATTCTGCTCCAGGTCTTGTACACTGGCTGTTGTGGGAGACGTCTTGGACATGAGCTGCTGAATGCTGGAGGGCAGCTCCCGTTGCAGCTCAGGACCTCGCTCGATGGCAATGGCATCCTGGATCTCCTTGAGCACCTCCGAGATGGACGGCCTCTGCACCCCCTTGGGCTTCACGCACATCGTCGCCACCTCCGCAATCTTCCACACTGACTGCAGGTCGTACCCTGCGTCCAAGGACTGATCAATGATGCCGTGGATATCCCCACTCTCCATGTGCGACCTAGCCTGCCAATTCACAACTCTTCAGTCAGCATCTCCGTTCGCGTCAATCGCTCAGGTATCTTCGATAATTCAATATCCGGAAGAAAGACCAGATGCAAAGCTCATGTATCATCATAAGACCTACTTCTTACCCATTCAACAATGTTACGGCAGTGGAGCCCAAAGTTGTCATTTGATATAGGCTCATGGCCTGAGATTAGCTCAAGTAAAATGACACCAAAACTGTACATATCGCTCTTCTCTGTTAGCTGCTGCGAGATATAGTACCTACACACACACGCAAAGGGGTGAGGGGTGAGCTCGGGGAACACTTGGCATCAGATGTTACAAAGGTGTACAGCGCTTCAATTTGCAAAGCTCTGATAACTAGAATAGACTTTGCAAGTTTCAGAAAAAAAAGGGCCTTACTCTGGGTCCAGATATCCAACTGTTCCTCGAACTATGCTTGATACATGAGACCCGTCGACAACAGGTTTTGACAAGCCAAAGTCTGCAACTTTTGCTCTCATGTTCTTGTCAAGGAGAATGTTACTGCTCTTGAGGTCTCTGTGGATGATAGTTGGGGAGCATCCTGTGTGGAGATACTCTATTCCTGATATTTTATTTTTTCATGGAAATGGAGGACTTCAGAATCTTCGGAATGCAAGTTGGTAGAATAACTAGAGGAAGGGAGGGAGATAAACCTTTTGCAGCATCTTCTGCTATCTCAAGACGCTTGACCCAGCTAGTTATTTTCACATCATCAGGGCCTCCTGTGAAAGTATGATAAAGTTCATGTCAAACCTCAGGCTCAGTGTCAAAGAATCATGCACGGACTAGACAAGTAGACAAAACCGCAACCGAGCCTCGATTTATGTGTAGTATGGGAACTTCTGAAATCTTGACAGTTTGTATTCAGTTTTTAGTTAAGAGTGGAAAGAAGTAAACATCAGAATAGAAAAGAAAAGGCTTATGCGCTAGTGAAGATCCTAAAAGTTTTTCAGAATGCGGATCCTATAACCGCAGAAACCCTAAGATTCTAAAATATAATACACAGGGAACATTTGCTTGTAAAAGAATCATTCTCTACACAACGACAATCTGGTGTCGAATCTGCAAACTAGATTTATCATCAGATGGTAGGGACTTACCACGGAGGTGCTCTTTTAATGTCCCGTTATGCATGAATTCATACACAAGTATATTTTTCCCATCTTGCTGGCTGTAACCAAGGAAGCTCACCAGGTTTCTATGATGAATTCTTGAAAGCAATGTTACCTGAAACATAAATCTGTCAGATTCTAAGCAATGCATCACAGTAACCATCCAAAGAAAAGGTATGTGTGCTGCATTTTCCAGTAGACCTTGACAAAAGGATATATGAGGGATGTCTACAGAGAGGGTGAGGGTCCTTAGGACGTTCCAAACAGAAAATGTTCATTATCTTAGACTACTTAAAATAAATTGAGGTTATAAGTATATGTAACGGAACATGGTCACATTCCATTAGTGTAGGTCTATCAATTAAGGAGGAAAATGAATGTGTCCCAGAATATATCGGGCGTCAGCTTCTGCTTCAAGGTCTCAATCTACCAAGCAGTGGTAAAATCAGCAATAGGTACGCAAGTTCTATTTATATCTTAAACTGTGAAAAACAGCCCTTTTTGGGCTGAACGCAACGCCTTTTTGGGCCCTGGGTCAATACTTGTGCCCAAGGTTAAAGTTCATCTGTTTTTGGCTAAAGGCTAATACTCATCAGTAATTGGGTCGAAAACTAATATAGATGCATTTTTGGGCCAAATGTTGATACTCATGAAATTTTGGGCTGAAGGCAAATAGTAATGTGTTTTTGGCTGAAGGTATTAGGGTCATGTGTTTTTGTACCGAATACCGATACTCGTGTGTAATCGGGCCAAAGGCTAATATTCATGTGTTGTTGGCACCAATGATAATACTTGGACCCAAGACTAATAATCATGTGCACTTGGGCCAAAGGCTAATATTCATACTTTTTTGGGCCCAAATTAATACTCACAGAATTTTGGGTCAAAGACTAATAATCATTTGTTTTTAGGCCAAAGGCTATAATCCATACATTTTAAGCCCCAAGGTTAATAATCATGAAATTTTGAGCAAAATGCTAGCATTCATGTGTTTATGGGTCTAAGGTTAAGACTTCTGAAATTATAATGCAAATGCAATATTCATGTGTTTTTTGACCCAAGGTAAACAATCTTGAAATTTTTAGATGAAGCCTAAATTCATGCACTTTTGGTCCCAAGGTTAATACCCATGAAATTTTGTGCTGAAGGTTAATATTCGTGTGTTTTTCGGTGGAAGAGTAATACTCCTATGTAACTGAAGGCAAATATCCTTGTGTTTTTCAGCTCAAGGATAATATTCACGGCATTTTGGGTGAAGGGTAATAGTAATGTGTTTTGGGCCCAAAGGTTTAATACTCATGTGTTTTTGGGCTGAAGGCTAAAAAATCATGTATTTTTGGCACAACCTAACATTCATTCGTTTTTTGTCCAAAGGTTAATACTCATGTGTTTTTGGACCAAAGACTAATAGTTATGTGTCATTGAGCTGAAGGCTAATAGTCAACCATTTTTGGGCCCAATGTTTTTTTGGCCAAAGGAAAAGAGTCATCCATTTTTAGCCTAAGGTTAATAGTCCTGATATTCTAGGCCGTAGGTTAACACTTATGTGATTTATACTTCAAGAAAAAACTAAGTAAGGCAAGAAAAAGACAGACCTCATTCAGGAATTCTCGGATGCCCTGATAGGAGTCATTTGTGAGAAGTTTGACTGCGATTTCTCTCCCATCAGTAAGCTTTCCATAGTATACTATGCCAAACCCTCCCGAACCAATTCTTCTGTCGAATTTGTCAGTAGCATCTTCAATTTCAGACAATGCAAATCTGTGTGCTGATTCCGTGGCCACTTCACTGAAAAATGACCCTAGCTTTTTTGCTGGTGCCGCAATAACAACGGTTTCTGGAGACACAAAGTAATTACTACGTGACCATACACCATACCAGATATGCCCAATGAGCTAACGAATACGCACCATCTGATGGTTTCTTCTTCCTCTTGCATGTAAACAGGTAACATACAATAGCAGCAACAAGAACCAAAATGGCCCCAACCACAACACACACAATAATTACTATAGTGCGGCCAATGTTACTGTGTCCCATGCGAAGGTCACTGTTTCCTGAGAAGCTGCAGACAGGTAACAGATCAGAACAAACAAGACTATCCTATTCCCTCAAAAAAAAAACAAGACAATCCTATGCACAAGCGAGGTACTTGATTTACATGTGAAACAAATATATACTGTCAACGAAGGTAAATGAAGCTTGCTAAGCCACACTGGAGTTCATAGGCGCAAAAGTATGCACTGATCATATCAAATGATTAAGCTATGCTTAAAAAAAGTTATACATACTTGAAAACAATGCTCTTTTTGAAAAGCGCTTGTGGGACCTCTCCAGACAGCTTATTGTTCTGAATATACCTGTAAAGGCTTTGAATCAGTAAGCTATTTTTGTTACAATACAGTGAATAAAGCATTAAAATGAGATAAAATCTATAGCAATGATGCATGTTGAGGATCATAAGAACAAAATAACAGCACAAATTCATATTTACTGCACTAGCAATACACATAGCATAGGGTGGAAAGACAGTGCACTGAAGAGTACAACTTACAACTCTTTCAGGTCAGGTAGTTCTCCCAAGGAAGGTGGTAATGCACCGGTTAATTGGTTGTTCTCAAGGTGACTGCAGTGCAGAGACAAGTACCTTAAGTGCTAAATTACAAGAATAAAGTTTCCAGGATGTACTATCAAAATAATGGAAAACTCACATATATTGTAAATCATGGCATCCAGTGAAATCAGGAATTTGACCAGAAAATGAGTTACCATCAAGCTTTCTGAATTTTTGAAGAAATAAATATATCAGAAAAAAGCCAACTATAAAGAGTGGAGAGCAAAAAATAAACTATTCTGATCTTACAGTTCGATCAGCCCCGATAGCTTCGTTAATTCCACAGGGATACTCCCTGTAATGTTCTTCCCTGACAATGTGCTGCAAGAAATGATCCTTAGATCTCAAATGTTCAAATATCGAGCAGAAAAACTCAAAGGTGAAGGCAGATTGATAGGATCGTCATACACTGAAAATATCCTGGGTGCTGCCTCAGAACTGCATTGCACCCAAGACCATGATGCTGGTAAGCAAGGGTCACCACCCTCTAATGCCCAACCTGCTTGAGGATACCGTGAGACCAAGCTGGCCATAATGTTTGCTGTCAATATTACCATAAAACCAAATTAGAACAGAATAGGTGTATTTTTCCATTTATAGTACAACACAGACAGACAGACAATTGCTTACCATCTTGAGATCCCATAGAAATCTGTACATATTTGTAAATCTCCATGGCATTCAAGATAGGTCCCTCTGACGAATCATTAGTCTTCTTGAATCCAAAAGAAAAAACAAATGGAAGTGGAACATTTGTGTATCCTGGTTCATATAGACGATACTTTCCCTGAGCATTCTCCTCTACATCAACAGTTGGTTTACTGAATTCTGGCTTGCCTGGAATGACTAACTTAAATTTCCTAGTTTGATTTGGGGCCAAATCTTCAATTTCTGCAAAATAAGAGACTCCCCATGCATTTCCTGGGAAATCTTCCAAATCAATCCGGTAGGTCAAGGATCCATTTTTGCCAACAACTGCAGTTTGCATGACCCTTTGAGGTGGTTCTTCGTTGGTACTGACGAATATGGGTTTTGTAGTTGATATTCTCTCTGTACCTGGAGCAACATCGACAAGGTAATTTGCTCGCCTCACTAAATCAGACTCCCATATTCTATCAAATGGGTCATCAGGATACCTGAAAACATCAACAACAACAAATTCTTTAGGCAGATATTGGCAACGAAAGTATGAAGAATGGTGCTATACAGTAGTAGCGCATACCTGACTGATGCATTGCTTTCAGCACCAAAATTGATCCTTGCAGAGAGTCTAAGAAAGAACTGTTTTTCATCAGTGGTGTAGTAGAGGGAACCATTAAACTGGCGAAGCTCGAGAGTAGAAATAAAGGGCTGTCCAGTGCTGGCATTAGAGAGGCAAACGCTAAGTGTTGGAGCAGCAGCTAGGATAATTGCCTCCTGGACTACTGGGGTGGTGGCATCATCAATGACAACAGTGGTCCATGGGGTCGGTCCGAGGGAGAGATCAAACTTTGGGTAGACATTGCTGTTGTCGAAGTTGCCATAGAGGAAGGTGGCTCTAACAAGGTAGCGTGTTCTGTTCCTGACATTCATGGTGTAGCAATACTTCCTGTTGTCTGCTGGAAAAGAGCGAACGGTGGTATATTGCTGCTGCGGCTGCAATAGTTGATTTTGGAGTAAGAGGTTCGCTTTCTGGCCAGCAGAGACAAACTTGGCATCAGAACTCCACTGGATCCCAATCCCATCCGTGTAATCATCGTCTCCCCCGCAATCCAAGCTGATGAAACCTGCATGCAACAAATCAAAGATGGAATTTTCTTTTAGAGATGTATATTTGGAGATGGATTTTGATTTCCCTGCCCTGAAGCTGAAGGCTGGCTGCAGGTCCAGCGAATGGTACAAGTAAAGAAGGGTGGTAATCCCTAATTAGTTAGTTCCAAGAAACTCAAAAAGAAAAGAAGGGAGGGACTAGGGTGAGTGACTGACCAGGCTGAGCATTGGAGAGCGAGAAGGCGAGGAAGAGGAGCATAAGACCGGCGGCGGCGGCGGAAGCAGACGGCATCTCCCTTCCTCTCCCTCGCTAGTCTCTAGTCTGTATTGATGATGGATTGATTAGCACAGCAGTGGGCTTGGGCTGGTGAATCAATCCATCCGCTCCTTGGAACAAGTCCTAAAACAAAAGGAAAAGGATTGAAATTCTTTTTGCTAGTTGGGGAGAGAGGGGCAATCACCAATTCTCTCTCTCAGGCAAGAGCTCAACCAGAAACTGCAAGGGGAGTGAAGTGAATACCAAACCAACCACTCGCACCTTGTAATTGTAGGAGTATTCGAAGAAGAAGAAGAAGAAGAAGAGCAGGAGGAAGGGGAAAGAAGGAGAAGACAGGAGGGAGGGTCCCAATATAAGTCTCCAGCTCTCACTCACAGCCTCTGCACTCTGTGTTACTAGTAATAATAATCTTGGAGAAAAGCAAGAAAGCAAGCATGCATGCAGATGTAGAGGAAAAGCAATGGAAAAGGGAAGAAAAGGTGAGAGAGAGGCAGCCTGCTTTGCCTTTTGCCTTTGCTGCGCCTGCGCGCTTTGGAATGGAGATGAGCTGAGCTGATTGGACCACTACACTACCCTACCTCTTGGCTCTCGCTGCTGCATCAGTCACTCATTTGGTATCTGTCGCCACCTCACCATGCCTGTGCCTCCTGTATGTAACTACTACTATAGAGTAATAAACTCATCATTTGCTGGTACTACTCGTAGTAATTAGCTTAGCCTCCAAGCTCAGACTTAAAAATGACTTCTCACTTAGGAGTATAATAAATACAACACTCCTATGAGGACCTCTGTTTTTCCAACTACTATAACAAACTGGACTACCACCAACCAAACAGCATCTTCTAAACTACTTACTACTACTACTGCACAAGAAGATTCTAACAAACTGCAACTTTAAGTTCTAAACTACTCCACCATCAGTTCAGTTTGTCTGTTGTTAAGCATGTTACAATTTAGCACTCGTTCAATCATGATTCATGAGGCTTTGTTTCACATTCGGTGGTTCTAGTACTGCCTCTGGACTATTTTATCTTTCTTTAGGAAATAATTGTATAAATAGACAAACATATGAGGCATATTTAAAATACTTCTAACAATGGAGCCAATGATATCTTTTTTTTACATTACTTAACTAAGTAATTGAATAAATATTGTTGATTAAATTTTGAGAGAAAAAAATGAGTCCAAAATGTTATGCCTATTAAACTTGGGCCAAAAATGAATGGCTTAACTTGGCCCTAAACTTTCATGAGTATTAAACTTGGAAAAAACGCATGGATATCAACCATGTACTCAAAATTTTGTGTTCAAGAACATTAGACCTAGAAATACATGAATTTTTAGCCCATAATACATGAGTTTTAGCTTTCAGCCTAAAACGTTTCACTAGTATTAGCATTCGAATGAAAAAAACATGAACATTATTACAAAATCCAAAATTTTATGATAATACATGAATCGTAGCCTTCGGCCTGAACAAACATGAATATTAGCCTTGGGCCAAAATTTCATATGTATTAACCTTAAAAAAATGCACATTCACCTTTGATCCAAAATGTTGTTGAGAATTAACCTTGCATTCAAAAATGCATGAGTACTAGCCATGGCGTAATTATACACGGATATCAGTCTTTCTAGGTCTTGTGCATAGGAACACATGAATATTACCATTTTGCCTAGAATTTCATGATGATTAACCTTCCGAATAAAAGGCAATAAATTTAGCCTTTGACTAAAAACACATGCATATTATCCTCCGGCTAAAAATATTAAGGGTTTTCATTTGTGCAAAAACACATGAATATTAGCCTTTGACCAATAATTTCGTAAGAATTAATCTTAAGGCAAAAAAAACCCTACTACTCAAATATTCTCAACTATTAACCTTGGGCCAAAATATGCATGAATTTTAACTTTAGACCAAAATACACGAGTATTAGCCTTTGGCCTAAAATTTTATCGGTATTAACTTTGGGCAACCAAAAAAAAGAACATTGGCCCTTGGCCAAAATACACATAAGTATTAGTCTTTGGCCCAAAAACACATGAGTGTTAACCTTTCGTCAAAATCACACCGCCATTGGACTTTGGCCCAATATTTTAAATTTTATGAGTAACCTTGGGCCTAAAAATGAAAGATTATTAACAATTGTCCCTGTTACATTTGAATATTAGTCTTCGTAAAAAGCACATTAATATTACATTTAGGTCCAAATTTCATGATTACTATTGTTGTGCCTAAAAATGAATGAGGCATAGCATTTCGCCTAGCAGTACTAGATTATATTGCTCTTTCAAGCAGATCCCTTGGCATCGCATTATCCAACTAAATGAAAACTACCACCTTGGTAGCATAAGGCGAGATTCATCGTACCACGTAGGTAACAAAGAGAGTAAAGATCTTTACTGCCATCCAATGAAAAATTCCAGGGGTCGAACGACCTGGATAATTCTGAGCACTTCGCACTTCAGAAAATCGAGCCTTCAGCAAAAAAAAAAAAGGTTATTAACCTTCAGACAAAACTTTACAAGTATTAAATTTGAGCCTAGAAATATATGAATATTTGCTTTTGGCCCAAAATTTCATAAGTATTAACCTTGAGTTTAAAGCGCGTTGATATTAGCCCTCGATCCAAAATTTTTCATAATTAATTATTAACCTCAAGAACTGGAAAACATGAATATTAGCCTTCAGTCCAAGATTACATGCATGTTAGCCTTTGGCATAATTACAAGCATTATCTTCCATTTAAAAACACATGAGTACTGACCTTATGTTCAAAATTCCACAATTATTAACCTTGGGCCCAAAAAGCACACGAGTATTTGCCTTCGACCAAATTTCATGCATATAAGTCTTGATCAGAACATATGAATTTTAGTCTTGACCATAATTTCATGAGTACTAACGTTGAGCCCAAACCGGATGAAGATTAGCATTTTAGCCTAAAATTTAGTGTGTATTAACCTTGAGCCAAAAAACAAATGAATATTGGCTTTCAGTGTAATTACACATAACTACAAGTCTTTGTATCCAAAACTCATGAGTGTTAACCTTAGCCCAAAATTACGTGTTTATTAATCTGGGTGCATTATTTTTAGCCATCGGCTCAAAAGCACATGACTATATTAACCTTAAAAACCACATGAATATTAGCCTCTTATATCAGCTCAATTTAAGTTTGTATGTTGTTGAACAATTTACAGTTTATCAGTTGTTTATTCATGATGTTTTGTTTCACATTCGATGGCTTGTCTCAATAACATTTAAGTTAGGTTTAACGATTAGCATGAATGAAAAGGGACGGATCCAACGTAAGTGTCAGGGGCTCAAGCCCCACTACCCCGTTGGATCCCCGTGGAGAGAAGGAGGGAGAGAAGGGGGAATAAGAGTAGAGGGCGGCAGGAGGAGGAAGAAGAAGAGCCCGGCCCCCTCCCTGCCATTCCTAAATCCGCCCATGCGAATGAAGCAGTTAAATTGGAGTTGTAAATGAAAAATTGCCAAGAATTAGTGAAGATTCAAGTAACCGCTAGATTCTATAACATGTATGAAGATCATTATGAATATTCAAGCAACACAAGAGCCCTAGAATCCAACGCAAAATAGACCATGTTCATGAGAAGTTCTACCATTGGATGAACTCTTAAACCATTTTGGCAGAAAAAAAAGAAAAAAAAAGGGCAAAATACGTTCATTTTCAGCAGGATATAAATTTGCTTTTGGAGAGGAATTTGACTTTTTAATTTTCATGCACAGGCTAGTCGAAAGTAAGCATTTTACAGTTTTAATGGATAACCTCGGTGAGTTTAGAATTCTGTGTCTTTAGAAATATAATTAAATTTGCTGCTGCAGCTAATTAATGAAAAGCAAAAGGCTGGGGCATTGGGCTATAATTTGGTTGAACCATATGATCGAGATAAGAGAATGCAAAGGCAATATATGCATGGATTCGGCGTGAGACCGGGACAGCTTAATTTGGGCTTTTCCCAAAGTCAGTAGCCAGAGGACCCACAAATATAGATCATTGATGCAGCCAAAAAGCTGGAAGAGGTTGACCAAACTATTAATTATATGTATTCAATTCTAAAAGAATGAATGAAGAAAGAAAAACGACAACCTGCTAGCTAGTTGCTACTACTACTCGTACTCAGCTATATAGATCATAAAAGTCATACATACTGCTGCTGCAAGTGAAATAATAATTCATTCATTCATGATGCATGTTTAGGATTCATGCATGTAATATTTTCTCCGTAAAAAAAACTTTTAGAATAAAATGTGACATATCCTATTATAATAAATATGAGTAAATTTTTATTTAATTTTAGAGTAGGTCACATCATATTGGTTTAGTGTATTTTTGACGAAAGGTGTTCGTGATTCGATGATTGACAGCTATTTAGTGAAGCTGCAGGCACGCAGCGGCCAAATCTTAAACCAGCTAGCTGTAATTTAATTTGATCATGCATGAAGGATACTCGTATATATAAGCTATATATAAGCAAGCAGATACGATCGACATGCGTGGAAATGCATTGTAAATTTGCAATACGGCCTTACAAATAGTAGGTTAGTTGACTTGCATATCGATCTTCGTCATGCCACTGCAGAGGTTAGGTAGCTAGCCTTCCAAGCTAAGCTAAGGTACTAGTAGGATGGAGATCCAATTAGTTGATTCAACAACGATGAAATAAATAAAATGAGGCAATCATACGCGCGAATATAATACATTTTCACCTTTAATCATGGGCAGACCGTGGCATGCAAAGGTAGCTAACTACGACTTGCTTGCCTTGCATATCTATCTATCTATCTATATTGTTTCATCAAATCAGACCACAGCAATCAACGAATGCCCTGGCTTGTGATTTTCGTTCGCATATATATCATGGATTTAATTAGTCCTAGTGGTCTACCGGCCCGACGAACCAGCCTGTGGAAAAATAATGAGTATGGGAAAAACCCTATTAACCTATTTTATTATGTTGTATTACATCGATTTTTCCTATATAGGTTGTGTTACTTATCCATCTTCTTACTTTCTACTCTCTTATTTTCTACACACGCGTTTCCCGACATGTTAAATGACGTATTTTTTTAAAAAAAATCTATAGAAAAATTGCTTTAAAAAATTCATGTTAATTTATTTTCGAAGTTTTTTATAATATTTAATTAATCAAGCGTTAATCTATGCTTCGTTTTATATGCGAGAGGGGAGGGGTTCCAACCCATCCTTTCAAACTCAGCCATAGAGTATATATGAGGTAGAGAAGTACAAGACAAGTTGACACTAGATCTAACCAAAAAGGTTATTTCACGCATGCATGCTAGCAAGCGAATTGGCAAATACATTATCCACTTATTATCCTCTCCTACCTAGTTCACTCGATTCCGCCGTAACCTCTCGCTCCCATCGATGTTGTGCGCCATGATAGGCAAGACGCCGCTCCCCACGATAGGCAAGACGCCGCTCCTCACGCCGGCGAGGGGACCATGGGCTGCTTTCTCCCTCCTTCCCGACGTCCCGTTTACCTTACCCTTCTTCTTCCTCCCGGTGACCCTTGGTTCCCCTTCTTCCCTGTCAATGGCGAGACAGCACCGGATGGACCTTGCTATCAACTTCCAAACGATGCAATAGCTGAACCGTCACTGCTCTAGATGCCAGATCACCGGATTCCCTTCTTCCTTTTCCCAGCATCTATCTCACCTTATGTTTCTTCCTTTTCCTTGGGAGACCTTTGTTCCCATTCTTGCTCTTCCCAGTGAGATATCGGGTTCGAAGTTATGAGTTGAAACTTTTTAGAATGGGTATAAAGTTTTTGAGTTTCTTATTAAAAGTTTTCATAGTTCAAATTGGAAGTTTGCAAATTGAGTTGAAAGTTTCATATTATGAAGACGAAAGTTTTCATGTTATGGATTGAAAGTGTGCCAATTGAGATGAAAGTTTTCAAATTGTGGATTGAAAGTTTTGCAAAACGAGTTGAGAGTTTCAGATTATGACTTGAAGGTTTTTCTAATCGGATCAAAAATTCAGGCACAAGTAGAAAGTTTGGCAGGTTCTGTGCAAAAGTATAAGATTAGAATCGAATTGTTTAGCGTGTCCTAATGTCCGACTCACATAGTCGAATCGTAGAGCCTCACCTGCTAACTCAGCAAGTCATCCATGGTCAAATTGTCACGTCAGTAGAAACCGCTTTCAAAATCACCCAAAGAGTTGATTTGCACTGGTTTTTAAAGATGAAGGAGGCGTTGCACCCAGTTTTGAGGGAGGCAAAATAGACTTAGACATGGGTAAGTTGCATGTTGGGCCGGGTCGAATCGAATGTGTGTGTCGTGAATTCGGCCACGTTACCACCTTAGCTACTAGTGGCCAGCCAGTATTAGTCGGAATCGGAAGCCCTGGAGTTGGACACGTCAGCGTCATCTACTCCCAGCCTCTCACTATCTCCTTTTTCTTCTTTTCTTCTTCTTCCTGCTCAGTCTCAGCCTTGACTTGGGAATTCCCCTGCTTGCTTTGCAAATTGAAATTGCAATGCTTGGGTGACTCCAAGCTCCATTGCCGGCGTCCAAATCCCAACAGTAGTAGCAGCAGCTCTTCCAATGCACTGCTGCTCCAGCTGCAAATGCAATCATCATCATTCTTGTTCCTCTCCGTCTCCGGCCCCAACACCCCTCTACATGCATCTTGTTCCTCATACTCTTCGCATCCCCGCCGCCGCCGCCCATGCTCCCTCTCCGCCTCCGCGCTCTCTCCCACCTCCACCTCCATGTCCATGTCCTCCTCCTCCACGCCCACGCCCACGCACACTCATGCTAACACCGACGACGCAGAGCTCCTTTCCCTCCTCCGCGACGGCCACACCGACGCCGCCTACCGCCTCGTAGCATCCAACCCTTCCCTCCCTCAAACCCCTGTCTCCGCCTCCCGCCTCCTCGCCCAGCTCTCCTACCGCTCCACCAAACGAGGAGGATCTTCTTCCTTCTCCCGCGCCACCGCCCTCCTCCACCGCCTCCGCGCCCGCGCCGCCCTCCACCTCCTCGACGCCAACTCCCTCTCCCTCGCCGCCTCCGCCGCCGCTCGCTCCAACAACCCCCACCTCGCCTATTCACTCCTCCTCTCCATGCTCCGCCGCGGCCTCCTCCCCGACCGACGCGCCTACACCGCCGCCCTCGCGCGCCTCCCCCCTGCCCGCGCGCTCCGCCTCTTCGACGCCGTCCTGCACCACCTCCGCAGAGCCCCCCACCCTTTTCACCAAAACAACTCCCTCCCCGACACCGCCGCCTTCAACGCGGCGCTCAGCGCCTGCGCCGACGCCGGAGACTGCCTCCGCTTCCGCCACCTCTTCGACCAGATGCCCGCCTGGAGCGCGCCGCCTGACGCGCTCACCTACAACGTCCTCATCAAGATGTGCGCGCGCGCCGGCCGCAAGGACCTCGTCGCGCGCGTTCTAGAGCGGATCCTCTCCTCCGGCCTCACCCCCTGCGCCACCACGTTCCACTCCCTCGTCGCCGCCTACGTCGGCTTCGGCGACATCCCCACGGCCGAGAGGATCGTGCAGGCCATGCGCGAAAGACGCGCCGACATCTGCTTGCTCTTCCGGGCAGTCGCGGACAACGACATAATCAGCGACGAGCAGCAGCGGATGCAGAGCTCTGTGCTGGAGGACATCGTCAACCCGTCTGAAAATCAACAACAACAAGAAGACGAGGTGCCGCTGCTGCCCAAGGCATACCCGCCCAATTCCAGGGTGTACACCACGCTGATGAAGGGGTACATGAACGCCGGACGCGTGGAGGACGTGGTGGCCATGATGCGCGCGATGCGGCGAGAGGGAGAGACGTCGCCGGCGAGCCGCCCCGACCACGTGACCTACACCACGGTCATCTCGACGCTGGTGGCTGCCGGAGACATGGAGCGGGCGCGCGCCCGTGCTGGAGGAGATGGGGCAAGCAGGGGTGGCCACCAGCCGCGTGACATACAACGTCCTCATCAAGGGCTACTGCCAGCAGCTGCAGGTGGGGAAGGCCAGGGAGCTCCTCGCCGTGGACATGGCCGAGGCGGGCATCGAGCCCGACGTGGTGACGTACAACACGCTGATCGACGGGTGCGTGCTGACGGACGACAGCGCGGGCGCGGTGGCGCTGTTCAACGAGATGCGTGGGCGGCGCATCTCGCCATCGGCGGTGAGCTACACGACGCTGATGAAGGCGTTCGCGGCGTCGGGGCAGCCGAAGCTGGCGCACAAGGTGTTCGACGAAATGGAGAAGGACCCGCGGGTGGCGGTGGACCGGGCGGCGTGGAACATGCTGGTGGAGGCGTACTGCCGGCTGGGCCTGCTGGAGTCGGCGAAGAAGGTGGTGGAGAGGATGAAGGCGCGGGGAGTGCAGCCGGACGTGGCGACGTACGGAAGCCTGGCGAAGGGGATCGCGGTGGCGAGGCGGCCGGGGGAGGCGCTGCTGCTGTGGGAGGAGATAAAGACGAAGGATACGGAGGTGGACGGGGAGGTGGTGGAGGCGCTGGCGGACGTGTGCGTGCGGGCGGCGCTGTTCAGGAAGGCGCTGGAGATGGTGGCGAGGATGGAGGAGATGGGGATGGAGCCCAACAAGGCCAAGTACAAGAGGATGTACGTGGACCTGCACTCGCGGATGTTCACCAGCAAGCACGCGTCGCAGGCGAGGCAGGACCGGAGGCGGGAGAGAAAGCGCGCCGCGGAGGCATTCAAGTTCTGGCTCGGCCTCCCCAACTCCTACTACGCCACCGACTGGCGCCTCCAAGACACCCAAGACGACGGCCTCAGCTAACACCCTACTACACTACTAATAATTCATGTTAAATCTTAACACAACATACACTGATAGTGGTAGCAAAGCTGTTACCGAGGAGCCGGAACGAAATAGAACAAGAGCTTTCCCTTTATTGATTTGTTTAGCCAAGCGTTCGCCTGGGACGTGGTCCGAACAATGTTCTACAATTTTGACAACCAAATAACAACAAAATGAGCGCAAGTAAGCGCACTGCCAGGGCTTGTGAATGTCTCATCTACGAGGTTAGGCAATTACATGAAACAAAAGGACTACTTGTTGCAAGCAAGGCTTCGTGTTGTGCTCTGACCTGTCCAGAAGGCCAACGATTTGATTACTGTCAAGGGGTATCAGTCTTTGTTCGAACGGTCTTGGAGTACTTGGTACAGTCGAATGGCCCAACATCTTGAACTTTCCGTTTAACCTGCAGGGGATCACACCATCACAAGGAATGGCTCTTCATCAGCGAACCTACTTAACTTCACTCTTGTTACCATCAATGTCAAATACTAATCCTATGCAAAAAGAACCAGCGATGCATCTTCGTTTAATACATGTGATGCATACACTGACTGACTGAAACAATGAGGCAAACACTCTACATACGTTTGCAGAAATTTCATCCCAAACTTTTAAATTTCAGAAAGGCATACCGGTGACCATGGACTAGGTTCTGGAGCAGCTTTATCGGTAGGAGAATTTTGCACAGCGCCAGTCTTCTGTTCCAAAACTTCCTGTCAAAACATAATAAACTCAGGTATAGGCCTCACAGCAGAAGATTCGATCAAACTTGTACGGCGAGGTAAACTTCAGGTAGCCGATTAGGGTAGCAATTCATGTTGCATCATAAAAATTATTTCAGGGGCATAAACCAAGCTCGACCCTCCTAAGAACACTGGACTGGGCCCATACAAACAGAACAAAAACAAGCAGTTGTGTAAGACACACGACTACCTACTCATGTAAATGACAACCTGACAAGCTCAAAATGTCTAGTATGATGCAAGTAAACTGACCTCTCCAAAAGCTTCCATGACAGCAAGCCATTCTTCTGTAAACGGTACCAAGTTTTTTAGATGGTCTTTACTTATGGTATTTGTTCTTGATTTACCCACTGACTTAATCCTCCTGCAGAAATATAAGAATGACACGCTATCAATGCAATATGTAATTGAAGATGATTAACTTTGTACATTCAAATATTTGATGCAGACATACTCTATACTTGATGCACCCTCTGAAGACGACAACTTGGTATCAAACTCAATTTTGACTTCAGTATCTTGTTCTTCTGATAAAATAGGTCGTCTTTCCTGGGTCGAGCAGTGATGTGATTCTGTTCTACCGTTAGTTGTATCTACTTTTTCAGTCAAATTGGCAGCTAGTGCCTCTTGATCTTCACAAGGTGAAGGCGCTGCCAGGTTCATATGTGAACATTCTGCACTCCTGTAATCATGGTCACACTCACCCCCTACATGTAACAGGGGAGCTTCCTCCACAGTGAATGCATCATCTGTATCAAGCTCCATTTCGCTATCAATATCTGGTCCTTCTGATGAAGTAAGCTGAACTTCACTACACAAAGAATTGTTGGAGTCTAACTGGCTGTATGCTAAAGATGGTTTTATGGCTGTTGAACTATCAAACTGTGGCATCTGATCTGTACAATGTATAGATTGAACTAGCATATTCTGCTGATGGCAGGAATGGGATTCTCGCAAGGAATCTGTAGCTGAAGTGCAATTGTTGCCTTCTGATGAACAAACTGTACCAGATGTCTCTCCAGAAAGTGAATTTTCTAGGTCAACTGCTGTTTCACCATTGTCAGACTTGTTTTGAGAATTGAGATCATTTGGGGTGCACCTTGGAGAAGAAATGCAAGATGTTGTATAGTTACTCCCCGCAGTAGGTTTGCTTGAGCAACTGACTTTAAGAAAGCAAGAATCCTCAGCAGGCTCAATGCTTGAGCAGCAAATAGCATTAAGATCCTGTCCTACAGACAGCACAACACTGCACTCATTGGGCATGCTATTTCTGCCACCATCATCTCTAAAACTCAACTCCTGTAGTAGCTCCATTTCCAGCCAACGAAAAATCATCATCTGGCATTTGTTGATTATTTATATTCTCCGATTTTTCTGAGTATGGTACAGTACTTTCTGATAAGGATTGCTTCAGTGAACAAACATTAGCATCCTCAACACCAGATAGAGAAGAGGCCAAGACGTTGGGAGTGCTGTCAATAGTGGCAGGTTGCACAGGAAGATTGGAAGCAGCAGAGAAATTGGTCGGCAGCTTCTTTGTTAGATGGAATCTGCTTTTTGGATCCACATGCTGCTTATACCTGGGAGGTTTTACAAGTGATGAAATATTTCCACTAAAGCACCTCTCTGGATTTCTTTGAGCAGTATCACTATGTGATACAGAAGCTTTTCCCTGAAATAATTAGTCAAAAAGAGGTATTGGAATTTTTCACAAGAACAAAATCTCATGAAACATAGGCATACACTTTGTAGGATGGCCAAAGTCGAATTTCTCACAAGAATTAGAATAAAATTNACAAGAAACAACATTGGTGAATATGTATGAAAGAGCATACTAGATTACCTGAGCGAAAAAGCCAACTGAAGGTGAAGGCATCCGGAGAGCTGATGGCTTAGCAGATATTTGTGCCGGGGGGACAACAGAACTGGAAGGGTTATCTTGTGAATATGGTGAAAAAGTTTTGCATTTACCAGAACCATTGGTTTCTTGACAGATGGCAGTAACAGTAGGCACCTGTACAAGTAAACAAGCATGAAACACCCTTTGTAGTTTTAAGGATATGATGTTTTCAAATTCATTCAGTATCATATATAGGGGCAAGATTTGAGATCTTGCGTGGTATCCGACAAAGTGACAGTGCTTCAAATAACGGAGGTGTACTAAGAGTTCCCCCTCGATTAAAACGTAATTGACGCTATCACTCACCATGTCCTTCCCTATGGTAGGTCCAGAAGATTTAGTGACAGATGAACACTCAGTCTTCAATTTAAGCGGGAGCCCCTCTACTTTATGTGTACGCTCACTTGTAACTGAAAAATAGTGGCACGCTGAATTAGTTATAGTGACATGCAAAAGTGCTGAAAAGTTATATGTCAGGCAGATTTCATTGGTAGAGTTGAGGACTATAAGCAAGATTACCTGTAGCTGGCCTTGTTGGTTTGGGAACATTTGTCACAGATGAGGTACTTCTAGTTCTAGAGACCACAGAAGGAGAAGGTTCAGACTTCTTTGGTATCCTTTGTATTTGAGCTGTACCACTTGAGTTTGGCACTTTTTTCGGTGTATAATTAAGTTAAGACTAACAGCACATGTAATTAATAAGAGTGAAACTTATGAAAAGAGTATTAACCAGACAATTGGCATGCTTCTGTTAAGAAAAAAACATGACATCCAAGAATCTCAGAATCTTCATAAGGATATTTATATCCTGCAGGTGGTCGTGGAATGGACTTTTGGATGGTTTGTCCTGACATTTTATCCTGTGTGCCCTGCAGTTGTCCAGAAGAGAATGAGAAATTGCGTGAGCTTTAATCATAGCATTACCATTAGTAAGCAAAATGCTATGTGATGAACTGACCGCAGGTGCTTTTCGTTCATCCTGCTCAGAAGCTTTTGAGGAAGCAAACAACTTCCTTCCCTTGTTTTCTGCGCTCAGACATTTTGAAGGAAATTTTCCACGAGAATTCTCTCCGACTTCCCTGAGCACAGATGTATTGGTAGATTTTCCGAACCTAGACAATGGGGAAAAGGTAGAAGAAAATCCAGAGGCAGGGCTCCTAGTTGCCTTCACTTGGGAGCCAGTAAGCATAGAAAGCTCCGCGTTGTCCAAAACGCCTGCCAGAAGCATAGAGGTTTTTCAGTTGCAGGAAGCATTTAGTAGCTGTGAAAGAATTCTTGTACCTTGTTCAGTGAAGAAAGCAGGATTCCATGCGATGCTTTTCCTGAGATTGAACCCCCCTGCAGGCTTGTTCTTCCTCTTTTTAGAGGTAGCCCCACCTTTGCCTTGGCACGGGGTTGGGCAATCCAAGACATGACGTCGATGTTGAGAGATACTGTTCTCTTTGTTGCCTGTCCATGGAGATATTATTAGAGAAATAAAGCTTATTGGATCCCTGGAAAGTCCAAGTCAAGGGCAAACCCTAGTAGGTGGCAAAGGCAGAGAGGGGAGAGCTCACCAGAACCGGTGGGTGCAGGGATGCGGCACGGCGAGGCCATTTACATGTGGATCCACAACCGAGCGTGCCAGTGAGATTCAAGAAACTTCCTTTTTGTTGGATCCCTGGTGTTGCAAGAAATGGATTAGATTTCAATTTGTAGTTGAATTTGAGTGAACGGAAATCGGTTTGAACTGCCAATGTTTCACATGTTCGGTTTCCATGTTGAATTGAAGTGCTAAATTTGCCTTTCTCAAACAACAGCAAACATATTTCGTTTTATCAATATATAAATCATACTCCACTGGATAGAAAGGGGCAATTATACAAGAAAAGATAAAAGGGGCAAGGGCGGCAAGAGGCATGTTGAAGCAGCTGATGTAGCGGAGAAGATGCCCGTAGTGCTTACCCACGGAGTGGTGGACGAAGCCGGTGGTGAGCGGAGATGGAGGTGGAGACGGTGGGGAGGGATCTGGCTTGAAGCGAAGGAGGCAGGGATGGAACCGTCGGCGAGCAGGGAAGGAACCCGCGAGGAAGAGGAGACGGTCAGACGGAGATGGATACGGAGGAGGCGGGTGGCGGAGGAGTCGAGGACGAGACCGTCGGCGAGCGGAGGCGGCGGCCGGCGGGGACTGACGGAGTTAGGAAGTCGGCGGCGACGCCGGCGAGGCGATGCGATGCGGTTAGGTTCGATGGGGAATTCAAGTTGAAACTTTTTTTTTTTGGAGAAGAAGAAACCTGGCGTCACGAGCGGGAAATGAAAATCTATATGGGCCGCTGATTGATGGGCCGGCCCAGGCCCAACCAACAGCTGTTCCATTTTTCTTTTTCCTTTTTCTTTTTTGGTTTCTGAGTCTTCTTTGGGAAGGAAAGGGCGAGCCGCCGAGCCGGAGAAGGAAACGAGTCGATCATGTCCTCCGCCGCAGGCGACGAACTCGCCGCCCTCCACCACCAGGTCGCCCTCGCCTCCTCCGCCGCCCTCTCTGCCTCCGACCACGACCTCGCCTTCCACCTCCAGCTCTCCGAGGCCATCCAAGCCTCTCTACTTCAACAACCCTCCAATGACCCCGCCCCATCCCCCCCTCCCCCCCCCCCCCCCCCCCGCGCCACCGGAGGAGCCTTCCGACGCCTCCTGCGCCCTGGAGGTCCACGCCGCCGACCTCGCGCGAGCCGAGCAGGACCGCCGCGACGCCCAGGCCTGCCGCGCCTACCACGCCCGGGCCGCCGCCTCCGTCCGCGTCGCCGCGCACGACGCCCTCTTCGCGCGCGACCTCGCCGCCATCCCGGAGGACCGGTGGGCCCACGACGGCGACTACTTCGAGCGGCCCCTCGGCGGCGGGGGCGCGCTCTTCCCCGTGTTGTTCAAGGGCATGGCGAGCAGGGAGGTGGTGGCCCCGCGGGGGAGGTGGTGCTCCGGATACACAAGCCCGTGCTGGCGCAGCAAGGGGGTTTTGTGGGTGGGCGGATGACGCTGGAGGCCATGGCGCTCGTGGAAGCCCTCAACGCGGCGCTCGGCCTCGGCATCCGGACCCTCAACGTCCTCACCGACAACAAACCGCTGCACAACCATGTATGTAACTAATGCTTTGCCCTGCCTCTCATCATAACCATACTTACTCCATACTATCTTCCCATATGAGGGATTTGCCTACGGGTAATTAAAATGTTTATCTTCACTAGTGCGGGTCAATCGGTAAATGTTATGTTGTTGTGGTGCTACAAGTCATATTATATTCTCCAGCCTGCACATGGTGTCTTGTTATGTTCAGCATGTTCATTTGGAAATGCATGCCTGGAGAACAGAACAACAGAGCTATACTGAATTGGGAGCAGTATTTTGGTCTTAAATAAATGCTGGAGCTAACTATACATCATCACATAAGTGCCTTGATTAATCTCTTTGTAAATTCATTGCTAGTGATTCTTTCTATAAAAGCCTTTGAATTATTTTTATTTATCACTGATCTTGTTATGATGTGCAGTATATGATTGTTGAGAGATACAATATATAACACTCTGGTGTTATTTCCTAATGTTGTTGGGAATTGGGATTGCAGATGATTGGACTATGGCGGCCAAGACAGAAGAGGCTTGTGGATTTGATCAATGAGGCTTTCTCAGCAAAACAGAAATTTGAGCAATGTGAGACCCTGTGTGTTGCACGAACCCAAGTCAACTATGTGACAAAATTAGCAACAGATTCTCTACAGACTCAAATTGCCAAAGTTGTTGCTGTGAGTGCTGGAAAGGAGAAAAGAGAGAACTGCAACATCTGCTTGGAAGACACGGACGTCTCTAAGATTCATGCAGTTGAAGGCTGCGCTCATCGCTTTTGCTTCTCCTGCATGAAGGAGCATGTCAAAGTTAAGCTACTTCATGAGATGCTCCCAGCTTGCCCACAAGATGGTTGCAGTACCAAGCTAATTGTGGAGGGTTCAAAGATGTTCCTATCTCCACGGTTATTAGCTATCATGGTGCAACGTATCAGGGAAGCACAAATTCCTCCAACTCACAAGATTTATTGCCCATATCCCAAGTGCTCAGCCTTGATGTCCATGAGAGAACTGATACATCCAATACAAGCATCATCCTCAAAGTACACTGTTGTTGATGCTGCCACATTGAGGAAGTGTGTCAAATGCAGTGGCTCTTTTTGCATTAGCTGTAAGGTCCCATGGCATGATCAGATGACTTGTTACGACTACAAGAGGAGGTACCCCATGCTCGTCTAGAAGATGCCTATTTACAGAACCTTGCACAGCAGCGGTTATGGCGTCAATGTATCCGATGCAAACACATGATTGAACTCGCAGAGGGTTGCTACCATATGACTTGCGTGTAGGTGTTTTCTCTTCACCCTTTGAGTGTTGCATCCTCATTTTATTGTTACCTTTACTAAGAATTCAACATTGATCTTCCTCCTAGTCTTTGATACTTCCTCTCAATGTGCTAATGCTCAGATTCACTTGAACGTTTCATTCATCCTGTTCATGCTTGTTGCAGGTGCGGCTTTGAGTTCTGCTACACCTGTGGAAAAGAATGGAAGGACAAGAAAGTGACCTGCTCTTGTCCACTGTGGGATGAACGCAACATTATCCGTGATGATCCTCAAGGCAATGCTGCAATCCATGATGATCCTGAAGATGAATATGACGACTACTATGACGAGGACGACAATAATTATTATGTCGGAGAAGGCCTTCAGTACAATATGGATTATCATCGTCAGTATGATGGAGGGGACCGTCACCGTGGCCACTTCTATCAATACAATCTTTAGTGTCAATGTCTGTCTTCTAAAGCTATTAATATCTAGTTACAGTAGTTGAGCAGGACAATCTCCGTAACTTTTCGCTTTATTTTACCTAGCCATCGAATGTTGCTACTTCTGGATTAAGGGCTCAATCCTGGCGAGCCTGTTAAATCGCCATGCTGGTTTAATGGATATTTTCATCGTAATATGCGCATGCTTCTCGTAACAATGCTGTCTCTGACATATCAAATAACTCGCTGTGTTTAACTCATGGAATTGTCACAAGTGAGCTAAACTAATCACGAGGATTAAAGAACATCACATCAGGGCTCTGGATTACACAAGAAATAACAGATGAAATTAGGGCTCTGGATTACTCAAGAAATAACAACAGATGAAGTTAACTGTGCAAGAAAGAGCAGCACGTCTACTCCTGTAGTTCTGTCATCTACTATACAGTGGTGTAATAAAGGCCTATGGAAATGGGAATTCGACAAATTTCCCTCTGTTGGGGAGGATGGGAAGGATATAAAAGAACCTAATATTTGGTACATGTATCACGAAGGCAATGCCAAAAAAGAGTTCTAATTCTTTGCAACAAGGGCAAAAACATTTCTGTTGCAGGGCTTCTGTCCTTTCTTTACACCATATAGAGTAACCAGGTGAATTTGGTATTGTCATCCTCTGGAACCCACCGTGGTTCTCTTCTCATGTACAGAGTCGGTGGAATCACTCTCAGCTTGGATCATTGCTTTCTTGGCGAGCTCATAGCCTGCAAAGTTCATTGCTCCGAGAGGAGCAATCCAGAAGAAGCGGGGGATCGCACCCTTGAACAGTCCGAGAGGTCCCTCATTTCGAAGGATGGAGAAAACTATCAACTGCATGGAGACTGGGGTGCCTGGTGGAGCGGTCATCATCCGAGTCTTCATCACATCAAAGGGAGTTGTAACAACTGCTGCAAGTCCTCCAGACAACGCTCCCACTGCAATAGTTTCCCATGGTTCTAAGTCTCTGTTCAAGACATGCTGTGCCGCCTACAATAACAAGGGCATATGACATGATCATTCAATTCATCAAGGCACAGGGCATAGTTCTAAGTCTAATGGCATTGCAACAGAACTAGATATTACAAATCTCAGTCCATTATAAGAAAAAGTTTCATAACTGCTGTAACTATCTTTTTAATATCTTTTTATAGCCAATGCGAACAAAATGAAACTTCTTAAGGAAAATAGTGATCAGAGAAAAGTAATACATGCAGAAGAAAACAAAACAACCTTACTGTGGGCAATCTTTGAGGAAAATAAAACAAGCCAAATAATTCAGTCCAATGACATCATTGATAGACAGGTGGATAGAAGAAAAACTCCATTGAGATGCCATTTTGCAGCCATTACAAATGCATGAGCCATGACATTCAAATATGCAGAACTGATAATAAGCTTTACAATAAACAAAGGCAGCTCACTGCAGACCTTTCAGTCAACAAAATACAGATGGAAGAAAACCAATTTTAAGGTATGGTCCAAAGAAACAATAAGAACTCACAATACCTTTTTAGCTTCTGCATAAAGACACATTCCGGCAACATAGAAAGGAACCTCTCGGCAAAGAGTGGCCCCAGTGCCACGGAAGAAGCCCTTTGGACCATCTTTTTGCATGGTACCAACAATGGCCTCCCCTACATTATTGAAAATTCCAGCCTGCAAACGCTGCTTAAGAACCTCACAAGGTATACGTACTGCTGTTCCCAGGATGGTGCTGCAGAAGGAAGAGAGTGATTGCACCTGCGAAACAAACATGTCTATCATCAGATTTCATATAAGCAAGAAACATTTTCTCGGCCAATATACTAGTTCAAAAAATTTTAACAAGTTTATTGAGGCAGACAAATTTCATGGTGACTAGGCTCAGCTCTGAATTTTCTGAGAATAACTAGCTCTTGATGAGCTAAGGTTGGTCAAAAGCCGTAACTAATGTAGCAGAGGGCTTGACACAGGTTACATTCTGTTGTTGAAACTGACAAGGTGGGTATGGGATTCCACATACACATGCCAATGACACAGTGAATGTCACATGCAAAATTTTGCACAAGGAATAGGAAAGCATACCTGGATATCTGGAAGTGTTGGAGCAACACTTTTTAATACAAGCTTGCTAGCCTCAAATATTCCTGTTCTCAAACCATGGCTGCAAATGGCAGGATGTGAATATGCAGCCTACATTCAAATTTGCCTCTAAAACTCTGAAACAACACTAACCTTGAAAACTGACCAAGAATTGCAGGGATAGAACCCCGATAAAGTCCTCGGAGCCCGATTTGTGGAAGTGTTGATATGAGATCTGGAAATGAAAGCGAAGATGCTTGGACACGTGTCTGATACAGTTTAGAAAATAAAGAGCTTGAATCAGAAATATCCATAAAACTGTGGAATTTCTCAAGCAAAAAAATCCATTAGCATAAAATCTAGCAAGTAAATTTATTATCCACTTTCTAAAAAAAGTAAAGTAAGTTCATTGCAGGTAATGCCTTGCGTGAAGGGCGATCATCCTTAGGAAAAACTAAAAAAAATAGTACAAATAAAAAGCTCCTGCCAGTAGTATGCTTTGTATAAATTTCTATTGATCGCATCCCATGATATTCCCATGGAACCTGCTAGAAGCAGATGGTGTTTGTCATAATTATCTACAATTTAGTATGTTGGATTTTAATCGCTCTATCATTAAGACATCCTCTTCTAACAAATGCCATCAAGTGAAGGCGTTGTTGAATCAGTGCTATCGGTTAAGTTCTGTACTTTAAAAGGGTTAAAAGGTAACAAGTTTATGTACCTTCATTGAATCAATGGGATGCATCACAGAGGTAGAAAGCGCACTAGCAAGACCTCCAGCTAAAGCAGACTTCAAAACACTTCCTGTTGATATCTCTACAGGTGGAGGAACAGCAACCAAAGTAGCAGCTTCAAACCAAATATTCCTAAATGCATTCACAAGTGAATAAATGAGTTAAGTGGAAAGATTAATACCTAATGCCATGAGAAGATAGTCAATAACATGTTATTGTTTTCATGACTGGTCAGATATTCAATATAGATGAAGGAAAGGATTATTGTGTAATGGTTCAAGATGCAAACTTGGATTCTAACGCAGGACATTAACATACCGAGGGTCATCTTCAAGGCGCTCTGAAGGAAGCAGGAGCATGAAATTGCGAAAATGGCTGTAGGAGATTGATTCTTCTGAATCTGCATTTAGGTACCGCAGCATGGCAGCAGCATTATCTTCATTGGCCGGAAGGCCTGCACCTTTTAAAGATGTGAGAATTTGATTTTTGTGAAGTGTCCCAGACTTGCTCAAACACAGCGTGGTGTATGCTCGCAGTATTGTTGGCTCCTTCTGCTCCATCAAGGATAGAAATTGTTTCCACCCAATTGATTTTGAAAACAAGTTACTTCTGGTGCGCCGTAAAAAATCCTGAGCATACCTCCTTGGCAATCGCCTCTTTCTCATTGCAACTTCAAGGTCTTCCAGGGTGACTTGACCATCACCATCTCTGTCCAACTCCTCAAAAAATCGCTTTCCTGTAGAAGCCAAAAAAGAGCTTAGGATAACAACATGCAAGAGTTACCTCTATCCATTTCCAATAGAACAACAGAGTAACATTATCAGAAACAATATTTCAGCGATATCAATGCCATATCAACAGCATCAAGCCAATCTCTGGAGCTCTAGTTATCTGTACATGATTGTACACCATTTAACACAATAGAGACCCATTGGGAATTGTGTTATGCATATTCTGAATCTGAAGAGTCTGAAGTAGTGCGTATGAACACATAAAAGAAATAAGATACTACAATCATGTTTTGCAGGAAGTAATAAGGTTGAGGACTGCTAATATTTAAGTAACATACAACGTGCATTTTCTCAGTAAAACCAGAAGAATACTGAGTTAGAGAAAACACCTTATACTAAATCTGCGTACTTGAAGAAAACCGTGTGAATAACTTTGTAAGAAAATCGCAGGCATGCCAGTTAAACTAAATTCAGCATTTATCCTACAGTAGTTAGAAATGGTGACTATCCGATTGGCATCACAATGCTATCATCTTATTAGATGAGACAACAACAATATTGTTCAACCTGAGGTATAGTATAGTATTGCTAAAAAAAAGAAGAGGTCTAGAGAGTAAAAAAGGATATCAATCAACTGTCTCCGTTATAGGCCAGTATTAACAAACGACGTTATAATAGTGCATAAGGCAATTTTGCTCATTGCGGAATATGGCTCATCACAGGTTGGAGTTGGATTGAAGATGGTATGTACCTTCAAATTCTGCATATCGGAAGAAGTCGTGTACAGAGAAGAGCTTCTTCTTGTCTGGATGAGTATCAGGGGATGGCAAGGACCTGCCAACTAGGTCAATCAAGTCGGTGAGTGAAACCGTGGAAAGTGTGGAGCGTAGGCGGTCCACATTGGAGAATGGGATGTTGAGCAGGCGAAGAGGCAGTGTGTGTGGTGGTGGCTCTTCCTTGTCCCCAGTTTCAGTTGAAGTTGTAGGTTGGTGGTGGGCGGAGACAGACGGAGACGGTGGGCCAATCTTTGCGAAGCCGAGGTTGGAGAGGAAGGCATCGAAATGGGCGTTGTTTGGTCCATGGATATGGATTAGTGTGTGGAATTGGTGCAGATGTGGTTGAAGATGGTTGTCCAGCAGGTGGTGTAGGTTATGGGCCAAGGAATCGAAGGCAATGCAGAGAAGGAGGTGGAGCTGCGGCGGTGGTGGTGGTTTGGCACCAGTCGGCTTGTGTTGGGTGCGGAGGAAGCATGGAGTAGTTGTGAAGGGGGATCTGTGGAGGAAATCTGCTACAACAAGATGGACGTCTCGGAGGAGGCAGTCAGACTCAGAAGAAGAAGAAGGCTTATGCTGCTGCTTGGGATTGGATCCGAGAAAGGGAAGTTGGAGGTGGGAAAGGGCGGCGCGGGCGGCGGCGACGAGGGCGTCCAAGGGGTGGTCGGAGCCGGACATGGTCGTCAAATCAAATCAAATTAAAACACAAGAGGATTACGTATGTTAGACGAGGAGGAGGAGGAGGAGGAGGATTTGCGGCCGCGGAGCGGAGGGAGGAGGAAGAAGAAGAGGCGACAAGGAAAGGAGTACGGGAGGTGGAGAAGCGGCGAGCCGATCAACAACACACACACAAAAACAAATACCCAAAACTTTTATCTATCACATAGTAGTGGTATGGGAGTTTTTTTTAGAAATAATATTTTTTTAATAGATAATTAAAAAATAGAGGTCGATTGAATGAAATTGCAAGTTTAGCACCCATCGAACAACCAAAGTTCGACAGGGGACATATCGAACTGCGGCAGTTCGACAGGATTGTTGAGCCCGAAAAAACAGTGTCAAACAGTGATTTTTTTTAAAAAAAAATCTTTTATCCCCCGTCGAACTGCCGCAGTTCGATATGTCCCCTGTCGAACTTTGGTTGTTCGATGGGATGCTAAACTTGCAATTTCATTCAATCGACCTCTATTTTTACAATTATCTATTAAAAAAGTATTATTTCTAAAAAAAATTCGTGCTATGGACCTATGGTACTGTACTTTACTTCCCGGTTCTGTTAAAAATTGACATGCACCACTCTTAAAAACATTTCTAAGCCATCAAATGACGCTCTAATAAATTAAACTCTAATAAATTAGATAAATGTTTAGCCATCGATTTTCATTTAACTTGATGAACTCGTCAATTTTGACCATTAAATTAGATTCTCATCTCTCCTCCCCAATATATGATGGCTGCATGTTTTGATCCCACCAAAATAATTAATTAGGAGTAAACAAACACAGAGAATCAGCTGGTTCTCTATCGTAAAAAATCAACAAATAAATTTTCATATGCAAAGCCATGGAAACAAAAAGCAACACGTCTCTCGCTCACTTTTTCGACCAATATCAAAGAATGTGAATTTACATCTCATCTATATATTTTTTTCAGAAACAAAAAACAACAACCAAGAAAAAATAATATCAAACAAGTAAGCGATGCGAGCAACTTCTATCTTTTTATTGTTTGATCTCTTGACATAGCCTTCCACTTCTCTGTTTTTTAAGCGTATAATTTAGTTTTTTTACCTAGAATTTTATACTACTCCATGGTGATGTTGTTCATATTCTGATCTGTTGCTGCTAGCTTCTACAACAAAATGATATATCAAAGCCTCTTGCCTTTTGGACAATATATTTACTAACATCACGTATTTAGATGCTGTCAGTTGATTTTTGAGCACTTACTCGAGGCGTCTTTGATATCGCGTGCTTTGCCACCAGAAATTTATTAACTGATTTTTTAGATAATCATTTTGGAGGGGTAATGCATGTTATTTTTTTAAGAAACATAGTGCAAACGCAAGTGCTCATATATACAAGCGTATACTTTCCGATAGGAACGTGCATACGCATATCCTATCCCTATGAACACTTTCGAGAGACTGGGTCGATATATCTTCAGATTAATGAAGTCATCACAGGCGTCTCGCTATCGACAGGAAGTCGCCTACTGCAAGGATATTTAGCTGTAAATTTGAGACTTGTATCAAGTCTAGGTCTTGAACCTAGGTGGGTAGGTTCCACCATAGGTAACCTAACCAGCCACACTCACTAATTGCAGATAATATGAACCCCTTCTTCCCTCTCCTTTACTCATTTTTTTCGTATATTATTTGAGATAACATGTAATATATAAATAATAAATAAACTATTGTAACTTTTAAATTATACATACAAATTTTATTCGATCACAATTACATTCTTTACAATTAAATCAATCCATATTTACTATATTTTCATTTATAAAAAATAAACATTATTTTGATCCATAATTTGACCCTTGGCATTATATCTAAGAGACAAAAAAAAATAAAACATAGGTTATAATGTCATATATCATGTTACAATCATGCATATCTAAAATTAGCTCTATGATGATTGAAAATAAATTTTACAATATTATATTATTTACCATTAACTTAAGAATTTATGATCTATATTACCTATACTTTAACCTGTAAAATAAAATTATATTTTAGGTCATATTTTTATTCTTTATCTGTAATCCAAACAGACATGAAAATTATGAAAAAGATAACTGTATGGAGTATATATCACTATATATCCATTATTGGTTAAAAAAATATGTATCACTAAATTAGATTTACAATATCAACAAGAAACATGCCATCTCTTTGCACTTTACATGGCATTTGAGAATTATAACAAATCCCGAAGCCCTCTGCCGTCATCTTCTCGTCGTGGAGTTCCTTTTGCCGTCAGCTGCTCGGTGAGCTCTCCATACCCCTCCCCGCCCCATTCCTTCACCTCCCGTGCTGCCGCTGCGCTAGCTGGTTGCCGACGACGACCACCGGCTTGCGCATCGCCGCTGCCCATGTCGAGCTCGTCGGCTCGCCGGCTGCCTCTTCCTCCTAGTCGGCGTGCCCGATTGTGGCCGTCGGATTGGCCCCGTGTTGGCGCAAAATTTAGACCCGCCTCGCAACAAAAGACGGGCTCTACGTTTCCACGGCGGCCTGGGAGATCTGCTTAACTCCAGTGCAGGTCCAAATTGGCTTGCCTAGTCGTGCGTAGAGCGTGCTAGTTGATTTGATCTGCAATCAACAAGAAACAAGTAAACCATGTCAGAAAACAATGGTCGATCGGCCGATAGGCCGATGTCACATTGTTATAGCCCAGCCGATAGGGCAAAGCTGTATCGGCTTACTCAATATAATAAGCAAACTGAAGAGATCTAATCTCATCGGCCCATGCCAAAAGCGTGTGACAAATTAATGGAATTAGCCGATGAAGGTTTCACGAGGATAACTACACTAGTTATTACTCCAGTGTAAGCTTATACAAGTCAATCGGCTAACATAAATACACCAACCACAAAGAAGTCTTTGAAAACACTCTGTGGCCGATATGTTTATATTCGTCGATCCACATGTATAAGTAGCAAACACATGCAAGAACATAAATAATCACATGCATTAGATAAGACCGGCTGAAACCCCGGTGCTATCCTTAATTACAATCGAAAACAGGCTTCGTGTTAGATCTCGAAACAGGACTAAGGTCGATAGCAACTCAAAGTATTAATCGAGACTTAACACAAAGAAAATCAAGCCGTCGATTGCTTTTGGGGATGGTAAATGCCTTAGATAATCTAAATGAGCAAACTGATTCAACCATCGTCAGCAATAAACCCTAAAACGAGTTAACTGCTGACGAGACAGAATCAGAAGACCGCGTCAAGATTAGCTAACACATGATAAACGACGATCACATCATCAGGGCTTAACGTGCCTAAAGCGACACGCTAGCCTCGACGATGTAAATCATCGGGTACGAGTTCTTACCTTGCTCTTGGGAAGCAAGAACTCGTTAGAAGTCAGCCTCTTGCGAGGGTTGGCGATGCGCCGAAAGTAGATTAGTTTGATTGTATGATTGATTGAGAGAGAGCTTCTATGTACAAATTATCGGGATATTTATACCCGAGGTTACAACAGAACCCTTGTAGAGCACGATCTTATCTACAACTAACAAACAAATCCTTGCAACAGACTTAAGCCACAGATTAGATCTAAACTACTTAATTTACAAGATACAACTGCTTAAAACCGAGCTTTATCTCTATTTGGCAACTTCCTTGAAGCTTATTCCAGGCCTAGACCAAGCCCACGTTGACACTGTCAACTCACAACCCGTATCGGCCCACGTTAACATCGAATCCGTATCGGCCGATACGCTCTTTATGGCAACACATCCACAGTCCGATACAGTTACCGGGTCCGATACGAAGCCTGGTCTGACTCCAATACAATCTGTCTTCTCTGCTTCGGTTTCCCTTTTTCTTTCCAAGTCGATTACCAAATTTCGCCGTTAACACATGCCCCCCAATTCCGCTTCATTATATAATGTAGTGGAATTAGCTCCGAGGAACCCATCGACTTCTTTGCTAGGTCTTGTCTGAAAACCGTGCAGATCCAGATTCGAATCCTTCCGCCGCCGATTCAACAAACCCTTCGCGTTCCTCAACTCCGGCGACCCCTCGGCGTTTCGTCAACATTGACCCCCTTCACAGCGACCCCTTCAACGACAACGATGGCCTCCGCTCCGTTCTATGCCTCCGAGATCCCTGCGGTAAGTCAATTCCTTCAAAACCCACATTATCGCTTTCTCCGCCGATTTCTCCAAGTTAGGGTTTTTACTCTCTGCCCCCCGGGTCTTATATTTTCATCGTCATTCTCACGATCTAGGTCTTCAAAAACCAAATCTTGATCCCCACCGACGACAAATCCCATCGCTTTCTGCTAGGCCCCATGGGCGATCACGACCCAACTTGGCTAATCAATGCCGAGACGGACAGAATCCCCTTTAGACAAGCCAAACCCAATGTTTCTTCCTGGAAACATACCTTCAAGTCCTGGCCATCGAAGCTTAACGGATACAAAACCTGGCATAAGAGGATTGCTGCTGCCAAACAAGTCCACTGGGACGAGATTGGGATCGGCCAATGCATCACTTTGTCCCTGGACGATACCAAGAAAAATGAGTCACTCATGTCGGCTGCAAGCTACTTCTGGTCTAGTACCTTGAACGCCTTCATGTTCAAGCAAGGTCCGATGACCCCCATCCTTATAGATGTCAAGATACTGACAGGACTGGATATCGACTCTGAGATCAATCCCTTCAGCCTCCTGATAAACAACAATCACAAGTTGAAGACCAAGAAAATCAGAGGCTGGTCCGGATACATCTCTGAACACATGGAACAGGGATCGGTCTCAGAACGAGAACACGTAGCCTTCCTGACACTGTGGTTAGAGAGATTTGTCTTCTGCGGGTCGATTTGCGGCCCTACTACGAACTGTCAACACTTGGCTCAGGCTTTGGTCAACAAGAAACAAATCCCTTTAGGCCGATACCTCCTGGGAGCTGTCTATCGGCTGCTCCATATCTCCACACAGGACCTGATGCTAAAACAGACTGTAGCTCATGGAGGACCATGGTGGTTCATTCAGCTCTGGCTAACCATTTACACCAACACCATGGTTGATTGGCCACCTCTATCGGACTCTCGCTTTCCATCAAAATACACCGATCACGAAGATCCCAGGAGCAGAAGATGCATGTCCTATGGGGAAGCAGCCTCCGTGTATCCAGGCACAGACCAATCGGCTGAAGACATGGCAGCCTGGTTCATTCGCTTCTTCACCAGCCCCCCATCAACCAGAATGGACATGTTTGTGTACATATCGGACCGAGATTATGAGCTCTCCGACGACCTTCAGCTAAGCTTGATAAATGATGACATGGAGTCAAGGGAGTTATTCATGATCGGCTTCACCCCGTGCCTGCTCCCAGTAGGCATATTTCAAGGAAGAAGCACCAGCCTATCCTATGAGTTTTACAACCCAATGATAGCAGCTAGGCAATGCGGGCTCGGGCAACTCCCCATCAGCCTGTATCTTCATAAGCTCCTAGAAAACAGAGGCACGGTTCCATCAGCGCTGATTATGAGCAAGGCGTTTGAAATCGAGCTCCCAAATCTCGGCGACTGCGACCGGCTGCACCTAATCGCTTTTGTCCACATCGGCTTCCATGCATGGTGGCAAGAGTGGGCCGCCCACATCTTCCATCAATCGACCAGATTTTATGTGACAGAGCTTATCCAGGGTATCAGTCCTCAAGTTCCAGACGGGCCGATTCCATCCGTGAGCAACAGTGGACGAAAAATCTTTTATGCTCCAGCTATAGCTCCATCAGGGTCAACCATCCTGGAATTCATCATCGGCCTTACTGCCCCGAAGATATCATCATTGCTCCAGGGGCCGATGATTAAAGAAAACCCCAAGAGGAAAGCGCCAACCAAGGGCAAAGCCCAAAAATCCAGCAAGAAGATTAAAGTTGATGACCAAGCCGATCTTGAAGAGCTGGATCCCTCCATGGAAGAATTCTTTGAAGAACAAGTGATGGAGGAGGAAGTCGATGTAGCGGCCGCCGATGCATATGAAGAAGAAGACACACCGGCTGAAACCACCAAAGAGCCATCGGTCGAAGCTGCTGAGATCCCACCAGCCGATGACCAAGATGATGCCCCGCAACCAAAAAGGACCAGACACGCAATTCGCAAGGTCAGTATAATCTCTTCTTTGTGTTTACATAATCCCCTTGTACTGTCATACTTTAACTTCATATCCTCTTCAGGCTGCGGCGTCGTCTGTGTTGAAGGAGAGAACTCGATCGGCCCCTTTACCTAGAACCAAGAAAGCCACTCTACAACGGCGCGAACGAACCAAGGCACGATTGAAGACTCCTTCTCCTTCTCCACCACCCTCTCCGACTGTCTCGGTAAGAGTTGATTTTTGCATTATCTTGCTATTTACATAACCCTATTTACCAATCTCCTGCTTTTTCAGCCTAGGGCTCCATCACCTTCATCACATCGGCCAACCCCCTCACCTACTGAATCGACAAAGCAAAAGGAGGCCGATGCAAGTACCACCGATGCTCCAACACAGGTAATTAAAATTACTCCAATCCCCTCTCTGCTGGTTCCTGTTTAACAAAGTTGACCTTGACCCATGTTGATATCTGCAGAACCTAGCTGATATGTTCTCCTTTGATATCGGCCAATTTCTTGATGATGAAGACAAGGAACTACCCAGCACAGCCAAGGCACCAATCTCTGATGACCTGAAGAGCCGGCTGACCGACATCGCTAATCGACTAGAGGCCTCGTTGGAGTGTTTGGTGGAAGATTGCGCCTCCGTCAGAACCAGGGTACAAGAAATCCAAGACGAACTGCCCGAAGACCTGATGGATATTCTAACGCCGGCCATCTTCTTGGAGCAATACCGATTTAAGCTCAACAAGGCAAAAGAAAGACTCGCAGAACGACGAGAGCGTGAACAACTGGAATCGGCCCTATCCGCTAGCAAGGCTCAGGTTAACGCTGATAAGACCAAGTTGGACGAGCTAACGGTGGAGCCGATTGCCCTGAAGCACAAACTTGAAGAACTCCGTCGCCTCGAGGCAGAGCTGGTATCGAAGCTGGAATCGACACGTCGAGAAATCCAAGAAGTCGAAGCCGGAATAGCTGCATCACCTAAGGTCATAGAAGACCAGATGGCAAAGCTCAAGGCATCGGCCAAGTACCTTGCGACCCTAAGCAAATCGCTGAAGCCGATCCCAAGGTCGATGGCCGATGATGCCCAGGCTATAGAAGACGTCGAGCAGATTCGCCGCAAAGCCATTGCTGCTATTGCAGACTTTATAGGGTAACGTAGCATATTCTGTCCTCGTACTGGGTAAATACAAACCTTATCGGCCATGCAGCCGAATTTGATCTTACTGCTGTGTAAAAATTTCAGTCTGAATATTACTTCTGAAATCCTTTTTGCAAACAAATATCCCCTTACTGAAATCAATCGGCCAGAAAGCCGAATTCAGTCTCAAACTGAAAGAATCCGACGTTAAAATCCCTCGAAAAATTCCTTGAAAAATTCCCTGAAAAATTCCTTGAAAAATTCCTTGAAAAATTCCGCGCCTGTATATATATATGCCCCCCAAATTTTAGAAGGTGAGGGCTCATGTTGTAAAATTTGAACTAAGGGCAATAGTATGTATCGGCCATCTAAAGACGATGCATAACACATCGGCTGTAATCATAAATCGGCTGGAGGGCCGATCATGAGTCGATCCAGACGCTGGGATAATATCTCTTTAAGTACTTGCCATTAAGAGCTCGTCCATAAATCTCGCCATCCAGCCCCTTGAGCAAATAAGCATTGTGAGGAACACAGCGATAAATTTGAAAAGGACCTTCCCAATTAGGTGACCACTTGCTGAATTTATTATCTCTGGAACCAATCGGCATTATTAATTTCCATACAAGATCCCCTTCCTCAAATGACTTGGCGACTACTTTTTTGCTATAATGACGAGCCACTCTATCTTTATCACGTTTGATCTTCTCTAAGGCCCGTAATCGGACATGCGCCAAATCGTCGAACTCATCTACCATAAGATTATGGTACTCATCGGCTGTCAAGTCGTCTTGCAAGGCAATCCTCCTTGAGCCGATGTTGGTTTCCCACGGCAGCACAGCTTCATGTCCATAAACCAACTGATACGGAGACACTTGAATTGCACCATGGCAAGCCATCCGATACGCCCAAAGGGAATCGACCAGCGTTGTGTGCCATTGCCTCGGCTGTTCGTTGATTTTTCTCTTGATTAACTTGATTAAGGTCTTATTAGAAGCCTCTGCCTGCCCATTAGCCTGCGCATAGTAAGGAGAAGAATTTAATAATTTAATGCCCATGCTGTCGGCAAACTGGACGAACTCAACGGATACGAAGATTGATCCCTGATCGGTGGTTATTGTCTGAGGTAACCCAAACCGATATATAATATATTCTTTGACAAACTGAATTGCATCTTTGGAATCAACCTTCTTAAGGGGAACGGTCTCAACCCACTTTGTGAAGTAATCTGTAGCCACCAAGATATATTTGTGTCCCTTGCTCGATGGCGGGTTAATCTGGCTGATCATATCTATTCCCCATCCACGAAATGGCCACGGTTTTATGATTGGATGCATAGCCGATGCCGGTGCTCTTTGAATTGCTCCAAACTTCTGACATTCCTGACATCCTTTATAATACTTGAAACAATCCTCTAGCATGGTTGGCCAAAAATATCCGACGCGCTTCAACAACCATCTCATTTTATGGGCTGATTGATGGGTTTCACAAATCCCTTCATATACTTCACTCATAACAGTTTTGGCCTCCTCGGGGCCTAGGCACTTGAGTAAGACACCATCAATCATCCGATAATACAAGTCATCGTCCAGCAAGACATAATGTAAAACTTTATACTTCATTCTTCGTGACGCCGATTGGGAAGGATTCCTTAAATACTCGACGATGTCAAACCTCCAGTCGTCGGCATGCACGAGAGCAATCTGAATCTGGACATCTTTAGCCATCGGCTGATATCCTGATGCCCCCTGAGCTAAATCATTGGCCTCGAAGTTTTGCTTCCTGGGTATATGCCTCATCGTCACAATCTTGAAACCTTGTAGCAACTCCTTGCACTCCTCGTTGTAGACTTTGAGAATATCGTTCTTGCATTCATACGCCTCAGAAAGTTGATTGATTACCAGTTGCGAATCACCAATGATTTCTATGGAATCGGCCTCGACTTCTCGTAATAACTGCAAGCCTTTAAGCACCGCTTCGTACTCTGCTTGATTGTTAGTATAATAGGGCTTGATATTAAAAGCAAACTCAAAACTTGCCCCTTGAGGGGATATGATAACTAGGCCGATACCACATCCATGTCTGTAGACAGACCCATCGAAATACAAGGTCCATGGCACAATATCTGAATATGCAATTGAGTCATCTCAGTGCTGAACAATAAAATCGGCTAGGGCTTGTCCCTTGATCGCTTTAGCCGATTCATACCGTAGGTCGAACTCTGTCAAGGCAAAAATCCACTTCCCAATTCTTCCTTTTAATACGGGGGCCGATAGCATGTATTTCATCACGTCGGCCTTACTTACCACGATGCACTCATTGGAAAGTAAATAATGCCTCAACTTAGTACATGAGAAATATAAGCACAAACAGAGTTTTTCTACCGGCGTGTACCTTGTCTCGGCCTCCAGCAACCTCCTGCTGAGATAGAAAATGACTCGCTCTTTGCTGTCAATGTCCTGAACTAAGACTGAGCCGATATACTTCTCATCGGCCGATAGGTACAGCCTGAACGGAACTCCCTTCTGTGGAGGAATTAAAACTGGTGGGGAGCTCAAATACTCCTTGATGTCGTCCAGCGCCTTCTGCTGCTTATCACCCCATATGAACTCTTCATCCTCTTTTATCTTTAACAACGGAGTGAACGGCTCTATTCTTCCTGACAGGTTCGATATAAAGCGCCGAACAAAATTGATCTTGTCGAGCAGAGATTGTAGCTTGGTCTTGTTCGTCGGAGGTTTGATTTTCTTTATAGCATCAATATTCTTCTGTGTAATCTCGATTCCTCTTTCGTGGATCAAGAAACCCAGGAACTGACCGGTCGATACGCCAAAGGCACACTTGTTAGGGTTCATTTTTAAACCTTACTTCCTCGCTCTTTCGAGTACCTTGCGTAAATCGGCCAGGTGCATATCATATTCTCTTGACTTCACGACGACATCATCAATATAAACTTCGATCAAAGAGCCGATAAGATCATGAAAAATATAATTCATGACCCTCTGATACGTAGCTCCAGCATTCTTCAAACCGAATGTCATGACAACCCATTCATATAGGCCGATTGCCCCTGGGCATCGGAAGGCTGTTTTGTGAACATCTTCTTCGGCCATGAAAATTTGGTTGTAGCCTGCGTTCCCATCCATAAAGCTGATAACCTTGTGCTCAGACGCGGCATCGACAAGCAAATCGGCCAGAGGCATAGGGTACTCGTCTTTCGGTGTTGCTTTGTTTAAGTCTCTGAAGTCAATACATACCCTAAGCTTGCCATTTTTCTTCATTACTGGAACTATGTTGGAGACCCATTCTGCGTATCGGCAAGGTCTGATGAAGTTGGCATCATAAAGTCATGTAATTTCTGCCTTGATAGCTTCATGCATATCGGCCTTAAATCTCCTAGGAGCTTGTTTAAACGGCCGATAGCCTGGTTTGATTAGTAGCCGATGTTCTACAATCGATCGGCTTAATCCTGGCATCTCATGATATTCCCATGCAAAACAATCCATGAATTCTTTCAACAGATTTATAAGATTACTCTTGTATTCCTTTGGCAGGTTAGCACTTACGTACGTCGGCCTAGGCTTATCACCTATTCCTATATCAACTTCTTCAAGCTCATCGGCCGACGTAAAACCCTGTCCCAACTTGCCATCGAGTTCGTCCACCACATCATCTGTGTAGGGACTAGCTTGTTCATCTTCAACGGCGGACGACACATCTTTGCTAAAGTAACTGCTTGTCTTGATCTTCAATCGTCTCGATGTCGCAGTCAGTTACTTTGAGGAAATCGGCGTCCCAGACTTGCCCGGACAAGCAGTCGATTCCCTCCATCTCCCATACTGCGAGATCGGCATTGGCCACGTGTACCGACCGATCGGCCTGCACGATCTCGACCTGGTCCCCTTGCCATTGCATGAGGCATTGGTGCATTGTTGAAGGGACGCAACAGTTTGCGTGGATCCAATCCCGTCCCAACAACAAGCTGTAGGAACCCTTTCCGTCGAAGACAAAGAAGGTGGTGGGTATTGTCTTGCCGCCCATGGTGAGTTCCACGTTTAGGACCCCCTTCGCCTCGGACGCATTGCCACCAAAGTCTTTCAACACCATGTTTGTCTTGATTAGATCTTCAGGTACCTTTCCAAGCTTCCTGAAGGTTGTGTATGGCATCAAATTGATCGCCGTGCCGCCGTCGACCAGCATCTTCGTCATCGGCCGCCCGTTGATGAATCCCTTGATGTATAACAGCCGCAAGTGCCTGTAGTTGTCGTCAACTGGCTTGTCAAATATGGCTTGATCTGGTGACAACTGTAGCCTAGCCGAAGATTGTTCATCGTCGGCCATTGCTTCATCGGCCATCTGCACGCTGTACTCTGCTGGCAGTATAAAAACCATGTTAACAGGCGCCGATGTCGCTCGTTTACCTTTTGAAGCCGCAGAGGCCCGTGCTGTATTGGAGGTGCCCTCATCGGCCGTGACCACCGTGGATTTTATCCTCCACTCTTTCTTGGTCTTGGCCGGCCGATGGGTTATTGCCATCTGTTGCTCTTGGATTTGTTCTTTCCTCCTTAGCCTCTGAACCCGCCGTTTTTGTGTCTTAGTGAATACATCGCTTGGGCACCATTGAGGGTTCTGGACCTGTTCCTCGGCTTCGGTCTGTTGGTCTTGGTGTATCGGCCCTAACCTCTCATGAACAGATTTCCTTTGCTTGGCCGGCCGATGCGCTTGCCTGCTTGAGTTGCCCTGATAATAATCTTCTGCTCCGTTGCACGCAGGGCACTCCTGAATGGATGGCAACCTCATCCCCTCATTCCAGCAAAACCGAAAAAACTCGCACTCCCAATGTGGGTCGTAAGAGTTGTCTTGATCGACGTGGTCTTGAGCTTGTTCTTCCTGCCTCCGCTGGTATTTTCTAATCAGGCCCTCAGAGGTCTGATAAGGTCGCTTGCCAGTCCGATGGGCACTGGGAACGGGTGTCCTTCGATCTTCATCGGTCGCTTGGCATCATCGATTTGAATCCTGCCTTGCTCGATGGCCGATTGAATCTGTTGTCTGAAGATCTTGCATTCATTTGTATGGTGTGAATAAGAGTTGTGCCACTTGCAATATCTCCGTTTCTTGATCTCTTCGGCCGATGGCAATACATGACCTACTGGCAACTGAATTTGCTTTTCTTGCAACAGTAGGTCAAATATTTTATCGGCCTTGTTGATGTCGAAGTCGAATTTGTCTTCTTTGTCGCCCTTTTTTACCCATTGGCAATTTATCGGCTTCCTCATCTGGGCCCACTCAGCCAGGTCGACATCAACATCTTCTTCATCGTCGTCGTTGGAAGCATACTGATAAACTGTATTGATCTTTTTTGCAAATTTCTTAGCCTCCTGGAATCGTTGTTCGTGGGCCGACACCCGTTGTGCTAGGTGAGCTAGGCTTTCAAATTCCTGCGAGGAGAACCTCTCGCGTATCGGCCCTAACAATCCTGGAACGCCAAATCGGCGAGCTGTGAATCGGTCAAGCTAAGGCTGTAGCATCTGTTCCTTATGTCCCTGAATCGTTGAATATACTCCGGGACCGATTCATCGACTCGTTGCCTAATGGCAGTCAGATCGGACAGTTTCATTTCTTGTACGCCGTTATAGAAATACCTATGAAACTGTTTCTCCAGATCTGTCCATCCTCTGATGGAATTGCAGGGTAAAGATGAAAACCACGTAAACGCAGACCCTGACAAGGACAGAGGGAAAAATCTCACCCTCAACGCCTCGATAGCCGATGCCTCCCTGCACTGTGCTAGGAATCGGCTTACATGCTCGTAAGTCGAGACATTGTCCTGCCCTGAAAACTTGGAGAAGTCCGGGATCTTGTATCGGCCTGGCAATGGCACTCTGTCAAATTCCTCGGGGTACGGGTGCCGATACACTGTAGAGTTCTCCTTGGGCTTCAAGCCGAACTGATCACGCATCACTTCGGCTATCATATCGGCCCAGTATCCTGCGACCCGATGTGAGAGGTATTGCTAATACAATTGTTGCAAACCCTTTGCTTGATACTGCCTGGGGGAGTACGGCTGATAATGGTGATCAAGGTTCTGCGCGCCATACTGCCCTGTGGTGTGCTGCTGGTAACCCTGTGGCGTATTGTAAACCGCCTGTGGTGGAGGATTGTTGAAAACCGGGGCTTGCGACTGTCCGGCCGATGGCTGGTTGATATGAACTTGCTGCATCGGCTCGATCACTGGTTGCTTCCCCTTGGTCCATTGTGCATACTGCTCCTCCGTGATATGCTGAGGGCTCCCCCTGTTTGCTTGGTAAGGACCAATGGCAGTGTTATCGTTGGCTGCGCCGATGGGGGTGGCATCGGCGCTGTTGGCTGAGCCGTGCTCAGGTCGTTCCTCAGGGTCCGATAGGCAGGGAACTTATTTTCTGGTAAGAAAATCGGCCCCTGAGGCTTGTACTGGTGAATCGTCCCATCTAGGATCGATTTGACCATATTGGTCAATGTGTTCACCAAAATCCCCGACTGGTTGACTAGTGCAGAATGAACTGCAGAGTCAATCCTGTCTTGCAACGTCGGCGCTGCAGTACCCTCGGTCTTGACGGCGTGGTCATGTGCCGCCGCCGACGTGCCAGCTCCATCTCCGGGACTCGGCATAACTACCTTGGATTTTTGGATCAAGGTGCCTTGCCGAGTCCTAGAATATGTTTGCAGGTACATATTCTGGAACTGCTCGACCAGATTTTCCATCTCAGCCTTCTGCTCTGCATTGAGCTGGTCGGCGGTCATAGGGACGATGTTCTCCTCGGAAATCTCGACTTGCTTCGACATCTTGAGGAGATCTTGTTGTTGTTGCTGGGTTTGTGTTGTTTTGTCCCACTGGGCGTGCCAAAAGCGTGTTGGCGCAAAATTTAGACCCGCCTCGCAACAAAAGACGGGCTCTACGTTTCCACGGCGACCTGGGAGATCTGCTTAACTCCAGTGCAGGTCCAAATTGGCTTGCCTAGTCGTGCGCAGAGCGTGCCAGTTGATTTGATCTGCAATCAACAAGAAACAAGTAAACCATGTCAGAAAACAATGGTCGATCGGCCGATAGACCGATGTCACATTGTTATAGCCCAGCCGATAGGGCAAAGCTATATCAGCTTACTCAATATAATAAGCAAACTGAAGAGATCTAATCTCATCGGCCCATGCCAAAAGCGTGTGACAAATTAATGGAATTAGCCGATGAAGGTTTCACGAGGATAACTACACTAGTTATTACTCCAGTGTAAGCTTATACAAGTCAATCGGCTAACATAAATACACCAACCACAAAGAAATCTTTGAAAACACTCTGTGGCCGATATGTTTATATTCGTCGATCCACATGTATAAGTAGCAAACACATGCAAGAACATAAATAATCACATACATTAGATAAGACCGGCTGAAACCCCAGCGCTATCCTTAATTACAATCGAAAACAGGCTTCGTGTTAGATCTCGAAACAGGACTAAGGTCGATAGCAACTCAAAGTATGAATCGAGACTTAACACAAAGAAAATCAAGCCGTCAATTGCTTTTGGGGATGGTAAATGCCTTAGATAATCTAAACGAGCAAACTGATTCAACCATCGTCAGCAATAAACCCTAAAATGAGTTAACTGCTGACGAGACAGAATCAGAAGACCGCGTCAAGATTAGCTAACACATGATAAACGACGATTACATCATCAGAGCTTAACGTGCCTAAAGCGACACGCTAGCCCCGACGATGTAAATCATCGGGTGCGAGTTCTTACCTTGCTCTTGGGAAGCAAGAACTCGTTAGAAGTCAGCCTCTTGCGAGGGTTGGCGATGCGCCGAAAGTAGATTAGTTTGATTGTATGATTGATTGAGAGAGAACTTCTATGTACAAACTATCGGGATATTTATACCCGAGGTTACAACAGAACCCTTGTAGAGCACGATCTTATCTACAACTAACAAACAAATTCTTGAGGTAGACTTAAGCCACAGATTAGATCTAAACTACTTAATTTACAAGATACAACTGCCTAAAACCGAGCTTTATCTCTATTTGGCAACTTCCTTGAAGCTTATTCCAGGCCCAGACCAAGCCCACGTTGACACTGTCAACTCACAACCCGTATCGGCCCACGTTAACATCGAATCCGTATCGGCCGATACGCTCTTTATGGCAACACATCCACAGTCCGATACAGTTACCGGGTCCGATACGAAGCCTGGTATGACTCCAATTCAATCTGTCTTCTCTGCTTCGGTTTCCCCTTTTCTTTCCAAGTCGATTACCAAATTTCGCCGTTAACACCCCGGCTCTGATCTAGGGCAGTGGTTGCCCATGGACCACCATGGTCCCGGTCCATGGTGCACCCGACGGCCTCCATGGACTTGGTCCACGGTAGGTCGGCCACCTTTGAGCCGCTGACATGTGGGGCCAGCATGTCGGTGTCGGCGCCCCATGCTGACATCAACATTCACCTTTTCCTTTGAGAAAGTAAATAATAATTGCGTGATAAATCGAATTAACTTTCAGAAATTCATTTAAATGGATCAAAACTTCTAAAATTCATAACTAATTCATATGAACTCCGAATTTAGCCATTCAACTTACAAATTTTATCTAAAATTGAGATCTACATGTTTGTTTACTTTTCATGTACTGTTTATTTGGTTTTTATTAGAGTTTTTACTTGTTTTGTGTGCTAGCGTGTTGGTTATGTCGTTTCGGAAGTTTGAGGTCGCGAGGAAAAGAGTTCAAAAGATTAATTGAAGATGCAAGGAAAGTCACACATTCCTCCTTAAGCATGTTGAGCCTACTTTATAAAATGTTTTATCGTTTTTAAATAAAATGCATGTTTTGCTAATTACATAGGAACAGGGAATACCTACTTGCTTGCTTGTGTCATGTTTACTTGATGTCCATCATTTGTTATACTTGTGTGATAATTTGACTAGTTTGTGTTACTTGTGTGGACCTAGCTAGAAATATATATGCTTAGCCATGCTTAATTACTACTAGCTCACTAATGAAATAATCACACTATTTATATTTAGCATCTTGATGAGCTGCGAGCTCGTGACACCTAGACATTTTAATTGGTCGTAATTATCCAACTAAAATATGGCTTAATGGTGGGCTGTGGATGCGTGGTTTTGCTTGTCGCACCCAATGACAATTAAGGACCAATTTGCGGGAAACCCTGAAAGACTTACAATACTTACCACAAGCATTTATGGGCAACTGTTGGACTTGCAGTATAGCTTTTTTCTTTCCAATGTACCCAGATAAGGATGGACGTGATGGAGTTTGGATGGACCGGGCAGCGGTCTATGTGGCTTCCGAATTCACCATGGCACAAGAGGGGGCTGCCCATCTTGGTTTTAAAGGTGGGGTGAAACCTGCAGCGTGGTGCGCCTAGTTAGAGGGAGTTATGCGAAGGGACTAGATTATTTTTTAGAAAGAATTTATTATGAGTCATTGATTTTGTCAAGTTCAACGATATGACATGATATTTTGCTTAACTTCATCCCTATCCGGTTAGCCTCCGTTAGTACGGTATAATTTTGTCCTAATGACCGAAGTACCCCTGAGACGAAAATTTCCAAAATTAGACTGAACACTCCGAAATATCATATTGTAAACTAGCACAAAAGTAGCCCATCTCAAACCTTGGAAGTTTTACAATATGTTTTTTACCAAATAAGTTTTTGTTCCAAGGGTATTTCAGTCATTAAAATAAAATTGTATTGGATTCGCCCCTGAGGAGCACTCTTCCTGTGGCGGCGAGCTGTTCACCATTGCCATGGGGGAAAGTTGAAGTCAATCAGCGGCAAGAAGCAGCTTCCTTTGGAGGAGGGGATGGGAGCCGCAACCGCAAGGGAGGAGAAGTCCCACTCCCGTCCAGTGGTGGAGGAGGAGGAGGAGGAGTTGGTGTTTCAAGATGAGGAGAAGACCGAGCTGATTAGGGTGCAAGACTTCCGTCGCGTCTGGGAACATCTCTTTAGCCCTCGCTACGCCTTCGACGACTCCAGTAAACCCCCGCATGAGAACACTTTTATTTCTTTATTTCCTTTTCAGCTTCTCTGCGTCGCCTCGCCAATTAAGAAAAACTAGGGATTATTTCTGCAAATCTACCTATGTTTACACGCCCTTATCCTGTTCAATATCGCCATTATATATATACCCACTAGGGTAGTGTGCTAGAATTCTGTCTGGTTCATGTTCTATTAGCAAAACATTGTCGTTCTCTTTTATCTTGGGGTTAAGAGATTGGCAGGCTAAATACCTGTGCCTCAACTATGCAACACATTTAGGGTGAGTTTGGTTGTTGGTGTTGGGAAGAAATTTTCTCCGCACGAAAAATGGGGCGACTCATTAGCACATGATTAATTAAGTATTTACTAATTTTTTTTTGAAAAATGGATTAATATGATGTTTTAAAGCAACTTTCGTATAGAAACTTTTTGCAAAAAACACACCGTTTAGCAGTTTTAAATGCGTGCGCGCGAAACACGAGGAAGTGGAGTTGGGAAAGCTATCAGCCGAACACACCCTTAGCATGTCAAACAAGTGTTACGTTTCCTAATTACACTCAATAAAGGCACTACAGCGGAAACCCTGTTAATCACAACAGGTTACTAGAAAAACAAATATTTGGATCAGACTCGATAGATTATCTGGCTTGGTGCCCTCTTGATAAGAACCACTAATTCTATTTTGTGTATATGTCGGGCATAAAAGCATGTCAAATAATCCGCATTAGTACGAGCCAATTTGAACCACTAATTTCAAATGACATTTGTGCTAGCATGTGGTGAACTAATCACTCTAGTAACACTAGTGACATTTTTGGTCTTCCTAAGCAAATTATCATTAAATAAAATGTTTGGGTTAAGAATGTTACCATTGGAACAATTTTTACCAATATGTTCCTTTGACCGGCAATTGTAGCAAAGTCGATTCTTGTCTTTACATGGTGCTTTCTTCACCACATCTTGTATCTTACTTACTACCTTGCTATTAAGCTTCTTCCTTGATGACACAAAGTCATCCTTCATGTGGGGGCAAGATGCAACTTTATGACCATTCTCATTGCATCCATAACACTTTCTATTGCTTCTTCTTGTTCTCCTCTTTGGAAGTGTGGCTTGGTCATCAATCTTGTTGGAACACATCAACGTATAGTGTCCCACTTTCTTGCACATGAAGCAAGTAATGGAAGTTTTGATCCTACTTTGAAGTTGCCCCTTACTCTTGTTGTTGGACTTGTTGTTTTCTTGATAGAACTTGGTGCAAGCTACGGTTGATCCCTTCTCAAACTTCTTCACCATGTTCCCACGATTATCTTGAGAAGGTTGAGCATTGCCCTTGAACATAGTCAAGTCGTTCTTAATATTTGTATTGTTGGGCTTGTTCTTCTTATTATGATTGCCACCTACATAATCCAAGTCACATATAGTGCTCGGGGAATCTTTTGCTTGAGAGCAAGATGGATTAGCACAAATAAGGTCAACTTGAACATGAGGCTTATATGATTTTACCGTTGTCATTATTACCTCATGAGTTACTTCTAGCATAGCATGAGAATCTATAAGATTTTCATGATAGCATGAAAGCTCATCATATTTTTCTTGTAGCCCAACATGCTTGCTAGTGAGCACCTCAAGTTGGACATTAAGTTCTTGATTCACATGCTCCAATGGTGCTACATAAGAATTAGAGGTATTAGCACAAGTATGTTCATGTCTCAATTTTTCATACCTCATAACCAAGGATGCATGACAATTGTTGAGTTCCCCATGCTCTTTGGTTAGAACCTTGATTTTTTCAATTTTCTCAATGAGACATTCTTCTTGCCTCTCAAGTTTTTCTTCTAGCTTTTCAATGGTACCTATGAGCTTGATCACCATTCTCATGTCCTTTTTGCTCAAGTGATCAAACTCAAAATCCACATCCTCACTCTCACAATCTTCCTTTCGAGCCAACCACTTTTTACCTTTTGCCATAAAGCAAGTGTGGGCTTTGGCAATGGAAATGGAGCATGAAGTGGATTCTTCACTTGGCCATTGGCGTTCATGTACTTCTTCCTTCAAAAGGTTAGTTCCACAAGTATCATAGGAAGTAGAGCATCCATCCATATCATCCTCACGCACACACTTAGTGCTAGGTGATATGCACGAGTCAACGGCACAATTAAATATAGCAATTTCATTATCGGTATTGTTGGAGTCCAATGGGAGAGTTGGAAGATCATCAACCTTACTCACCAATTTATTATCTTGGTCATAGTTATATGTTGGTGAGATGGATGATGAGGTGAGACCTTCTTGGTCGGAGGAGATAGTCATTTGGGACTCGTCATGATGAGGCGATGAAGTAGAGCAATCCCCAAATGATGCTTTCACAAGAGCATCCTCTCCATCACATTTGGACTTGTCATATCTTTCCTCTAGTGTTGTCCAAATGAGATGAGCATCTTCAAATGACATGATGGTTTTGAACACATCTTCACTCAAAGAACTAAACAAAACATTAGTAGCTTGAGCATTGAGATGTGTGCATTTCTCTTCCTCTTCAAATGATAGCTCTTTATCATTAGGAGGAGAAATACTCACATCTACAACTCGCTCTATATGAGGACCCATGGCCCTAAACACATTAAGCATGCGAGTACTCCAAGATAGGTAATTTGAACCATCTAGCAAAAGAAGTTCTAGGAACATTTCACCTCTTGTCGACATCCTCTCTCAAGGCGGCGAAGCCCAAAATGAGAGACCTTGCTCTGATACCAATTGAAAGGACCTTGATGTCGCCTAGAGGGGGGTGAATAGACGTTCCTAAAAAATTATCACAACTTCATAGCATATTAGAAAGATGAGAACTTCCGGTTCAAATCGAAACCTCCAATATGGGATTAGAAGTTCCGGTCTCAACCGAAAAGTTCGGCGGATAACAGAATAAAACACTATCTATGAAATTGTAGCTCGAACAAACAAAATGTAAATGAATCAAAAGGTAAAAAACAAGGTATCCAAGCAAGATATTAGGTCACCAACTATATCACTTAAGCATACAAGTGGATCGGGTTAAAACAAGCTCAAGCACAATATGAGAGAAGGCAAGAACGAGCAAACCAAGAGAGGAGACGCGTGATTTGTTTCCCGAAGTTTGGATCCACGGATCCTACGTCTTCGTTGAAGGGCCACAAAGGCCGGGTCTATTTTAACCCTTTCCTCACGAGGTTGCACAAATGCACTCCTTGATTTCACTCTTGATTTCTTTCTTTGCGGAGACGAAATCGAAGCCTTCACAAACTTTTCGAGGCACACCACAACCTTGGGTGCTCACCGGCGATGCCTAGCCGTCTAAGAGACCTTAGTCCCCAAGAGTAACAAACACAATCGAAGATTTGCTTGCTATGAACTCTAGTGCTCAAACTATGGAGTGAAGCTCACTAGCTCTCAACTTCTCAATCTCTCAATCCAACTCTCTTCCCTTCTCAAATCCCTTTCACAAAGAGACACCACAAAGGTAGGGAAATGGGGAAGGATATTTGGCTTTGGATGTGTCTAATAATACCCAAGAATAGCAGCCACTCAAAGGAGGGGTGGAGGAGTTTATATACCCGAGCCTCTCAAAATTAGTCGTTGGAGGCCAAGATTCCATTTTTCGGAATTTTTGAAATGCATTTTCGGACAAGTCCGAAAATCAACAGAAGACAATCTCAGTTTCGCAGACATTTTCGGAATTTCCGAGGTTTTTTCGGAATTTCCGAAAAACACCAGGAAAAACGGCCATAAATTTTTGCTCGGAAGTCCGTTTTTGATGAATTTGAACTCTATGAAAAGCTCACTTAGAGAACTACCCAACTCAATCAAAAGTAAAGTCTAAAACCACTCAAAGGATAGGTTAAAACTTAGGTTTCTCTCAAGGTAGCACTAGGATAGGTCACTTTGAGCACCGAGACATACACAAATATATCGACGTTACATCCCTCTTGATAGTACGACATTCCTATACTCAAAAGTAAATAGGAAGAGAATTATACTAATAGGAATGTCTTCTTTCCATCTTTATTTCTTTGTCTTAAGGGACGCCAACGCCAAAATCGTTTCACCATATATTCTTCAAATGGCCTCACACGGTCCATCACGACAAAGCTGTCACTCACCCTTCACCAGCGGCTTTTGGTCCTTCGGCGCCAAGCCCCTTGCTTGCCCTTCACCACCGCATGATTCATCGTGGCCGAGCATCGCTTGCCCTTCACCGTCTTGCCATAGTAGCCACTTCGTGCCCCACATTTTCAATAACTTCACTTTGTTATCTTTTACATCGTTAGGTGTCATCATCTTTTTTGAGTATCAACTCATTTTTCAATCTTGGAACCTATTTCTCTCATTCAACTCAATGAAATTGTTAGTCCCAATAATCCGGTTGTCAACCTTTACTAGTTGACCAACCGATTGCATGTATAAAAGGATATGAATAAATTATGAGTATTAATCAACACCATAAGTGTCATATACTCAAATATATGCTCAAATGTAAAGATCCTAATTAAATGAAAGTGAATAACTTGGATAAAATACATGCATAACTAAGTATAGGATTTGCTCCCCTTAAATGTATGCATACAAAATGTTTGTGTGAAACAAGAGTATGCATAAAAAGATATGAAACATTGGGAGCTTATCCTATACACGAATAGAAGATATTTATCAAATATAGACAATAAAATAAAGACATACCTTCCTCATCTTTATGTTCTCAATGTAAAGAGATTAAACAAGATATGGCTCAAACAAAACATTAGTCTCACATGCATATGTAATCACATGAAAATATTATATATGAATATATCAATATGTGCATAGAGAGAAGGAATGATACATATAACTTGATCTCCGTGCACTTCATCCTTGTTGTGATTTAGGTCCACCAACAACGAATATTTCTATCTCAACTCATATGAAGTCCGTGAACCATTTCTCACAATTTCCACTTCCATATCCACATGAGACTAGGACAAAGAAAATGCTTATAAAAATATTAGTCTTGTATAGTTGGATTTATCATTAATCACCAAAACCAAATTAGTGATACTTGAACTTTCAATATATCAAAGCCTCTTGCCTCTTGGACAATATATTCACTAACATCACGTAATTAGGTGCTGTCAGTTGATTTTTGAGCACTTAGTCGAGGCATCTTTGATACCGCGTACTTTGTCACTAGAAATTTGTTAATTGATTTTTTAGATAATCATTTTGGAGGGGTAATGCATGTCATTTTTTTTAAGAAACATAGTGCAAATGCAAGTGCTCATGTATACAAGCGTGTACTTTCCCATAGGAACGTACATACGTATATCCTATCTCTACGAACACCTTCGAGAGACTGGATCGATATATCTTCAGATTAACGAAGTCACTACAGACGTCTCGCTATCGATAGGAAGTCGCCTACTGCAAGGATATTTAGCCGTAAATTTGAGACTTGTATCAAGTCTAGGTCTTGAACCTAGGTGGGTAGGTTCCACCATAGGCAACCTAACTAGCCACACTCACCAATTGCAGATAATATGAACCCCCTCTTCCCTCTCCTTTACTCATTTTTTTCGTATATTATTTGAGATAACATGTAGTATATAAATAATAAATAAACTATTGTAACTTTTAAATTATACATACAAATTTTATTCGATCACAATTATATTCTTTACAATTAAATCAATCCATATTTACTATATTTTCATTTATAAAAAATAAACATTATTTTGATCCATAATTTGACCCTTGGCATTATATCTAAGAAAAAAATAAAACATAGGTTATAATGTCATATATCACGTTACAATCATGCATATCTAAAATTAGCTCTACGATGATTGAAAATAAATTTTACAATATTATATTATTTACCATTAACTTAAGAATTTATGATCTATATTACCTATACTTTAACCTGTAAAATAAAATTATATTTTAGGTCATATTTTTATTCTTTATCTATAATCCAAACAGATATGAAAATTATGAAAAAGATAACTGTATGGAGTATATATCACTATATATCCATTATCGGTTAAAAAAATATGTATCACTAAATTAGATTTACAATATCAACAAGAAACATGTCATATCTTTGCGCTTTACATGGCATTTGGGAATTATAACAAATCCCGAAGCCCTCTGCCGTCATCTCCTCATCGTGGAGTTCCTTTTGCCATCAGCCACTCGGTGAGCTCTCCGTACCCCTCCCCGCCCCATTCCTCTACCTCCCGTGCTGCCGCTGCGCTAGGTGGTTGCCAGCGACGACCACCGGCCCGCGCATCGCCGCTGCCCATGTCGGGCTGGCCGGCTCGCCAGCCACCTCTTTCTCCCAGCCGGCGTGCCCGATCGTGGCCGTCGGATTGGCCCTGGCTCTGATCCAGGCCAGTGGTTGCCCGTGGACCACCGTGGTCCCGGTCCATGGTGCACCCGACGGCTTCCATGGACTTGGTCCACGGTAGGTCGGCCCCCTTTGAGCCGTTGACGTGTTGGGCCCTTTCTTTGAGAGAAGTAAATAATAATTGCGTAATAAATCGAATTAATTTTCAGAAATTCATTTAAATGGATCAAAACTTCTAAAATTCATAACTAATTCATATGAACTTCGAATTTAGCCATTCAACTTGCAAAATTAATCTAAAATTGAGATCTACATGTTTGTTTACTTTTCATGTACTGTTTATTTGGTTTTTATTAGGGTTTTTCCTTGTTTTGTGTGCTAGCATGTAGGTTCTGTCGTTTCGGAAGTTTGCAGTCGCAAGGAAAAGAGTTCAAAATATTGATTGAAGAAGCAAGGAAAGTCACACATTCCTCCTTAAGCATGTTGAGCCAACTTTATAAAATGTTTTACCGTTTTCAAATAAAATGCATGTTTTGCTAATTACATTGGAACAGGGAATACCTACTTGCTTGCTTGTGTCTCGTTTACTTGATGTCCATCATTTATTATACTTGCGTGATAATTTGACTAGTTTGTGTTACTTGTGTGGACCTAACTAGAAATATATATGCTTAGGCCCTGTTCTTTTCTCCAACAGAAGTTGGATAAAACTTTACTCGTGGCACGCTTTTCAAACTGCTAAACAGTACGTTTCGTGCGAAAACTTTTTATATGAAAGTTGCTCTAAAATATCAGATTAATCTATTTTTCAAGTTTGTAATAATTAAAACTCAATTAATCATATGTTATTGTCACCTCGTTTTGCGTAAAACACTTAATCTTTATCTTCATCTTTATCTTCAGGAGATTCAAACACCACTTTAGCCATGCTTAATTACTACTAGCTCACTAATGGAATAATCACACTATTTATATTTAGCATCTTGATAAGCTGCGAGCTTGTGACACCTGGACATTTTAATTGGTCATAATTATTCAAGTAAAATATGACTTAATGATGGGTTGTGGATGCGTAGTTTTGTTTGTCGCACCCAATGAAAATTAAGGACCAGTTTGTGGGGAACCCTGAAAGACTTACAATGCTTACCACGAGCATTTATGGGTAACTGTTGGACTTGTAGTATGGCTTTTCCCTTTCCAACGTACCCAGACAAAGATGGGCGTGATGGAGTTTGAATGGACCGGGCAGCGGTCTATGCGGCTTTCGGATTCACCATGGCGCAAGAGAGGGCTGCCCATCTTGGTTTTAAAGGTGAGGTGAAACCTGCAGTGTGATGCGCTTAGTTAGAGGGAGTTATACGAAGGGACTAGATTATTTTTTTAAGAGAGAATCTATTATGTGTCACTGATATGCCACTGATTTTGTCAAGTTCAACGATATGCCATGATATTTTGCTTAACTTCATCTCTATCCAGTTAGCCTTTGTTAGTATTGTATAATTTTGTCCTAATGACCGACACGAAAATTTTCAAAATTAGACAAAACATTTCGAAATATCATATTGTAAACTAGCACAGAAGTAGCCCATCTCAAATCTTGGAAGTTTTACAATATGTTTTTTACCAAATAAGTTTTTGTTCCAAGGGTATTTCAGTCATTAAAATAAAATTGTATAGTACTAGGGCGGTGGTGTTTGAATCTCCTTTTAAGATTAAGATGAAGATGAGAATGAAGTGTTTCATGTTAAACGAGATGACATTAACATATGATTGATTGAGTTTTAATTATTATAAATTTAAAAAATAAATTTATTTAATATTTTAAAATAACTTTTATATAAAATTTTTTTACACGAAATATACCGTTTAATAGTTTAAAAAATATGTCATGCAAGTCTGAAACTTCGTCCATCAGCAGTCGGAGAAAAGAACGGACAAAATTATATCCGTCGCCACCCTCGCGTATCTTCTCCTTCCCCTTGGCGTAAAAGAAAATCTCTGGTGTCGTCTCCTCCGCTCCTTGTGCCATCTCACGGCCGAACAGGGGAGGGGCGCCGATCTCCATCTGGCGAGCAGAGCAGGGGATCCTGGTGAGCATCCACATCCTCTTTCTGATTCATCTCTCTCTCCCACCGGGACTACTTTTGTCTGGAATTTGCTTCTCTTCTAGATCTGGAAGAAGCTCTTCTCTTAATTTCAGAGCCTTAACCTGTGTAACAGTTTGTTTGTTCCCCCAAAAGTTTGGGTGTTCAACTGAACCCCCATGTCCCAAGTTGGATTCGCCCCTGAGGAGCACTCGTCCTGTGGCGGCGAGCGGTTCACCATTGCCATGGGGGAAAAGTTGAAGTCGATCAGCGGCAAGAAGCAGCTTCCTTTGGACGAGGGGATGGGAGCCGCAACCGCAAGGGAGGAGAAGTCCCACTCCCGTCCAGTGGTGGAGGAGGAGGAGGAGGAGTTGGTGTTTCAAGATGAGGAGGAGACCGAGCTGATTAGGGTGCAAGACTTCCGTCGCGTCTGGGAACATCTCTTTAGCCCTCGCTACGCCTTCGACGACTCCAGTAAGCCTCCGCAGGAGAACACATTTATTTCTTTATTTCCTTTTCAGCTTCACTCGGTCGCCTCACCAATTAAGAAATACTAGGGATTATTTCTGCAAATCTATCTATGTTTATACGCCCTTATCCTGTTCAATATCGCCATTATATATATACCCACTAGGGTAGTGTGCTCGAATTCTGTCTGGTTCATGTTCTATTAGCAAAACATTGTCTTTCTCTTTTATTTTGGGGTTAAGAGATTGGCAGGCTAAATACCTGTGCCTCAACGATGCAACACATTTAGCATGTCAAACAAGTGTTACGTTTCCTAATTACACTCAATAAAGGCACTACAGCGGAAACCCTGTTAACCACAACAGATTACTAAAAAAACAAATATTTGGATCAGACCCGATAGATTATCTGGCTTGGTGCCCTCTTGATAAGAACCACTAAGTCTATTTTGTGTATATGTCGGGCACAAAAGCATGTCAAATAATCCGCAATAGTATGAGCCAATTTGATTTTTCATCATGTAGCACGATGGTTTCTGGCAGAATTCAAGTGGAATATCAACTTAACAAGCAGTTGCCAATCTTTATCTTTATCTTCTTTGCTTTGCTTTTCTTGTCACTGCTTATCTGGTAAATAATCCCTAATTTCATATTTCTGTTTATCTTACTTCTCATCCTCAGCAAGATTAATGCCTCTATATGTGTGCTTATCTTACTCCACATTGTCACTTCAATCATTTAACTAAAGTTGGATTTATGACTCAAACATGGGACATAACAATTTACAGCTAAGGGCATCCACAATGCTATTATTTGGTAATAAGTAATGCTACTACTTGACTGCAGCAACTGTATGTCCCATGCGCTATACGGACGGACCTATCCCAAGATATGCTCGCCCCGACGATGCCTTGCAGATCTTCTCTCTCCAAGTGATAGAAGCAAAAGATGGTCTTGACTGGCCGCTACATGTCTATGGCTTGGTTGCCACCAGGGATTCTGTAGATCAAAAGCGCAACCTTCTTTTCAAGCGCACAAGGGATAATTGTCAACTTCTGACTCCACAGGTTAGATATCTAGTAATTTCCTCGTAACTTTATTGTTCTCATTTTTCTTGGAGCTTGAAGTGCTCAACCTACTACAATCTCTACTAGTAGATTACTACTGTTCTGTACACTAGTTTGTATAAATGTGTTCTCTTTTTGGAGATTTAGTGCATTCGTAGGCTGGTTGCACCTAAACTGTCAATTGAAGGCATGTTTACAACCTTTCTTCCTTACCGCTCTTCTTTGCACATAACTCTCATTGGTACAAACTGAATTGATAGAATCGGCACCACTATAACCTATACCTATACTTCTTTTAAAAGAATGCAATTGCGGTGTTTGCAGTGAATCTGCCATCCTGCCTCTTCCTATTGCAGTTTTCTATAAATTGACCACTGATTCTAGTTAATGTTACCAACCAACCAATATAATAGGATTGCCACATATATAACCAAGATGGGCACTCCCTGTTGCAAATAAAGGAATAACATATTGCATGCAAAACATAGATTAATTTTGTTTATGTTAGGCAATATTATGGCATTCTTTCTTCCATTGGTAGCAAAGCTCGGGCACTTACCTAGTCTATGGAAATAGAAGATTGTGATGGACACTATATGCTCTTCAACTGAACTTAATATGGCCTCGTAGGAAATAACTGTTTCTTTAATATGGATTGGTTGCATACTGGTTCCTTGTTATGTGGAAGGAACCAAGTTTTAGTAATACAAATCAACTGATCAATTGGTTGTGATGCCTGCAGGATTCATATCTGCTGTTAACAGGTCCGTCTCGTGCAGTTTTGTTAATTGATCCAGTTACTTTTGAAGTTGAACTAAAAGTAAAGGGGAAAACAGAGGCTGAGGACAAAGTGTTGAGCTTGAGGGTCTTTACGCACCACATGGCTCCCTCATATGTGAAGTATTCTCCCATGATCCGCAGATGTTTGTCCAGCAAGCATAGTAAGCTTGAGTTGGCATATGCTGTACTTGCTGATACAGTTGAAGCCACAATGGTTAGTGTCCAAGTTATTGAGGGGTCATGGCCAGATCATCTGCGAGGACTAGTCGTTTGCCGTACCGCCAGCGTAGAGGGAGGGGATTTTGTGTTGCTTGATTCTCGAGATGGAAGAATGCCTATCAATTGTGATGGTGCCATTGAGCTTTCAAGGCATGTGGTTTCTGTGGAATTAAGGGGAAAGCTGGGTGTTGACGTGGTGGCCTCGCAAGCCGACAAGAGTTCATATATCGTTTCGAAAGGCAGGGTTGTTTTCACACCTGAAAAGGCTGGGAGGAGTAGTGGTGTATTCAATCTTGGGTTTTGTAAGGTGAAAGCTTGTGTTTGTTGGTCGCTCCTGGCAACAGAGAAGCAAATGCGCTCCCGTCGTTGATCGACACTAGTATATGATAGCAAGACGTTGAACTATGCTGTCATCTATTTGCCTATAATTTCTACCTAATTGTATGTTAAAGACAGTAAATCTGTGTATGGATAAGTAGTGGAGTTGCAGCTAGTATGTTAGTTCTGCCTGAAGTTAGCATTTAGCAATTTATGATGGAGGTGATACGTTATTATGTATGTACTCCGTATGTATGTCTGTCTGAATATTCCCAATGGTGCTTCCTAACTTTTAGTTGGCATTTACTAGCATGTTATGAGGGAGCTGATATGTTATTCTGTCTTGCTTATTGAGATCGCCTGAGTGAAGAAGGAGCACACGTTCTGTAAAAGACAGATTTTGGATATGTTTCTTCTATCTTTGGTCGATCGATCTTAATTGCAGCATCAGCATTCCATTTGCCTCTCCTGCTGGTTAGTTATTTTTTGTGCTGCCTGATGATGATGATGAGATGGTGATATTCCTTAGGTTTTTCTGAGGGGTGAGAAAATAACTTATAATGGGCCGGGATTGGAAGCGTTATAGTGGGCTGTATCCTGGCCCGGCATTTTTTCTGCTACCTCTCCATTTTCCGGTCTCCGAGGCAAACTATCTGAGGCAAACTAACCGAGTCACTCACGTACCACTGTTCACCACGGCACCACCCCACCCCGATTCCCCGAACAGAGCAGAGCAGCAGGGAGGTGAGGGGTTCTTTTGGCGAGCGCGAGGCAGGGCCAGGGGTTTTCTTTCCTCTCCTCTCTCACCTCCGGCATCCTCTCATGGCGGAAAAGGTCCTCCCAAAGGAACAGCGCCAGTTGCGGGCGCTGGCAGAGAAGCGTGTTCGGCTGCATCTACAGCGTAATATGAGCGTAAGGGCCTTCTTCTTCTTCTTCTTCTTCTTCTTCTTCTTCTTCTTCTTCTATAGGGTCTTCTTCTCTTCTTTCTACTGGCGCGATGTACCTCCGACCGCCAGGATCTTCGATTTTGAGCCCGTACGAAGCTAAAAATCAAACCTTTTCGCCTCTTTACGCATTGGATTTGCATTTTGGAATTAAAAGAGCAAACTTTCCGTCTGTTTGTGCATGCATGCGACTGTATCGATCGATTCACGTATCCATATATCCATCATGGTCTGGCCGTGGCGGTGGCGGTGGCGGTGGCGGT